>CM052090.1:13424174-13499270 GCA_028453745.1 Agapostemon virescens | reverse complement strand
AATTTTATGTTTAAGATGAGTTTATTCGAGATTTGTGATAAATACCAATTTTTGTTGTCCTCATTGTAAAAATTATTGTCGATTCCGAAGACCTTAATAAGAAAAGCACTTACGAACACAGTCAGATCACAATTGGCATCGAATTTTATGTTTAAGATGAGTTTATTCGAGATTTGTGATAAATACCAATTTTTGTTGACCTTGTTGTAAAAATTATTGTGAACGCCGAAGACCTTGATAAACAAAGCATGTATGAACACAATAGGATCATAATTAGCATCAAATTTTATATATTCGAGTAATTCATTCTAGATTCATAGTAAATACCAATTTTTATTGTCTTCATTCTAAGAATTATTATGGGTTCCAAGGATTTTGATAAAAAAAGAATTTACAAATACATTAGGATTTCGATTAGCATACAATTTTATATTTAAAATTATTTCATTCGAGATTCACAATAAGTACCAATTATTGTTGTCCTCATTTCAAGAATTATTGTTGGCTTCGAAGATCCTGATACAAATTATAAATACCGTTTGGATCACAATCGTATCTTGTGATTTAATTGTTACTATTCGAAGGAAGTTTCTGAAGAAACCATAATTTTTAGGTCCCTGAATGAACGAATAGATGAATGCACGTACTTAAAGAATAGAGTACATTAGGACAACCTTGTGGTTCAGACAGCCTTCGTGCTTTAACGTCGCCCGGACACTGGGTTCAGTAAGCATCTTAAATAATGAATGTTTTCAAAGTTGAAAATATCCTCTTTGAAGTACGCTTAAGAACTTTTCAAACAAGTTCTGAAGCATTTAATATTCCCTATTAATTTGTCGAACGCGCGTCAACGGTAATGTTCGAGTGAACGTTACGTAGTTGGCCGGCCCTCTTCGGAAAGGATTACATCATTTCAACCAGGAGACGTTGGGCGGACATTAGTAGTAATCGCGTCGAACGAACGCCGGTGCCATTGAGCTTCATAATTTCTTGAACTTTCAGAAGTTCGAGCCACCGGACTCCGTACCTTATTAACGCTGCGAAACTTTTCCTTTCTCGTTGGAGAATTGGCAGGCATGCATCAACTAATTTTTTTGTCCCTCGAAAACTGGGAAGAATGAACGTTGGTAGCGATGACTTGGAGCGTCTCGCGAGTAGATTCTAACCTACTACAAATATTTCGAAAGGAAATGCAGTACTTCAATGAAAACTCGAAGCTAAGATACATTCGAACCTCTTATGAGCACTTTGAAACGCTAGAGCTTAAACTCGAAGATCGATCAAGTGGGTTCGAAACTTTTACGAGTACCTACTGAAATAATATACCTTTTAAACACTTATACCTATTAAACACTGTCTGTCGTTGTTTCACCTAACCCAGACCATTTATATTTGAGCCGTTTATTTTGAAAGTGGCCCAAGTCCATTTATACTTAAATTGAGATATTTAAGGGTTTGTGTTTCAATGCAATTAAAAATATACGTACAGAATACTAATGAGTCATACAGCTTAAGTGTATCTAAAGGTGTTAAATTTATAGTTCCTATTAAAATAATGGCAATTATTAAGTGAGTAATATACGTTTTCTCACCAACAATGGAGTTAGGCCACTTTCAAAATTAACAACTAGATCCGTTATAAAATTTGAAGGAACCCAAGTCCATTCAACATAATTTAAGATGCTTCAAATTGAAAAAAAAACAATACTCACTTTATTTTACATATCTTTACAACACTCCAAGAACATAATTTATGCGATTCAAAATATTTTTTACAAACATAAATTACAAAACAATTTACTACCCATTTTCAATTTTTGTGTTTGAAAGGGATTTGAAGAAATCATAATGTTCCGATGGTATATATCGTAATAGGTCAATTATGTCCTTGAATTTTGCTGTTGTAATTTATCTGATATTTTTATACAGCGGTCTCAGTACAATATTTTCGAACTTTCTTGGTCTACCCCGACGTGGTAATAAATTCAGGACTTTAAAATTTTCGTTCTCATTCATTGGTGTCTTATAGAAAGTTTTATACGGTTCATTTCTGACAAAACGCATCCAACATATTTTTAACCAGTTTATTGATTCTCCATTAGAAGTCTTTACCCTTTTAAAACTCTTTGTTTTGGAAAACTTTTGAAGGTACAATATTTCCGGTTTGAGTACAATATCTTTTTCCTGAATTCCGTTTAATCTTTCGCACTTTTTGGATGTATGTTTCATTAATCTTTTCTCCATTGTTATCTGTATCTTCATCCCCTGAAGACGAATATTGTTCTATAATTCTCTTTCTTTTTCGATTTTCTTTGAAATCATTAATTACTAATTCTTCTTCGCTATCTGAACTAAATGGTCTTGTCGTTTTGTTCTTCCCCATGGGTGAAATAATTTCTAAAAGTTAATATTACATTTTAAGTTTTATATTTAATTGTAAGTACATAATATGTATATTGCGTAAATTTTGTTTAACTGCATTAATTAAACGTACTGATTATTCAACTAATGCAATTGTCCAAAAACTGAGATTAACTTGTTAAATACTAATTAATTAAAATTACCTTCATCACTGCCTTCGGACATTATCAATGATAAATATCATAATTTAAGTATAAATGGACTTAGGCCACTTTCAAAATAAACGGATCAATTATTGAACTATTTCTGAAAACTTATGTGTCCAGAATTATCGTATTTGCTCGGAATATAAGTAACCTTAAATGCTTTATTGATAGATAACTTGAAGTTGTACATGTAACCACGGGCAACCGGAAATAATTGACAAATGGACTTAGGCCACTTTTAAAATAAACGGCTCATATATAGGTTTATAATTTCTGATTTTCCGTTCCCCCAATTTTTTTTTTATTAAAAACAAAAATTCGGCCCATAGAGGGTTAAGATACGGACGACGGCTGACGAAATAAACAAGATTTTTATTTTTTTTGTTGTTAAATAACGAGGTACGTATGTTTTTCCACCGAGAGCGCATTTGCGTCCATAGTCTATACCAATGGCTATCGACTGACACATATATACGTCTATTGGCCACAATGAAATTTTCATTAGTATTTCATCGTTACATTTTGCATTTGGTCTTCATCATTTGTATTTCATCTGTTCCAATTGTACTTTGTGTTTTACTATTTTACTGCATCGTTGTCTTTCCTTCGAATGAAGAAATTATTAAAGTTCTTATTATTAATCACTGTCTGCCGTCGTTTTGCCTCTATTTGAGAAAAGTGGACTCAGCGGTCGTCTGGTATTGTTGGTCACCGAAGGACGCTACAGTAGTCGAATGAAAGCCCGGGCGCGCGAGTGTATATCGCGTTTGAGTCCATTTGCAGTGAACGGTCTTTCCGGAAGAAATAGATGGTGACAAGCAGTCGTCGTGTCGGCCGATTTTAATTTCACTATCGACAATTACGAAGGGTTCCGGCGCTCATGGATTGGCAGCAAGTAAATTGGGATTATCGTGGACACGACGCGCGTTTACCATGAGGAAAGAGACCAGTCGGAAGATTAAAGCGCCGCCGTTCGACGATTTCGCTTCGAGTTGAATTAAACGGTCTTGTCAGTGCAATATTTTTCCCCGGTATTCCTTTTACGATAGGATCACAGAAGGAACTAATTGATACGTCACTCAGAAAAGACACGGATGTCCTCTGTCACGTGTTAAGACCGCTAAAACGGGATTCGGTTTTGATCTGGCGTTTTCATCGCCGCGATCGTAATCGTATTTCATAGGACAAGTTATTCCCGTTCTTTTACTGTGACATTTATGGTTATTCGGCTAACGTTTCGTGGTTATGACTGTTCCGGCCTGGCGGGTTCTGAAACTGAAATTGGAAATCCTTGAACCATCATGTTTAATCACTTTTCAATCTACGTTGGATAGACTGCCAGCGATTTTAAATAGTGTAACGATGAAAAGGTTTGTTCAGATTTTCAATTATTATATGTACTTCAACGATAAAGTTTATCAATAAATTTCTCAATAAAATGTCTACTATGGTTTCTATAATTTAGAGCAACGGGCAATCAAGGTAAAGCTGTTTCGACTGATTAATATTAGAATAACGAAGAGTATACTGATAATATCCTTTTTTTAATCGATTGATAATTGTAACACATATATTATACCTTAGTGAATATCCATTATCCTTTCTTCAGTTTTTAAGAGTAAACCTAATGAAAATTTCATACAGTAATTAATTAACTGTTTAACACCAGCTAAATTCTATTAACGAATAATTAATATTGTTATCTGCTACCGTTTCAAATCTACAAAGGATTATTATTCGAAGAAGAATGACCGAAACGAAACCTCGCAAACGAACGCTGTAGTTTTCTCTCATTCACGATATTATCCCCAAAAGCTTTGTTTACATTGCAGGTAGCGCATGCCGCATCGCTATCAAATTTATATTCACAAAAGGAAATGATACGATTATGCTTGATTCGATGTACTTAAAAACTGACAAAAATACCAAACTATTTCGTAATAATTTGTTTCATACGAATCGTTACATTCGATGTGGACAATCGAACTGTCCAAAAGGATATCTGCGCATTGGAAAAAAATTAAA
Organism: Agapostemon virescens; assembly: GCA_028453745.1. Lineage (NCBI taxonomy): Eukaryota > Metazoa > Arthropoda > Insecta > Hymenoptera > Halictidae > Agapostemon > Agapostemon virescens. The sequence continues at coordinate 13,494,678 of CM052090.1, read as the reverse complement.
GAACAAAAGAAAGTAATGAGACCAGAGCAGCAAATTTTCAAAATTAAACAAAATCCGACATTCCATACGCACCGACGTACGCATTTGGCATTGCATTAAATTCGTAAAATGCTGAGGCGTTCATTAGTGCAGGATTGTAGAGGAAGCCTACAGAAGTTGCAGAAACTTCCGATCGGTTTGTGCTTCATTTAAATGCGAATGGCTCGAATTCATTACAAGCCGGCGCGGCAGCTCGTTCTTTTTCCTCGTTTTGCCAGGGCAAAATCGAGGTCAATGCTGATGTTGCGCGTAATTTCGTGGCACAACGGTCAGTCAAGTGCCACTTCCGTTTCCGAGAGAATAACTCTGTTAGGCCAGGTCGATAACACGTAGGCGGCAATGTACCGTGGCGAGCAGTCTTGAAGATTGAGTTTCTCGAAATACCCGGCAAAAGGACAAGCAAAACCGTATCCCGCTGGACGACGTCGTCGGCGACGACGACGACGACGACGACGACGACGACGACGACGACGACGACGACGACAAGGACGACGAGGACGACGACGACGTTGCTTTTCATGTTCTTTTCTATTCACTGTGCGGTGCTGGCCCTCGCTGTTGCCATGGCGACGATATCGGGGCTGCTCGAGAGACTAAAGTTTCCCCTCCGTTCAAGTAGAATGATCCTCGAAAATATTTTGTATCAACAAGGGCCAATGAACGTGGCCCCCGATCGATTTTACTTTCGGCGGTTTCAGGCCACCGCTTCCATTCAATTACCTATTTCATTAACCTCGCTTTTCGATCTTCTTCCGGGACTACCAACGTCGGAGCAGTTTCACCGACAAGTCATTACTTACGATTACTCAATGTTTTCTCGTTTAAAAACACGCTTGCTGGAGGAAGAACGATTGTCGCGATTTTAAACTTCCTGATCCGAACCTGTTAATGGAAATTCAAACGTGCCGGTTTACAAATCTAAACATCCTTACTGTTGCGACGGCCACACCAAAGGTTGTACGTGCCTACCCCTGTCTTCGGATATTTGTAACGCATAAATGAAAAGCAGGCAGGAAGTACGAAATACGACACGCGCCGCACGACGAACCGGCCTCCACGTGTGACGCACTTGAAGACACGAAAACCAGACAACTCTGCAATAAATCACGATAATCCCTCATTGACCGGTTCCCACTCTTTCGGGTATACTTCTTCAGGCACACGCCTTCGAGCACACTCCTTCCGTTATTTCTACAACCAATTAAAAAACCCTACATTCCTCCGCCTCAAACTACCCTCAACCAATCACGACAAAATCGAGGTGACGACGGGCAGGATGGAACAAGACTCATCAGACAATCTAGAAATCCCAAAGAGACAATGACAAAATCGCGAACAAGACAAACAAGAAATCGCAAACGGACGAATACAACAAAACAGGGAACAGAACAAACTTCGAAACATAGAAATCGCGGACAGTCCGAAGTGAAAATAAAGAAAATCGCAACCACTATAATCGCCTAGTTATTACGCGACCCAAAGTGTTCAACGACATTCCTTGTACGCTGAGAAGAAGGTATCACGGAACTGACACCTTCGCGTACAACAGACTATTTTAAAAATGTACGCGTACTATAAATGCAGGAAGATCCGCAGTCTAACGATCGTAATAGTATATCAAGTATCAATTTTATTTTATAATTGTTTGGGACGATTGTGAAATTGTTCCTCGAAATTGTATTTAGTAACTTGATTATCGTATTCGAGTCTAATTTATACCGACATCCTTTGTTGAATATTATTTTTAAGTTCACTTCTTTGGACATATTTAAAATATGAATCAATATTTCTCAAGTAACGGTATGAAATAAAGTATATCAAATAATCGTTTCTTATTTTAATAGAAAAAGACTAAAACGGCTAAAGACTAAAGACTTATCAGACAAAATAGAAATCGCTAAGAAGACTATCCAGAAAGGCGAATGAGACAATCTAGAAATCCCGAAGAAGATAATCACGAAATCGCAAAGAGACTAACACGGAAATCGCGAACAAGACTAACAAGAAATCGCAAACAGACGAATACAGATACTGCGAACGGAACAAAACTCGAAACATAGACATCGCGAACAGTCCGAAGTGAAAATAAAAAAAAAATCGGAGCCACTATAATCGTGTAGTTATTACGCGACCCCAGGTGCTCAGCGACATTCCTTCTACGCTGAGAAGAAGGTAAAAAGTGACATCTTCGCACACAACACTTACATTGCTGGCTTATGTTAGAACTGTAGAAAATTTTTGTCGAGACGACATCGAATATTTTATAGCGGGGTCCGTCCATGATTAACTAACGTAACCGTACGCGTCACACTTTTCCGTTATTCTTTGTGGACTTAGGTGTACATCCGCAGAGAATTCTGGCTCGTCCAAGAGGTCCGTATGCTCAAAGAAGAGGGAATGTAATTCGGAACAGCAGTTTGCATTAGGCACGACTCGCCTCGCGATAGTCGCAATTAATTTACCGAAGAGAACGTTTCATTTAGGTAGAGCCTGGTCAGGAAGCCTTTATTGCACGCGTTTGTTTTACGAGATATCGAATCCGCGGGCGGAGCTTTTAAAAATCCGTGAAAGTGTTCCGCACGGGTATCGATAATCAATACGTCGAAGTGGCGAGTAATTATGGAAGGGAGATCATTCTGAACGTATCCAGTTTTAAATCTTCCCGTGAAATTTTCATAAGGATCTGCCGACAAGAGAGGGTTGAAGTCGATCACTTATTTAAAAGTCTCTCGGAATAGTTCGTATTCCAAACGCGGTCTTAGGAAGTTTCCGCGAGACATCGCGAGAGTCGCCGAGGAATTATATTTCTGAAGGGAATTGATGAATTAATTAACCGGTAACAGTTTCGCCGAGTTTGCTGCCCCAAGGAATGAACGCAGAATGAGCAATGCGAAGACGAACCGCGATGGACCACCGAGCGGAGAAACTTCCGCCACAGGATTCATAACGAACTTTTTAGATTGTTGTTTCATTGAATATGTCGAGCATTGTTTCATGATTCGTAGGATACACTGCTGAATCAACCAACAAGCCAAATGGACATGTGCTTGACACGTTGAACGCTGTGTCAGTCCCTGAGGACTGACTGTATCGAATTTGCAAATCATGTGTTATATATAATTTATATAATATTCAGAGATATTCACACTATTTTAATACATTCGATTGAAACAGAAAAGCACAAACTCGCATGAAGCGAGTCTTTTGTTTATGCACAGTTGTATTCTTTCAATTTAAAGTGAAATAAAATGTGAAACCTACAGAGCATTAAAACTGCCTGGTATTTATAGTCTTATAAAAATAACAAGATTTTATTTATTTAGATTGTGTGCAGTTTCTACTAGAACTTTTATGATTTCAATAATATTCAGAGATATTCACACTATTTTAATACATTCGATTAAAACAGAAAAGTACAAATTCGCACGAAGCGGGACTTTTGTTTATGCACAGTTGTATTCTTTCAATTTAAAGTGAAATAAAATGTGAAACCTACAGAGCATTAAAACTGACTGGTATTTATAGTCTTATAAGAATGACAAGATTTTATTTATTTAGATTGTGTGCGGTTTCTACTAGAAATTTTGTAATTTCAATAATATCAAGATGATGAATCTGAAAAGGGTCGTTTGACCTGCTGTGGAAGTTCAGTGTCAATAAAGTCTCTGCCTCGTAAACTAATTAGCAGCAATTGAAATAGTCTTGGAAAATATGTACATCCAACGTATTAGGTGAATAAATTAATTTATGGTCCTCACAATCGATTACTTGAGGAAGCTGGCCCAAGTTTTATACTGTTTCGTAAAATCTGCTTTAAATAAAATTTGATTCGTAACGGCGTTTGAATTTTTATGATCTAAAAGATTTGAAGAAGTAATTCCTATGACAAACTTTAATTCTGAAATTTTAATCGTAATGGTTAAATTGCTTTACTAATATGCAATTTTGGGAGAATCGACAGCTATAAATTTGCCGGCTTTCGATATATAGGGTGTCCAATTTCGCCAATTAGTATTTAACACTAAACCTACCTAGCATTAAAATTGAATGGTACATATCGTCTTATAAAAATGCCAAGACTTAATTTATTTGAATTATTTGCGATTTTGATTACAAAGTATTATTGAATTAATAAATCTGTCGAATCGATTCCTATGAAGGCAATTTTATAATTTCTACATAACTGCTGTGGTAGATTTAGTGTTAAGACGTTGGGAGAAAAAGTGATACCATGTCAGTTTATTTTAACCACACGATATGTAATGAATTTTCAAATTGTAGTTTCAACGAATATATTAATTTGTTGCATATGAAGTGTCGGAGTTTAAAAGGAAAATGTTACGAAGGTGTTTAGTCAAGAAACATTATTGTTGTCTGTCTTATCTTCACTTTGTATTTAAATATCCAATTTTACTTTTATGCAAAGTTTATTTTAATGTCTCACAATATGATTGTCCTCTATGCTGTTCGTACGAGTAGAAAAATTAACATACTGGCGTCAGCATTATGTAAATTTTGATTAAAATGTAGCTTTAAACGAACACATTGTACGTCGATGAAAAATCTTCAAAATGGACGGACTTGTAAATGAAGGAGTTGCACATTAAAAAATTCAATTTCTGCTGTAATAATATCAAGAATGTTGTAATTCGTTGACAGAATGTATTCGTTATTATAATTGAAGGTAGTGGACGTATTAAAAAACTTTAAGGATCGTTATGTTAGTTTCAGTTGAATAAAGTAATTAAAAGGAGAAAGAAGTATTTATTTGACAAGTATTTGTTATTCTGCACAATGCTACGAGTCGAATGTTTATGTATAAAGAAAGATTTAAGCTTTACTTTGAAATGTAACCGCTTGTGTTTCACTCTCAAATGGAACACGAACTCCAACACAATCGTCCACAAGTTTCAGAGACTGCATTCGAAAAAGCAATCACGAAAGCAGAAAGTCAACCGTATCATACTTGAACCATGTTGCATCGAGTGCACCGTGTACACACTTACTTGCATGTTAGTTCTCCGTGCAAGTGATTCTATTCCACGCTTAAAGACGGATCGAAGAGCGTCAAAGTTCGAAGAGCATCGATGTTCGGTGCTGAAACTGTTACGCGAAAATTGCGGATTTTATGCAGCTATGAAAGAACCAAGTTGGAGTAATTTAAAACCATAGAAACATTGAAGGAATTTGAGAATGTCAATGTATTCTCTTCTGTTTTAGCGGAGATGTGTGTTTTTAAAAATCCGTGATGGTCCACGTTTGCGAATTTGATAATAGATCCTTCAACGGCATTAAAAATTTATATCATGGACCAACAACTTGCCGTTGATCGTGTAATCTGACAATTTTGTTTGCCATTATTGTATAAAAGAAAAATTTTAAACCTCCATTTGGTACAGCAAAATTACTAGAAAGCCTCTCGATGTGATTGTCCTATCTGCTTTTCATGTAAGTGGAAAAATGAACATATTCACGACAGCATTGTGTGATTTTTGACCAAACTGTAGCTTTGAATGAACACATTATATGTCCATGAAAAGTTTTCAAAATAGAGACAACAGTCTTGTAAATGAAGAAGGTGGATATTTAAAAATTCAATTTCTACTGTAATAAAATCAAGAATGTTGTAATTCATTTACAGAATATATTTACAATTACAATTTAAGCTAGTGGACGTATTAAAAAGCTTTAAGGAAGTCATTATGTCATTATATTATAATTCAAGATCATGGTAAAACATAGAAAGCTAACCTACGATTGCAGCAGTGCCAGTATAGAGTTTGAACAGCATATGCTTACTTTGTGTTTATTCATTGATTCAGTACAGGGTCTACAGAGACCCGTCGACGCCCGCGCGGATGTCAAAGAAGAAACTTACCGTCTTACGCTAGTTCAAACGAGAATATATTAAAAATTTACTAACGAACCACACCCAGATATTGCCCGCGCTGCATCGTATATTCGCAGAATATGTTACTGCACATTTTAAAACGCACGTAGCACTGCGGAGGAAACGTAGGAAAGTCTTAAAACACTAAACTTTAACCAGGCACGTCTACGTATGAGAGCAGTAGGTTCCCGCAGAATTTGTAGCGTTGAATTTTCGCAGGATCTTCGAAGTTATTCGCCTTTCGATTAACCCTTTGACTGCTACGGGCGTACATAAGCGGCCAGCAAAATTTCCATTGTGGCCAATAGACGCGTATATGTGTCTGTCAATAGCCATTGGTATAGACTATGGATGCAAATTGGAACAGATGAAATACAAATGATGAAGACCAAATGCAAAATGTAACGATGAAATACTAATGAAAATTTCATTGTGGCCAATAGATGCATATATGTGTCAGTCAATAGCCATTGGTATAGACTATGGATGCAAATTCGCGCTCGGTGAAAAAACATATGTACCTCGTTGTTTAACAATAAGAAAAATCAAAAGCTTATTTATTTCGTCAGCCATCGTCCGTATCTTAACTCTCTATGGGCCGAATTTTTGTTTTTAATAAAAAAAAAAATTGGGGGAACGGAAAATCAGAAATTATAAACCTATATACGAGCCGTTTATTTTGAAAGTGTCCTAAGTCCATTTGTCAATTATTTCCGGTTGCCCGTGGTTACATGTACAACTTCAAGTTATCTATCAATAAAGCATTTAAGGTTACTTATATTCCGAGCAAATACGATAATTCTGGACACATAAGTTTTCAGAGTTAGTTCAATAATTGAGCCGTTTATTTTGAGAGTGACCTAAGTCCATTTATACTTAAAATAAGATATTTATCATTGATAATGTCCGAAGGCAGTGATGAAGGTAATTTTAATTAATTAGTATTTAACAAGTTAATCTCAGTTTTTGGACAATTGCATTAGTTGAATAATCAGTACGTTTAATTAATGCAGTTAAACAAAATTTACGCAATATACATATTATGTACTTACAATTAAATATAAAACTTAAAATGTAATATTAACTTTTGGAAATTAATTCACCCATGAGGAAGAACAAAACGACAAGACCATTTAGTTCAGATAGTGAAGAAGAATTAGTAACTAATGATTTCAAAGAAAATCGATAAAGAAAGAGAATTATAGAACAATATTCGTCTTCAGGGAATGAAGATACAGATAACAATGGAGAATAGATTGATGAAACATACATCCAAAAAGTGCGAAAAATTAAATGGAATTCAGGAAAAAGATATTGTACTCAATCCGGAAATATTGTACCTTCAAAAGTTTTCCAAAACAAAGATTTTTAAAAGGGTAAAGAATTCTAACGCAGCAATAAACTGGTTAAAAATATGTTGGATGCGTTTTGATAGAAATGAACCGTATAAAATTTTCAATAAGACATCAATGAAAGAGAACGAAAATTTTAAAGTCCTGAATTTATTACCACGTCGGGGTAGACCAAGAAAGTTCGAAAATATTGTATTGACACCACTGTATAAAAATATCAGATAAATTACAACAGCAAAATTCAAGGACATAATTGACCTATTACGACATATACCACCGGAACATCATGATTTCTTCAAATCCCTTTCACACACACAAAATGTAGATGAGTAGTAAATTGTTTTGTGATTTATGTTTGTAAAAAATGTTTTGAATCGCATAAATTATGTTCTTGAAGTGTTGTAAAGATATGTAAAATAAAATGAGTATTGTTTTTTTTCAATTTGAAGCATCTTAAATTATGTTGAATGGACTTGGGTTCCTTCAAATTTTATAACGGATCTGGTTGTTAATTTTGAAAGTGGCCTAACTCCATTGTTGGTAAGAAAACGCATATTACTCACTTAATAATTGCCATTATTTTAATAGGAACTATAAATTTAACACCTTTAGATACACTTAAGCTGTATGACTCATTAGTATTCTGTACGTATATTTTTAATTGCATTGAAACACAAACCCTTAAATATCTCAATTTAAGTATAAATGGACTTGGGCCACTTTCAAAATAAACGGATCAATTATTGAACTATTTCTGAAAACTTATGTGTCCAGAATTCTCATATGCAAATAAAAGAAAAAAAAATTTCCGTTTAAACAATTTTATTGCAATATATTCACTGATTAACAAATTGTAACAAATTGAAAATTGAAATGCAAACAAATAGGTTGTTATTGATATACGAACCCAGAGCTATTATGTGCACTATTTTTAGTTTGGTAATCACTGACAAAAGCACAAATAATATCAATTGGATCAAATGGTTTCGCTTATTTTTACTGCAGACAGTTTGCACAGCATTTATTTTGTTATTTCAGGTTGATGAGCCTAGCAACGGTCATAAATATTAATATCGGTTGTCTTGACAACGTTATAGAATTAAGATTTATGCGCCACCTCATGAAAAAAGCTATAATTATTTGGTAAAATGTCGATAAATTAAAATGTGACCTGAAAGTTACATGTGCCCATAGATGGTTAAACTCGTTTCATCCGTAGCCATATAGTTATAATTTTTTAATTTTTATATTATTCTTTGTTGCCATTAAATCTTAAAACTGCGCGAGAAAGTATTCGGTCCTCAGCGATTAGAATAGTTAGCAGTCAAAGGTTTTTAAATTATTATGTTGCAACGTATTACGGTTACTATGTTCATTTTATCCTGAAATCCTGCATCGCCGTGTGTCAGATTAAAAATTCAAAAAATGTCTACGCTCCGCCAAGCAGGTTCTTACTTGGCTCATTCGTTTATCCAGCAGTGGGTGTAAAAGGACCCGTTGACGGCTGTGCGGGTGTCAAAGGAGATACTGAAGGTTTCCGTGATAACTGTTTCTCATAATTCATGCGAATCGCATTTATATCGCACGGAAGTCCACACGTTTAGCTGTAGGTGTGTAAAATCTGGTGTGCACTTGCTCGAGCAGTGTAAACTGCGTTGGCCTCGTTGGTAGCTTCAAGATTAGACCGAGGGTGAAGATCGAAGGACAAGGTTGAGGCTGAATGGGCTCGAGTGTAACTGATGGAAAACCACGGCAAACGAAGAGAGAGGGAGAAGTAGTGAGACGGAGGAAGAGACGGAGTGAAAAGGCGAGTCTAGTACGAGAGGAAGAGAGACGGAAAGAGAGAGAGAGAGATAGAGATGCGAGCAAGATCGTAGAATAAGGGGACGATAACGAAATCAGGAGAGGTCTGTGGAATGAGGCGGCAAGAGGGTGATGTTACGGGTTGGGGGGATAGGGGTTGAAAGAAGCAGCACGGTAAGAGTATCTCAAGCTTAGCTGCTTCGGAATCGAGGAGGACGGGAATTGAAGTTTCTCTTTACCTGTTCATTCTCTCTTTTCGTTTCACAGCCAAAGGATCTTTTCTTCTCGTCCCCTCGACATTCCCGCTGCTTCTTCTTCCCTCTCGACTCTCTCCGGCCCTTTTGTCTCTTCTTCTTTGCGCTTCCCGTGCCCTCGATCCGATTCTGACAAACTTCCCGTGAAAAGCGTCGCGGGTAGAGGCTGAAGAGAGTGCGGACAAACGGGAAAAACAGAGAGAGAGAGGGAGAGAGAAAGTACCTAGCAAAGTAGGCGAGCAAGAGGACCAGCGAACGGTGGAACTATCGTTGAAGTGTATTTGCGCGGGGTTGGGCCGAAGGGGTAGAGAAATTGTGGCGGATTGACAGGGAGGAACGATAACACTGGAGGCAAGGATGCGCGGCGGCTCCGGAACCGAGACAGCAATGACCGAATAAATCGAGCGGGCTCCAGAGCGAGAAACAGCATTCCACCCTTCGACGGGGTGCGGGAGAAAGAGCGAGAGAGAGAGAGAGAGAGTAAGAGAGGTCTTGGAGAGAAGGGTGATGAGAGGAGAGAAGGGGGCTACGTGTAACAGGAGAGTTCGAGGGATCGGGGGATCGTGAGAGATTACGAAAGAGAGGCCAACTGTGTATATACAGGGTCAAACCGTGCCGGAGAAAGATGACACGGAAGAACAGAGGGCTCTAGAAAGAGAAGAAGGGAATTTTGGGGAATGCCTGTTGCTATGGCAACCATCCGGGTCTAAACGGCCGATGATAAAGGCACCCAGCCATGTTTCGTACGGTATCGTTATCCACGTGTAAAATCTACACCTCGCGCCGTTTCTTCCCGCGACCGCATCGATCTCTCGGCTTCGGTTCTCTCGTTGCAGCTTTTTTCCTCGCTCTCTCTCTCCCTTTTCCATCTCTCTTCCGACACCGTCTCCGTTCTTCCATCCGTTTTTCGCGACTTCGCAACCCCGGCGAACGCCACCGAGCATTCTTTCCGCACGAAACTGTGCGCTTTGCATTCTTTTTTGCACGGACCAGCGCTTCATCAAAGACCCATGGTGTAATGTTCAAGCATGGAGCGCGCGGTAATTCCGAAATGCACAGCGCGCCGTCACACGAGGATCAATTGTTCGTGCTTGACACCTGAAACAGTCTCGGCTTCTTTCTCCCTCTTTGTTACGAGTCTCGCGAAATTATTTTCCGATGCCTCTTCCTCTGTGTCGCGCATCCGTTGCTAATTTCTATAGGATTTCTTTTTGTTACGTGGAAACGTAGAATTAATGGTAGACGTTCGATATTGGTTTGGACCGCGTAAAATTTATCGGGACCGCAGATACTCTACTTCAGCCTCGAGATTAGGTATATCGTAACCCTGTTAGATACAGTGAGTAACTTTAATATTTGGACACAATAAAATTTTTACTTTGTCGCATTGTAATTTTGTTCACGATGAAGGAAAAGAAAATTAATTCTAAATTACATTCCTACATAATGTCTAATTAATAAAAGTATAAATTTTATTTGTATAATTACTAGCGTTTATTAAATATTCTATTTTAAACAAAACAATGTCTGGTTTTAACGTTACAATAATATTTGGACACTTTTAAAAAATGATAGTTTTTGTACGAATTTTTACAAACGAAAAGTAATTCAATATGGCGTAGGATATCCGTCTTGACGAATGACCTCTTTTAATCGTTGAGGCATATTGCAAATTATTTTTTTGTTCAAATATTCTGTACCAATACTATTCCATTCCTCTTTCAGTCGTTCTTTTAACAATTCTTTAGAAGTTATTGCAGTTGTTCTAATTCGTCGGTCTAGTTCATCCCATAAATTCTCTGTGGTATTCAGATCTGGGGACTGGAATATCGGTTGTAATAATTTTCGACAATTATACGATACGTGTCTTATGTTTGGAGTCATTATCTTGAAAATACTTAAATGTATTCTGAATCTCCATTTTTATTGTACTTTTACGTAAATTATTTTTTAAAATATTGAGGTATACATTTTTATTCATTGTGTTATCAATAATAATTAATTTACCCATTCCAAATGTTGAGACTCATCCCCATTCAAGTACATTTCCATCTCCGTATTTTATAGTCGGCTTCGTATTTTTAATTTTGACTTCTTCATTTTTCTTTCGCCACACCATTCTTCGCCCATCCGATCCAAAAATGTTGAAGTCACTCGCATCACTAAAAATAACGTCATTCCACCACGTATCTTCTTTTAAAACGAATTCTCTCGCAAAGTTTAATCTTTTCTTTCTATTAGTTTCATTCGCATACGGTTTTTTTCGAGCAACTCGTCCATTATAACCACAATCTTTTAATGCTCTGCGTATCGTTTGGGGGTGCACTTTCTTTCCAGTCTTTTCTAATAATTTGGCAGCTAATTTTAATGCACTTAATGTAGGATCTTTCTTTATTTTTCTTATAATTTTTCTTTTGTTTCGCGAGTCCAAAATGTTTGCTTGGCCTCTTTGCGGAACAGATTGTATTCGGTCTTCATACTTAAATCTTTTAATAATATATCACACTGTACTTTTACTAATTTTAAGCATTGCTGCAATTTTCCTTTACGATTCACCTTTTGCATTGTGAAAAATGACAAGTTGGCGCACGTTGTATGAAGTGTTTCTCTTACGTCCCATTATTACCATTGAACTTAGTGAATATCTAAACACGACTGAATTTCTGAGGCTCGAGACAGTTTACACAGACTGTAATGTTTGTAAACATACCTCAGAATCGCATTAAATATCACACTAGCTTATGCAAATTGTTGCATTCCAAGGTGTCCGAATATTATTATCACGTTAAAACTAGACATTGTTTTGTTTAAAATAAAATACTTAGTAAACGTTAGTAATTATATAAATAAAAATTATGCTTTTATTAAGTAGAGCATATACGGTAATGTAATTTAGAATTAATTTTTTTTCTTCATCGTGAACAAAATTACAATGCGGCAAAGTGAAAATTGTATAGTGTCCAAATATTAAAGTGATTCACTGTACTTCATATGATTGCTGGAATGTGCATGGTCGACGATTTGTTAATAATAGACTGTGGATTTTTGTAGCAATTGCCGGATATAGGGGTTATAGAGGCATTTATTTTCTACTTCACTTATTTTATAGAGTTGAAAATAATACAGCAGTAAACTGCGGATTTCAGGCATTTATGGTAAATCTGAATAGGTGTGTCGTAGCAAGCGACAGATTATAAGAGCTTAAATACTTCACTGTATTAATCCCAGCTTGTTTAAGTTGATAAATTAAAGATACTTCTGTTTGGCTTCCGTTCGACATAATCGATGGAAACAAATTTTATTCTGCGTAAAACTAAACAGTCTAACAATATCCGTGTGAAGAAGAATTTTTTAAAAAATGTGAGAAATGTGAAATATAAAAATATACAACCCACGAATTTGTTTCAAATACAACGTGTCGGTGCATGCCAAATGCAACTGTAAATATTAAAATACGTATGGTTAAAAGATTTATATATGACGTGAAATAATGTAAAATATGTTTTTGAGGAAACACCTAAATCAATATTTTCAATAATAGAATAAAATATCCTGCATACGAGCGACCCTGTTTTTTAAATGATTTTTTACTAAATAACGTTGTTAGCACGTATTTTAACACTACAAGTGTGCCTAATGCTATGGGCTACTTAACCAAACAACCAATTACCTCGCCGACTGCCGCATCGATAATATGTGAACAACCTAATTCTGTACCCAGGATTAGAAATTGACATTGCTACACAATCGAATAAACCAATTTTTACTAACATTTGTTCGGTGTTAATAGGAATAATTGTTGGAATAAATTTTAATTTTCTATTTACAATGAATTTATGATTCAACGTGACACAGCACAGTCGTGATTCAAACGTTTCTACTACGACTTTGCACGTAAAAGTTGTATGGTTCACAGACGGGATTGTTCGAGATTTGCTCACATTGTATTGCCGTGAATTTCCTGTGTGTTTACAGCTCTTTTTAGGTCTGCTACTACGATTTGCACCCCTTTAAAGTTATGGCATGTTTCCAAGTGCTTTCACCGGTTCCGAATGTTGACCACCGAGATTCCCGTATTTATGGAACAGTGCTGTGTCACGGACTGTACACTTGCACTACATTTCAATTCTGTGAAGGTATATCTTACACACAAAGGCCAGCCCTTGCGGAAATCATTTTAATTAAAACATTCTATTATACCATTGCTTTATAAAACTCAGCATATGCAAAGGATATCTTATTTTAATCTGTAAATGCAATTACTTCCTCAATTTCTCTTTCAAGATGAATCCATTAATGTATTAAAAATTATATTATTGCATTTTTTTAAAATGAACCTTCATTTGCCCTTTACACGTCCATCTAAAAGCACACTGGTTTCGTAAAATTACTTCCCTCTCGAAACTAAACAAACTTGTTGGAATCCATTTTTCGAGTAACAAATATTTGAGGAGATACTTGAATATGTAGATTAAAATGGAATACCTTGTGCATTTGTCACTTTGGTAACCACATGACGATCTTCCATCAGTTAGAACGCTTTATACGCGGTCGATAAAACGAAACATGCTCTTTTAAGCATAAACTGCACACAGGTTGCTTGTGTTACGTTTAACTTTCCGAACGCAGTACCTCAGACCATTTTGAATCAGAGTTCCGTAATCGTTGTAAAATTACTTTCCTCTCGAAACAAAACAATCTAGCTAGAATCCATTTTTCGAATAACAAATATTTGAGGAGGCACTTAAATTTGTAGATTGATATTAATACACCTTGTGTATTAATATACAAGTTCGATAAAACGAAACATGCTCTCTTAGTCATAAACTGCACAAAGGTTGTTTGTTACGCTCAACCCTTTACGAACGAGGATTTTTTTAAATATTTTAAATAATTTCTCTAAAAAGCTAAATCCTGTATTGAAGGTTCAAGTTCTGAGTGAAAATAATAATATGTACTGATATTATGATAACACAAAAATTAAATTATATTTGCAACATTAAAGATTTAATATACGGACCTGGTGTCGCCAATATGACCACATTCGTCCTCAAAGGGTTAACTTTCCGAACGCAGTATCTGAGACCACTTAGACCCACAGTTCCACAATCATCATTTAATCACACAGATTCTAGCGATTAAATCGAATAAGTAGTTGTTCAATGAGGATCAACGAAAAGGTTAATGTATCTACAGAAGAATTAATAAATAAGCCACTGAATAATTGCAAACGTCATCAATTATAAAATCATAAAAGTGGTTCGTCTTCAGAGAGTTAATAATGACACTTTTGTTGGACGTTAAATCCTTCTCTTCGTCACACCACTGTTTTTAATTAGTAATTACAGGGAGTTGTTTCGTACGTTCTAAGTGATCAATGAAATGGAGTAGAATCTGTTCAAAACAATGTGTATACAGGTATATATATTTGGCTGAAGAAATGATGAAATGATTAAGGTGAAAAGAAAAGGAAGGGGGTGGCGTTTCGTTTTGGGTCTGTTAGAGGACCCGTCGATAAGGCTACTTAATAGATCCTGTCTTAGACTGGATGACCGCCTGACTTCTGAGTCAGGTACTAGCGAGAAAGTCTCGTCCTATTGTCCCCCTGTCGGTCAGGGCAAGAGGTAGAGCCGTCATATATATGTACAGGTTATTTGTGATACGTTTAATATCAGTACTTTCAGTGCATGCTAAATGTTTTAAGTTTGCCATGACACTGTTTTTAAAAAGTAAATACGGGTGATTTTTTGTACGTTTCACGTTTCCAATTAATTCGAGTAGGATTTGTCGAAAACGAATTCTACGAACGTAGTGAATTTAATAGTAGTAATTTTGCAGTATTTTAGAACCTCCATGTCCGTCCATCACAGTTTGCAATGACCTAACCCAAACCTCTTTTGTGCCACATGTATCCTCGGAAATTAAAATAGGATGTCTTTCGCGTGTATGATCAGGACCTCGAGAAGTTCAGCCCGCATAACGAGCTCCTGTCAATATGGTCCTCTAAGGAATATTTACATTTCTGTTCTTCGTTCGATATGAACCCTTAAATATTCGTTTACACGTTTGCAATTCGATCGCAATAAAATCTATAAATACGCAAACAATCATTGAAATTTGCAAACGTGCTATTATCGAAACGATCCATTGCATTAAAACGAGTAGCAATTAGGAGGGACTCGATAGGAGGATTAAGAGGTAGTAGAAATTAGAGGAACCCGGTGTGGGCTTTGCGGTTGTTAAAGCATGTGGTCGGCTATTTAAATTTCCAGATCACTCGTCAAAGTTCTGAATATTTTCTTTTCTCGAAAATCCTCTGTAATTAGAAGCGCCGTTACACAAAGATTAGGTTCAACTGTGCTAACGAATGAACAGCCATTGGAAGGTGGAATTAATGGATTGGCATTATTCTTGTATTTTAATTATCCAAATGGATCTTGTCTTCCAACTAGTCGGCGCAAATGGAGTTTAAACTCCACAAATGCTTCGACCATACCAGTGTTTTCTACGTTGTGCAATAAGCGATAGATGCTATGAAATATGCGTTTCGCGCGACGCGCATGAAACGGCTCTGTGTTTCCAGTGTCGCGTATTCAAAATTTTTTATCGATTTTGTCGCCCCTTTCAAAGCAACGCGAATGCAGCTTTGTTTACAATTAAATAAAGGATTATTCAGTTGTAAATTAAATCGATGCTCGAAATACTGGACACCTGTTTTTAGTCTGTAATTTGAAACTCGATAAAAATGGTCAGTTTGTAAAAAGTATTTAAACACTACGTTTAAGATTTTTGAAAAATTATTGATCTTGGAACAATGATCGTTTCATAAAAATAAATAGTACAACAAATTATAAAATGATGTACAGTTCGTTTTTTACTGTTTTGTAGAAAAAACGAAGAATCAATTCGGTCCTGTAAGACCATTGTATACTGTTAATTTCTTTTTATGCTCATTCATAAGATTCATTACGATTAGTAGTATGTGCAACAGTTTTATTTCTATCGATTTCTTACATTCAAACGCATAGCGATGCAAAAGTTGTTTGGAATAATAATGTGGTAATTTTTAGTGTCGCCTTAAAGGCACCATTGGAGTGCTAAAGGTTAACTTTTCAAGGCTAATAAATTGTATAAAATAGAGAAAATTTTCATAATAAGGACAATTCATCCAAAAGTAGAAACGAGTGGTCTGTATTATAGTAACTTTAGATAGAGTTGGAAAGACTGCGAGTTGGAAAAGTTTAGCGAGACTAGCAGATAAATTGATCGCCCGAATCGATTTATTGGCGTATGAACGAAACTCCGCGTATATAAAATACAATTTAAATCGGTGCACAAATGTATTTATATTCTAGGTGTGCCATGCTGCGTGGAAAATGCTTGTCTAGGCGACTCGATTCAAAAATATAAAACGCATTCGAACGTTTTATATGCAGCATGCTAAGCGCTCGTGCATTTTAGACTTTACAATGCTGGATCTATCTCCAAAAGTAAGGCGACAAGCTGTCACTATTTGAAAAATCAACCAAAATTTATTTTACGTTTCCAATTTATTTTACTTCAAGCAATTGTTCGATTTTTTTTTTATTGCACCACCGACTTCGCCGTATCGTGTATTTACCGACCACACTCGTGCTTTATGATACCTTTCATGATGCAGTACACACCCATTCATAAGTTATCGGACATCTGGTTTCTATGGTCTTCCCATTTTCCCATTTTTCTGTCTTTTCCAATTGTTATACAGAAGGGATTGGTTCAAACTCTTATCAGAACACTCATTTATCAAGTACAGAAATCAACGTAACTTTTAATTCTCTACTTAGAAAATAGTAATTTCAATAGCGTCCTCGTAATTTTAATAGTTACTATTTATAAATTGAAATTGGTCTTAAGATTCTTAGACGCGTTATATTCAAAATGAAAAATACGACAAGAGAATTAGTGATATATTTAACACGTTGAATGCCACGGGGGTCACCGGTGACCGGCGCCGTTACACAGTTTAAGAACGGTTATCAATAAATTAACAGCATTGAACATTAACGCAGTACTGCCAAAATTAACCAGATTATAGTACGAGGTGAAAACTTTAGTTTTTAGTAACTAACAATTTTGTTCAATAACGCTGATGATTTCTATAAATGAAACAAATGGAACTTGTTCGAAGCATGCAAAATTCGCATAGCATTCAACGTGTTAATGAAACAAGCACTTCAACGATTTCTTTAAATATGTTAGAGACGATCGAACACTTTCTTAACCTCTTGACCTACAACTCATTTTACAATAATAGTAACTAGACTTTCTTTGTCCTCCGCAGTACGAGAAAAAGAGAAAACAAATTTGTAGCTACTGCGTGCCTAGCTATTCTCCAATGACCGTATACGATCAACAATTAAATAAAATGTTATTTCCGTTTACAGAAAATTAAGGAAATATATGTTTAGAAGATTCAGTTCCGAAATCTTCATCACGAGTCTGACTCGTTGTTGTAGGGCAAGGGGTTAATTCTTTGCATTACAATTTTATTTACGTCTGCAACGGTTAGCACTTCTTTGTCGTTTATAATATCCTAAAACCAGAAGAGAGTTAGTGGTAATAATTGCGTACATTTATTTCAATGCTTAAATATTAACACCACAGTTGCATATTTCATTCAAACGTAAAATAAAAGAGTACCGTTCATATTCGATAGATTACGTCTGAAATCTCTATCACTAATCTCACTCGATATTGTATGGCAAAGGATTAAGTCAGTATTAAATTTTCTTTCCGTACGTCCCATGAAAAAACAAGTAATCATAGATTAATATTCTTTTTGCACATGTCCTCAATATCTGTCCATCACACTCTACATAAAAAATGTATAACTCATGTGTTTTGATTATTGACGCTTGTTAAAATTCACATGCATACGTTAAATATCAATAAACGTGAGTAAAAATCCCAATGCAAATAGTGCAATACTTTTCCGATAAAAATTTCGAAAAATTCACACAGAAAAGAGCAACGAGAAACCAAATTCCTCTTTTCTCCATTTTTCATATTACAAATATAGACGTTATGAAACTGCCTTTACAGGAATCAATTCGATAAATTTCTTTGGGCAATCATATATTCTAATAAAAATCTTTCAAAATTTAAAAGAAAAGGGAAATCTTGAAAATTTTTATAAGACAATATGCAGTAGACAATTTTCATGTTGTTAATTTTAATTTAAAAAAAATTTCCCAACCGAACACCTCGATCATTTTCTTATCCAGTTTTGCTGTGCGCGATGGTGCATTATCACGAACCAAAATCACTTTGTAATCCCATAATCCCATTTTACTATCTTCTGGATCTTTCCTATAACTTCCAACCATATAGAGATGGCTTCTCGTGTCACATTTAATTGTTCCAACAATGCTTGCAATTCGCTGTCTTCAAACTTTTCTGGCGTTCTTCTACGTCCTTCGCTTCTCACGTCAAAATCGTCACGTTTGAATTTTTTAAATGACTCGAAGCACTGTAAGTTACCAAGTTCATGTTCGCCGTAAGCTTCGATAAGCATTCAATGCGATACTGCAGCAGTTTTCTTCAAATGGTAACAGAAAGCCGATGCTGTCTGCAAATCGTAGTTTCCAGGCACAAAGTTCGACATGTTCAATGCTATTAACCATTTGAGTCCCCGGGGGTATTGAAAAAGCACTGTCGAAGAATCCCAAACAGCGCGACCGCGCTTTTTCAAAATGAATGCGAAAAAACCCAAGCAGCGGGATGGCGCTTATTTTATTTTATGTCGAGAAATACCAAGCGGCACGATAGCGCTTTATTGTAATGTATTATTGCATTATTATAGTACTATTGTACCTATTGTAAAATGTACTATGTTGTATGCGAAGGTGTCACTTCTGTGATACTTTCTTCTCAGTCTACTAGGATTGTCACTGAGCACTTTGGGTCGCGTAATAATTACACAATTGCAGTAGTTGCGGTTTTCTTTATTTTCACTTCGTAATGTTCGCGATTTCTATGTTCGAGTTCTGTTCTCTTCGTAATGTCTGTATTCGTCTGTTTGCGTTTTCTTGTTAGTCTTCTTCGTGATTTCTGTGTATTCTAGTTTACGTTTTCTGTGTGTTCTAGTTTGCGTTTTCTCTGCGTTCTGATGATTCTTGTTGCGTTCTGTCCGTCGTCACCTCGGTTTTGTCGTGATTGGTTGAGGTTAGTTTTTGGTGGAGAAATGTAGCGTTTTTTAATTGGTTATGGAAATGATGGAAGGAGTGTGCTTGAAGGAGTATATCTGAAGGAGTGGGAAATGGTCAATGAGAGATTATCGTGATTTATTGTAGGGTTGTCTGGTTTTCTTCGTGTCGTCATGTGCGTCGCACGTGGTGTCCGTTCGTCGGGGCAAAAACTGTCCGCGTGCGGCGCGAATCGTATTTCGCACCTTCTACCTGCCTTTTATTTTCTGACTTACACATTTTTGAACGCAGGGTTAGGCACGGACAACCTTCGGTGTTGCCGTCGCAACATACTATTTACATTAACCCTTTGAGCGCTGAGTTGCCCGACGCTAAGCGTACGCCATGGACTGCCCACTCCGTACGAGAAAGCCTACCGTGGGCTGCGTACCTTTTACGAAAGAACGCAAATTGAGCAGACTGAATTTTCATTGCAAGGTATATTGATTGTAACTGAAATAAATTAAGTGGTGACCTGAAAAGCCTTAATAATCATTTATTTCGGTTACGGTTTTGCAATCGGAAATAACGAATGACTTAATGCCAAATCTACTCCTTTTTGACGGAATATATTGTTTAACTAATAATCTTCCTTTATTAAGTAAAAGACTTTCGTCTATGCATAAATATTCATATGGATAAAATGATTTACAAAATGAGTTTCTAAGTTCAGTCACCACCGGTCTTATTTTTATCAACGGATCGTGCGAGCTCATATAATTGTTACCATGAACTCTGCTCATTAGTTTTGAAAACATGACAATTTTTATAACTTTATCGGTAGACTAATATTCTTTGATAGATATTTTTTTCATTTTGGACATTAGCATAGTAATAGCAATAAATAAATATATTTCTGAAGGTGAAGTATCTGTCCAGGTATTTACGCGTGAATGAACTGCATGTATTTTAGTTTGCGCTAAATTTTTATGGAAATTATTTGTTTTTTTTGCAGATACCAGTAATTAATTCTTTCGAGAAAAATACCTTAAACGCAGACAAAGGAGTGGATATTCTCGATAAGTCTACCCTTATCCCCGAATTTGATTAATCAAAATTATATAATTTTGGTACAAAATTTTTCTTAGACCATGAAAAGTTTTCTGCCGTATCATTAGATGTCGAATTAACATTTTCCTGTAGACCTTCATCCTCTTCAGAAGATGAGCTAAATATTCGAAGACGTCTTCTCCTTTGCTCATACAATGGAACTGATTCTTCGGTTTCCGAAGCTACAAAAGTAGGTTTGATTATGTTTGTTCTAACATCCAACCTATTGTGTTGATATTTACCGCTTGTATCACTGCTTATATTTAATATCTTGGTCTTCTTACAGAGCTCCTCGGAATCCGAAGACGAATTCCACATCTTTTTTCTTTCACATGTTTTAATTTCAACCGTTTCAATTTCATGTTTATAATCCATGTCACTACCACTTTTACTAAAGTATTCAAGCTTATTCTTAGACATTTTAGGGGTAATTAAAAATGAAGTTTTAAAACGCAAAGAACAAATTTCCAGAAAGTAGCAGCTCTTAACCTCAAAAGTCCTTGGTAGCGATATGTTAACTAATGCACAATTAATGCACACACAAATATAATGAACAAAACTGATAAACGATTGTACAAAAGTACATTTAAACGCGTATTGTCTTTTTATATCTATATAGCCTTACACGCACCAGTCACATATATCCATTCATAGATTTCTTTTCCCAGATTGAATGGTTTTATGGTTCATAGCCAAAATCGAATGGTTATTTGAGATTGCATACATGGGTTCATAGCCAAAATCGAATGGTTATGCGAAAACACATATATGATGTGAATGGTTGTGTGAGAACCCATATATGGGTTCATAGCGCTCAAAGGGTTAAAAGGAGCTGTGTGATGTACTTGCGTTAGTAAATATGAGCGCGCGACTTCGACAAACGGTAACGCGCACCGTCAGTTGTCCACAATGCTCGAAATGTGCTGGGTTTTCTCGACACAAAATCTCAACAGCGCGATCGCGTTGCTTGGAATTCAAACGGTTAAAGACTATGCTGTTGTATGAAACTTGTATGATTGTAAATTGAAAATCTTTATCGGATGTCGAAAAAGAAAATGGCGTCAACGATGCGGTTCGACGGCAACTATACTGACAGCTAGCGCCACGTATGTGAAAATTTCAATTTCATATTTAGAGACCTGGTAAAATTCTTTTAATTTTTAGTAGAGTAGATTTGTCGTGGACCCACGTCCGCAGATGCCCAGTAGATTCTCACCGGGAGTATACGGCGTCGTAATGCGATGCTCTCTAAATTTGCAAGGAAGACATTAAGACGAAACTACCTAAGTTCGTGTTGCTTTTATGAAAACAACGGGGCCTGCTTATCTCGGCGTTCTCCGGCTCGTTCATGCCGCATCTACGAAATCATGGCTCGCTTCCAAATATACCAACCACCGTGTTCTGCGAGTCTGTCGCTACGGTGGAATGTCGTCGATGACACTTGTGGCACGATTTAATCCACCGGCCGGTTGCATCGTTCGAGTAATCGTGAGCCAAAGGAAAAAAAAAGGTGAAATGGGAATGGGAATGGAAGAAGCAGACGACGACTGCTCGCAAGAAGTTCGCCATTTTACGTTACAGATTTTCATTTGAAAAACCGAAAGTTTCTACTCTCGGCTGCGTTATCTGACGTTACACCGTTGCGAATCTCCGTGACGCCTCGTCTTCTGACATTTTTAACGAATGTTTTATCCGCTGGTTCAACGAACTACAATAAATTCGCTCGCAATGCGATCGAATGAAAAATTGTTGTCGAATGAAAATGTTGTCGAACGCTGAACCTATCGAAAGCAAAATTAGCATGGCCACGCGTTGGCTTATAAACATTTACAAAATCGAAAATATCGAAAATTCTTTTCATTTTTGGTAGATTATATGTTTGATTTAACCCTTAGCACTCCAATGGATTCTCTGTAGCGACACTAAAAATTGTCAGACTATTACTTAAAACAATTGTTACATTACAATGTTTGTATTTAAGAAGTTAGTAAAAATTGAAGTATTGCGCGTACGATTAATAGTAACAAATTTGGTATGCACGAAACGAAATGGATCGTGTACAATGGAATTCTTCTAGGGACAAAAAAATGCCTTGAAGTTAGGAATTTAAATTGCTTGGAGTGCAAAGGTTTAAGAAATGTATGCAATCCAGTGGCAGAGTCTTTATTATCTCAGCAATTCTATGATAAATAATTTTCTAAAGTAAGAACAGTAAATTTGACCAACGTTCCAATATTACATCGAGTGAAACTCGTGTTGAAGATTTTAAATAAAGTCTAACAAATATAAATATTATGCCTTTCGTTTTAGACGAAATCAAATGTTGTTAATTTGCAATCAATATTTAAGTATCGAAGTAGATATAACAGTGGAAAAAATGTAAATTATCTTTTCTATTCTGTAACATTTTTAGCGTTGAAGATGTTACAGTAGCTTTGGTTACGAAGAAAATGGTAAATGGTAAAATGCATATGTACTGATGATTGCTAAAGTGATCTTAGCGGAAATTTCAAATAAATTGATTTTATGCATATATCACAAAAATGAGCAAGTAATTACCATATAAAACGAAAGAAAATTATTGACACAAACTGGTCAACGGCAAAACACAATCTCATATAGCTTCCGTTCCGAACGATAAGCGGTGGACATTTTTATTTTGTAAAAAAATCAGTCAATCTACGCAAACGGAATTCCTTTTCGCTCGTTTTGCGCCAATTCTCATCGCGGATCGGTCTACCGTCAATTCCGGTGTTGTTAATACACGTTTGACAGATCGCGTTGCGGCGCGAAGTTGTGCCGTTCCTGATAAAGTGAAATGAAAATTGTAAACTTCTATAACTGGACCATTTCTGTCGGTAAACGAACGTTGCACGGATCGTTCGATCAAGATAAATATTTGAGCAGAAGAATAACAGCTTCTCCCGGACAGTCGGATACAGAATTCAGTACGTGACGGAAAAGAATCAATAAAAATTCTGTTTGCCATGCGGAACGGTGAATAAAATTAACGGGGGATAGATGTGAAGGATTTCCGTTACGGTGTTCCTCCAGAATATACACCTCGGTAGGACAGAGATCGATTTTCATTAATGAAGTGGGACAAGGGTTCCATCGACTCCGTGAGTGGTTGAAATATTTCCTTACTCTGCCTTGACCCGTTTAAGCGGCTCTACCAAGTTTCTGTTTGCTAGGCTTGATGAGCTGTCCCTGGCTACCAGGATAAGTGTATATTTCCTTACATAATTTTAATCCCACCCCTGCAAATGCCACTTCTCTTCTGGACAAAACGTCGATGCTTTGATCGAAGTCGATGTAACGACCTGCCGATTCTCGATTTTACGATAAACGTCCAAGACAGGGACATAGAAAGAGAGAAAGAGAGAGAGAGAAAGAGAGAGAAAGAGAGTGAGAGAAAGAGCGAGAGCAAGACAGAAAGGAAATGTATCAGCAAACACTTTTAAAAGAATTGCGACCAGAGAAGTATAGTGGCGTTTGACTAGGGAATCGTGAAACGCGTAGCGTTCGATTCGAAGTAATTTCATAGACGCGGCACTCGATGCTTCTCGGAACAGCAAACGTAACGTACACGCTCCCTGCAAACACTCTGCGAAATTGTTGCACACTCGATAGCTCTGAAAAAATTTTGTTTATTTTATTTCCGACGTTTCCTGTTAATTTCAACAGCCAACCGGAGGACGATAAAAAATATGATGACACGGTGCTCGGACGATGTTCATCATTCCACTCGGCTAACAATACGCACTTTCCTGTGACTTTCAATAGAAAGTCGTTCATGTGCCACTGTATCGTGATTAAATTGCTAATCTACAGTGACTCTTATTAATATTCGGACATTGTGCTATTAAAAAAATTGTTACTAGTTTCGATCGTTTGCAATAGTGAATTTGGAGTTATTGTTTCATAATAAAACAGAATATTCATTGTAGTTTGTAATAACATAAATTTTATCTGTTTGTTGCACATACTTTTCTTAATACCAAACAGTGAACTAAAATATGTCGAAATTTATCGTCGCAAAAATATTCGGACATATAATTTATTCTCGCATTTCTTGCGAATAACGACACACTTTTGTCGTTTGATTATAAACGTAATGTCGAGCAAGATGAAGAACATGCTTCACGACATCAGTTACTGTTCGAAAGCAGTTTTGATCAGTTAGAAATTCTAAATATAGGACGAAAAAGTAAAAATACTTCATCTGACGTACGACAATTAGTAATTTTTACAGAGAAAAAGAGAAAACCTATCGGAAAATCGGTAATCTTCTAAAATTAAGTAAGAGTACCGTAGTTGATATTATACGGAGACATAATGAAGAAAATCGAATTGAATCAATTCCTCAGAAAGCTTGACGAACGAGAGAAACATATTATTTTGAGAAAAGTAAAAGTGAACCCTGGTTTGAGTGCTCCTACATTAAGTGCTGAATTATTTCAAGAGATAGGAAAGAAAGTTCATCCAGATACAATACGACGGGTGTTGAAAACAGATGGATATAATGGTAGCGTAGCTCGTAAGAAACCGTCTATAAACGAAGCGAATCGCAGAAAAAGATTAGCTTTTGCAAAACAATATGTTCATGAGAAAAAAACTTGGTGAAAAAATGTAATTTTCGCTGATGCAAGTAAATTTAATCTGTTTAATACTGATGGACGAAAATTAGTATGGCGTAAACGAAATCAAGAGCTTAACCAAATAAATTTAAATCCAACAATAAAGTACGGTGGTGGAAGTATTATGATGTGGGGGTGTATTTCATCTAAAGGAGTTGAACAACTGGTTCTTATAGAAGAAATTTTAGATAAATTTAAGTATCTAAATATTTTTAAACAAAATCTTATGAAAAGTGCGACCACAATGGATATAGAAGACACATTTAAATATTATGAAGGTAATAATCCTAAACATAAAGCCAGAATAGTTCATGAATACCTTTTATATAATTACCCAAAAGTATTACATCCGCCACCACAGTCACCAGACTTGAATCCCATTGAAAATGTATGGGATCTTTTGGACAGGAAAATTTGAACAACACCGATAAGATTGAAGGAAGTATTAAAAAACGATTGATTGAAGAATAGAGTATACCGCTAAGTTACTTACAAAAAGTTATAAACAATATGCCTAAGCGGTTGCGACACGTAATTAAAGCTAAAGGTTATTCTACGAAATATTAATTATTGCTTATGTTAACAATTTTCATGTTTAAATGTTATAGTTTGTGAAGCGTCCGAATATTTTTGCGACGATAAATTTCGACATAATTTAGTTCACTGTTTGGTATTAAGAAAAGTATATGCAACAAACAAATAAAATTTATGTTATTACAAACTACAATGAATGTTCTGTTATATTATAAAACAGTAACTCCACATTTACTATTGCAAACGATCGAAACTAGCAACAATTTTTTTAATAGCACAATGTCGGAATATTAATAAGAGTCACTGTATATAAATCCCCGAGGAACGAACATTTTTAAAGCTGTACTTAGAAAATGAATTATAATTTGTTGAAATTATTCATCGGGAAAGTAAAGTTTTCTTTAACCTTGCAATGATTGCGTTTGGTATAAACATTTGTATTTAATACAGTGCAAATGTATTCTAATTGAGTGTTTTACCGAAAGCATATATGGCGTGGAAATGACAAATTGCTTGGTACGTGGATTTTGCAAATGGATGAGGCGAGAATTTAAGTACATAATTGACAGAGTATTTGGTTTAATTCTATCTTCAAAAACTTATGAATTAATGCGATACGTTTCTTTGTAATTTTGCTAAAAGCAGCGTGTGAATATTGAAATTTGTTATCGATTCTATAATTTAATAATAATTCGAATGTAATATTTAATCATGAAAATAGAATCGGTTAGTATTACATGTATTGCTACAAAATGTTCCTAACCACATTAATCTATAAAGATCATTAATATTCATAACGAAAAGAAAGTAAATACTATTATAGTCATCAATGTATATCGATAAGTGCTTGAAACATCTCGTTTTAACTTTCGTCCAGAAAATAAACTTTCCAATATCACTTTATATTTTATTACAACAAAATTCTGTATTAATATTATTAATTTTTATTCCAACGATTCCACGTGCAAGCAGATATAATATAATCTAGAGCTATGCAATTCCATCAGAATACATAACAATCCCGGACAATAATATCGTTAGAAATTTGCATTTTAAATGTCATTTAACTTTTGTAATTTTGTTCGTTATTAACTTCCTGTTGGTCTTCAGCGGGGAATAACTGAAATCGATACTACAGCCCACTATATAATATTTCAAGCTACGCAGAGCCCTTAAAGTACCGTAAAAATAAAACCTTGTTCTTCGCCTTTTTATAACTCCTTGCTTTTTAATATCCGCTAGTTAATTATTAAATCTTCCTATTCCCGTATGCTCGCGTAATAAAGAAATCTCATATCAGAGAATATATTTGGACATTTACTACTGAAATATCGTAAGAAATAATTTGCACGTGATCGTATAAAATCAATAACTATGTCTCCATTCGTGGGTGTGCGTATGAACGTCCGAAAGCATCGATGTCAATTATTTGTTAGTAAAACGTAGAATGTTTTCATTTAAATTTATAACCAATGTTGCGTTGAGTTTACGTAAACATCTCCTACAGGCTTTTTAACAAAAGTTATAGCCGGATAAGATGATTCAAATTGCCCTTGAGCCTAATTTTTTGACCGACGTCAGTCAATAGAGCATTATGAAAAACCATACTGTGAAGGATGAGAACTTCCATGTGAAATCTGTATATTTTTTTTTTTTGAGGTTTCTGTTTCTTTTACAAGCAATTTTATCAATTTGAAAATCTGAAACGAACTGCACAGTACGTGTTTAGGTCTTTTACATGTCTTCGATTTTTAATAGAATTTTTAAATATCGTTAACTAAGGAAAATAGGCCAAAAACGGATTATTCGTTTTCAGTCCATAACTATCCTCCCGATTGAGATAATGGGTTGAAATTTTATCCAGTATAGTTTTTCATAATGCCCTATCAACTGACGCATCGGTCAAAAAATTCGACTCAAAGGCAATTTTGACCACCTTACCCGTCCATACCCTTTATAAATTACTTTACAAGAGCTATTATTTAACAATATCAACCCATAGAAATAAATTTACTGAATAACTACTTACGCATATGTTTTTCCAATTGCGATAATCCTTACAAATAAACCTAATACATGAAAATATCTGCTATCAGTAGAATGAACGAGTTATGGTCAGACACGAATCGTATCCATTCACATATGTTCGATAAACGTGCCAAATGAATTTATCGCGGAACAAAGTACTATGCTACAAAATATCATCTGAAATGCTCGACTTTAAGCAGCATGATCCAGTACCGTTTCACACTACAAAATATGGAAACGTGTTTCTGCATTGAAAATGTAGATCGTTATATTTGTGGCATTATAGGTAATGTAATACGATCGAAAGAGCAGATTACAATTGAATTATGGCTGTCGATAAATTTGTTCTGTACACGTTGAATAAGTATCTGATATTTATAGATGGATTAGTACATTAACTCGTTCATGCATTAACCATTGAAAATCAGTTCGATATGTTGGGAAACTATTAGGGAAACTATGTTCCCAGGGAAACTCTGTGCTTTTTGTACGAGCTGTTACACGAATCAACGATCTCCTCTCAGTTGGATTAAGTTCAATCGGTATCGATATCGCCGCAATCTCGAAGTTCCACGACGATTCAGACACAATCGCCATTTGGTCGTGCGTCTCTCAAACTGTTCCAGAATTTCATGGTAAAACGAAGTTCGTGACGTTTCATGTGGCATAGTTGACGGTGTCTTATCGCACTCGTTCGAGTGTAAGGTATAATCGAGGCCACGGATGCA
Organism: Agapostemon virescens; assembly: GCA_028453745.1. NCBI lineage: Eukaryota > Metazoa > Arthropoda > Insecta > Hymenoptera > Halictidae > Agapostemon > Agapostemon virescens. The sequence continues at coordinate 13,466,134 of CM052090.1, read as the reverse complement.
ATAAAAGCGTGGATGCAAAATATATAATGCATTAAATATTCGAAGGACATTTGCATGTGCGAGAATCGCGACTTATGAAATTTCTTTCTAAATAAGAGCAAAGAATGTGTCTTACCTTTCTATTTTCTATGAGAAACGTTACACGAAGGATATGCTGTATAAATCGAAGTAAAGAATGCGATTCACAGTTTTCTAGGAAATTTGATTTCAAAAGGAAATATCTGGAAATGTGTATTATTATCGAGCAGAGAAATTTATTGACAGTATCGCAAGGAAATATTTTAGAACGTTCTCAATGGCTCTCCGCTAGCGTGCTAGATAATATTAAATCATTTCTTCAGTGTTCACGTTAACAATTCCGATTGAACGCTCTGTCAGGGAATTTCCTGTCCGTTTAGCCGAGTCTACTTGCAGATAGAAACTCGTGGCCATTCTATAATTAGGAATCTGCCCTAAAATCAATATCGATTTTCTGAAAATGTAACTAATGTGCCACTCATTCTGGATATATCTTGGTGTACCTACTTCGAAGGTAATCGTTTAACTAATTAACAGGACGACCACGTCTTGGCTAATCTTCCTTGTAGAGCATACAATTTTGTCGTTCATAAATTCGTAAACTATTTAGATAACGTTAACCTGTTACTTTGCAATATTTAGAATAATAATGGGTGTTCCAAAATTAACGCAAGATTTGAATCTGCCGCCATTTTTGCAGTAAATTATTGGAAACCCTGAAAAAAGAACAATTTGACAGCTGAGAGTTTAGGTTTAGTAGAAATGGAACGTTATACGATACAATAACGTGTTTCCATTATTGAACAATATTTAAAAAATAATGAAAGTTTGGTGGCCGCAGTTCGAAAATTTTATACAAAATATGGTCAAAATAGTGTTTTAACCTCGTCAACTGTGAAAAGATTAATTGAAAAATTCAGTGAGGCTGAATCAGTTGGAGACGCTAAACACACCGATCGTCCAAAAACAAGCCGTTCAAATGTGAATGTCGAAGCAGTGCGTGAGAGTGTTGGTGAAAACCCAGGAACATGAATTCGGCGTCGTGGACAAGAATTGCAAATTTCAAGAAGCTCTCTACAGCGTATACTCACAAAAGATCTGTGTCTCCATGCTTACAAAATTCAATTAACGCAACAACTGAAGCCTAATGTCCATGAACAGCGAAGAGAGTTCGTGGAATGGATTATTGAACATCAACAAGTGGATGCTGATTTTTCGAGCAAAATCATCCTAAGCGATGAATCACATTTTCACCTTGATAGCTTTGTTAATCGCCAAAATTGCCGTGTTTGGGGTTCGGAGAACCCACTTGTGATTGTCGAACAACAAATACAACCACAACGTGTCACTGCTTGGTGCCGATTTTGGGCTGGAGGCATCATTGGACCATACCTTTTTGAAAATGAGGCTGGTCAAGCAGTAACTGTTACTGGTGCTCGATATCGCGACATGATAACACAGTTCTTTCTGCCGAAATTGGATGCTATTGATGTGGCCAATATGTGGTTTCAACAAGACGGTGCCACATGCCACACAGCCAGTGAAACAATTCAATTACTGCATGAGACATTTCCTGGTCATGTACTCTCTCGTTTCGGTGATGAGAATTGGCCCCCTAGATCGTGTGATTTAACACCATTAGATTTCTTCTTATGGGGTTATTTGATGTCAAAGGTCTATGTCAACAAGCCCACAACCACCCGTGCATTACAAGAGGAAATTAAACGCTGCATCAACGAAATTCAGCCACAATTATGCAGAAAGGTCATGAAAAATTTCGACAAAAGAGTGCGTATGTGCCAGCAAAGCCGTGGAGGCCATTTGCCCGATGTGTTATTCCATAAATAAGCCTACCCTATGTACTTTATGATTCAATGAAAAAATAACAATCTAAAGACTAAAAACTGTGTTTTCTACTTAATTCAAATCTTGCGTTTATTTTGGGACACCCTTTATAAGGTAAAAGGATACGTTACTTGCGTCAGCAGTCGAATCGAATAAAATTCTATATGTAAAACGGAATATTGTAAAGCAAACGTAAACTGGATATTTCAATCATGTGTCTTTATTATTCATATAAAAAAATAATGCACCACAGGTTTCGCGATATGAACGTTTTATTCGTCGATCGTATGAATGCATTTATTGGCAGTGATAAGAATGAATTCAATGTTTAATAATGAACGAATGTGTACTTTGAACGATACTATGAAACAATAACATTAAAGAACCCAGTATTCATAATTCTGAAAACAGTATTTCCATCGGTATTAAATTAATGGATTTAAAAGAGAACTAGAATTCGTTATTCGGAAAGTTTAAACATACCATTTTTATACGATTAAATAGGTCGACTAGTTCGGAGACATTTCGCAGGAATTATCAGCCGAGAGAGATTCTTCGATATATTTTATGAAATTTGATTTTCAGTAATTATATTCATCGGACTTCGATGCCATTTTTTCGACGTTCCGACATTCTAAAAATCACACGACGATTCATGCATATTAAAACTTCTAAAAGTTGTTCGGTACTGATATATGAAGTGTTCTACGTAATATTCCGCATAAATTGACCGCTTCATCTCGTGACGTTCCCATGCGAACGACTTTTTATTTCTAACTGCTCTTTTTTTCAATTGAGGCTGCCTATAATCACTTTGTCTGTCACACTTTCTGTCTCTACGTTTATCGACACTTCCGATTCATCGGACACCGTCGAGATCAAAGTTAATGTAATGAACTTTCGAACCAGTAGTTCTCTGTTTGAGATTTCGACGCCACTCCCCGTAGTCAGTAATTTAGATCCTTGGCAGTGTAAAGAGCACGAGAAACTATAAAAGTAGACGCTAATTAGATTGCTGATTTCTCGTTCTTCTCGATCTGAACATATTATTCTACAATAATCTAGATAATCGAGAATGTTATTTCAAAACTGATCGTACCAATTTGACCGACTTTATCACGCTAAAATTTCATTTCTAAAATTTCATTACCTACGTACATGGAGATAATAAGTCTTTGCAATCTTAGTCGGTGCTAACCAACAAGCGGTATACTACAATTAGGTCATTTAATAATTGATCTAGAAACCTGAATCTAACGAGACATTCAAATCAAACCAACCGTAGTCTGAAGAAGTCAAATCCGATCAACCTAGAACCTTGAGAACTGAATTCGTCTAATCCAAAGTTCGAGGATTTGAGTTAGTCTCATTTTAAATGGAGAAACATGAACGGGGCCAACATGGTGTTAGGGGATTAAATACAAACTAAATTGAATCTGGAAAACTTGAAGCAACCGAATCGAAAACCGTCAAGTCGAGGGCTTAACGTTAAACGCATAGAGGCAAAGAATTAAAGAGTAGAAACTACATTTTAAGAACTAAGGATGCGAAATTGAGAAATAAATAGATACTGAAGTCTCGCGGTTTAAGGATTAAAGACTGACAATTTAACAGTGTAACTTCGCAGTCTAAGGATTGAGAACCGCAGATTAAACACTAACGATTTAATACTTAAAGATCAGGGATTAATCACGAAAAGCCGACGAATTAATGTAGACGGACTGAAGACCAGGGACTAGAGATTATGCACTGAAGAATTCCTGTTGCCCTTCGCAAGGATCGAAGGTTACAGTTCAGAATTCACCTAAAACCACCGACTAGTGGGCTCGAGAACCCACGATCACATACCAGAAGCTCCGCTAACAGACTGAATGAAACCAAAGGTACCTGTTTGCATTCCAGAGACTTCAAGATGCAAATGCTTCGGGTTCCATTGCAACCTTAGATTTCTTGGACTATAGTCATCTCGGATTTCAGATTCTGGAAACCGTGATTTGGTATTTGATCCGTGGCATTTTTTTATTTAATTCTCGTGTTGAGAGTCTTGAAATTTCAAGAATCTTCTAGCTTATATATCTAGCTTCGAAAACAACTTGATTTCGCATAATATGTTTACTCCTCTAGCTTCGAAAGTAGTCTGGCTTAGATTATAATATTGAGTCATCCAGCTTATGTACATGGCTCCAAAAATAATTTAGCTTACATCAGTACATTCACTCTTTCAGCTTATGTGTCTAGCTCCCAAAATAACATGGCTTTTGTGTCTAGCTTCGAAAGTAACCTGTCTTAGGTTAACATGTTTACTTTTATAGGTTTCGTATCTGGCCCTAAAAGTAACCTGATTTGGATTACTATATTTTACTATCCAGCTTATGTACCTAGCTCCAAAAGTAACCTAGCTTAGATCAGTACATTCACTCTTCTAGCTTATGTGTCTAGGTCCCCATATAACGTAACTTTTGTGTCTAGCTTTCGTATCTGGCCCTAACAGTAACTTGGTTTGGATTACTATATTTAACCATCTAGCTTATGTATCCAGCTCCAAAAATAATTTAGCTTAGATCAGTACGTTCACTTTTCTAGCTTATGTGTCTAGCTCCAAAAACAACATAAATTAGGACAGTACATTCACTTTTCTAGCTTATGATTCTAGCTCCCTAAGTAACATAATTTTTGCGTCTAGCTCCAAAAGTAACCTAGCGAAGATTCACCTTTTTAGTTTATTTAGTTCCAAATATAACCTTGCAAATGTTTAGATTCAATTTCTTAGATGCGAAGTCATTTGACAGGGACACTAGGGTCCTTTAGACCGTCCGCATCTTCGCTGTCCGTAGGTCCTTTGAATTTAGTACGTAACATCATGATGATGTGTTTCGAGTATCCCTGAACTGATTGTCCTTATTCGTGCTTAAGGCTCTGTGTTTGTCTAGTGCGAGGCCCTTGTTGCCTGGCTTAATCCCATTCGAGTTCCTCGGTGCTAACTTGAATCCTGTACATGTCCTTTTGTCCTGTATTGGTTCAAGTCGAATCTCTCAGTCGTGGATTGATTCGGCTGAAGACCCTTCGTCTTAGGTTAATCTTATTCGGCGCTAATTTGGTGCTTCGATATTGGATTGTTTAAATTTGCGGCCTCTTTAGATACAATGAGCCATTGTAACACGAACAACAACGACCAACATGATTACGTAATTACTCATTAAAACTAAATTTAAGGAGCAAATTTATAAATTACCAAAAAATAACGAGAATTCGTCTATCCAACGTTATAGTCATTTGTCAATAATCTGAACCTATAGAAGTCAATTTCTTGGATAACTACTCGTGGGTACATCTTCAGAATTTAATTAATCATTAATTAGAACATTATAATTAGTCATTTTGACGCGTCCCGTTAACCAAGTGTTAACGATCACTCAAACGGTAGTTATGAAATTTAAACTGCGAATATTATCTAAAAATGAGTATACGAAATATCAATCTGCTGAATAAATAAAAGTAATAATATATCGTTACCAATTTATTAAAATTATTAATTGAAGAATCAAATTTTTAGTTTGATTCCAGCATCTTGCAACAAACGCAGAAAATTCTCATTTTGTATTGTCTAGACATCATTTACCGGTGATAATGTATTCCGAACTAGTTCATAAACTGAATGAATATATTATTGAACAGTTCCTTCTCTGTTGCATTCCCTTGTTGTATGCAAAACGGGTACAGCATCAAATCGTCTACGTTGTATTATAAAAGTGACATAATTTCTTTGTTGTATACGAAATGCATTTCATCTAACACTACATCGCCTGCATTTCCTTATTTTCATTAAAAAATGCCGGAGTAAATACATTTGTTTATCATTTTGCATGGGAGAGTATGCACAAGTTTGACAGTCGCCAAATAATGTATCTAAAATCGATAATTCGACCGGTGACGTTTGAATACGATTACCATGATCAGAAATAATTAACCCCTTCACTACGGCAGATTTTGAGACGCACCGGCCGTAACGTACGGTAAGAATTCAGTTGTGACATACGCCAAAACCGGTGAAATTTTGGGTAGGGATACATATTTGTGAAAACATATTTCAATAATCAAACAACTAAATTTCATTACATTAAAACAATTTTTTTTTTTAATTAAAAAAATGTGAATATTTGATATTATTATTGATTTATTAAAAATTTGATATTAATGTAAAGCGTTTTCTCACAATATATCTAATAATGCAGCAAATTGTGATATAATTCAATACATGCATAAATACATAATCCTACATTAGATTTCTTATATTCGTAATACGTTTCATTTCTATCGTTATGTTTTCGACACAATACAAATTTGGGTCTTGCATTTTTTCAAATTGCTGTAATTGTTACCCACGATAACGGAAAATGCCGTTGTCTCAAGCGATAAGCCCGATTAATTAGGGTTTCCACCACTTGATTTATAATCATGTACTCCACCTGAGCAGTATTTGTGTAAAACTTGTTTCATTCAACGTACATGAAACTTCTATATTTATTATTTATTAATACAACAATATATATACATTTATATTAACAAAATTGCGTCAAGCGCCTTCAGGCGACGTCAGTCTCAGGCGAACAGAATAGGATAAGCGCCTCCAGGCGCTCTCAGAGTCACAAACGCAAAATTTCTAAGCGTCTATAGGCGCTTACACTGACACAAATGCAAAATTTCTAAACGCCTATAGGCACTTACAGTAGTATAGGGGTTAAGGAGGAAGATTTTACCGTTTGAACCATGTGGATAGCGCTGATAGTCTGGTCGAGGTTCGTTGAGGCAGGTCTGGAAAGATCGGCTAATTATGGAGGGACGCACCCCCCATGACAAAAAAGTGGAAAATTTATGTAATTTTGGTTACACGTATCTAGATGCGTGGACAGAGTATGCCAATTTTCAGGTCGATTGGAATCGTATTACGGAAGATACTCTGGTCGGTGATATCCGGCAACTCCCGAAGTGGGGATTCTGAATTGGGAATCACGATGGCGGTTCCACAAAAAGCCAAAAAATTTAATTTCTCCGATTTTTTTCTATCTCTGGCTGCAAGTAACTGGGTGCGTAGGCAGTGTGTACGCCAATTTTCAGGTCGATCGGAATCAAATTATGACCGTGGCACGACTTTGACATTTCGGTATTGCTAAAATTGTGAAAATGGGCATAATGGGGTTGATAAAATGGAGCTTCCTGCAGTCCCCTGAAATGGTAGCCTCGAAGTGTGGCCTATGCTTAATTTAACTTTCAATACGTTATGTCAGAAACGTAACTATTCTCTTTAACCCCTTGGCCTACGATTTATTTTACAAAAGCAGTGACTAGACTTTCTTTGTCCTCCGCAGAATCACAAAAAGAAAAGACAAATTTATAGTTACTGCGTGCCTAGCTATTCTTCAGTAACCGTATACGATCAACGATTAAATAAAATGTTATTTCCGTTTAAAGAAAATTAAGGAAATATATATTTATAAGATTCAGTTCGAAATCTTGATTACGAGTCTGACTCGTTGTTGTAGGGCAAGGGGTTAAGATTGTATCCATTTCCGTGGCATGCGTTCGTCCGATGGTAAGCATAGAATCTGACAGCAACACAACGGTAGTTAACGCGGCATGAAGTGTAATCAATTTTATAGTTCGCACTGTCGCGAATCATAGCAAGTTGCCCGAACTGGAATTGCTGGCAATGTTTCGTTCAGTTCCCATCACGTCGGGCGGAGTACACGCCTAAAGGCCAACTATACTCAATAAAGTCATAAATATTCAATGTGCGTCCGGAGTCGACTTAAGGTGATCTATTGAAACGTCGATATTCGATCACGTGACTGTGTGAAGCTCGTGGAAAACCTGCTCAGCCTCTGTCGACCCTGGCTACCCACCCCACTAGCTACCTCCAAGTATCAACAAGTCACTGTGCGCTGGCAGAAAACCAATGAAAGGGTTGCCCGCTGCCGTTGCCGTTCGATCGAGGCACGAGCTGGCAACTCTCCCGCTTCAAAGGGGCCAAAGCTACTGATCGTCGCCTTCTGCTACATTTTCGCGATATTGATATTCGGCCCTTTTAAAAAATTTCGCCTCCGAATAAAGCACGGACATCCCTTTTTTCTATCATTCCAAACATTACGCCGAGAGACAGCCATTAATATTAGGTTTACGAAGCACTAGAAGTGACTATTTCACATTGCTTTGTAAAAATAGCGGGAATGTGCCTGTCAAAATTTTTAGCCATTTTTTGAAAGTGATGAATACCTAAAGAAATGGATTCGATGAGTAATTCTCCATGAAAGTGTCTTTGTAATCTTGAATAATAAAATTGTAATAGAGTTCGCTATTTTAACGGGTCCCATGAGCCTACTGTTAACACGTTAAACGCTATAACAATCCCTGGGGATTGATGGTATTAAATTTACAAATTAATATATTATATATAATTCATTAAGGAATATTCACGTTATTTTAATAGATACGATCGAAACCGGAAAGCACAAATGGGGTACGCGAGTCTTTTGTTTATGCAGAGTTGTATTCTTCCAATTTAAAGTTAAATAAAATGTGACGTGAAAGCTAGGCAAAATACAAAACATTAAAATTGGTTAGTATTTACAGTCTTATAAAAATTACAAGATTTTATTTGTTTAGATTTTGTGCAGTTTCTATTAGAAATTTTATAATTTCAATAATAGTACAATGAAGAATCTGAAGAGAGTCATCTGATCCGCCGTGGAAGGTTTAGTGTTAACAAAGTCTCTCTGTTTCGTAAACTAATTAACAGCAATTAAAATAATATTGAAAAATAATTTATTAATTAAGGGTAATTTAAATGAAATTTGATTCGGAACGTCGTTAGAATATTTAGGATCTAAAAGATTGCAAGAAGTAATTCCTACGATAAGCTTTAACTCTGAAATGTTGATTGCAATGATTAAATTACTTTAGTTGTTTGTGATTTGGAGGAATCATTGATCGATGGTAAACGTGTTAAGGTAATATAATTAATAATAATTTTGCGTTCAACCTAAAAGATGGCAGTGTATGAACCTGCTAATGAAGTCCCATACAAAGATTTGTAAAGGCGATTCGGTCTCACTTTTCCATTAGGATCAGAATACATTCAAATATCGATTCATGAGGCAAAGGGAAACAGGATCACCGATCCGTTGTTGAATTTTCTTTCGTCTTCTGGTTTTCAAAAACACGACTCACTACGGTGGAATCTGCGAAACGATTTATCCGCCGGTTATTCGTAAATACATACGTAAATAGAGCGGTTGGCTGGTTTCGATTTTTGAATTGTAATGCGTATGGCCATTGTTATGCGATTCTCTGCAAAACCGCCGCTGGACGAACGTATGCAGATCCTCGAATTCCATTTTAACACAAACATTCAGCGATTCCTCTTTAAATGCATACCGGAGAACGGTGCTTAACACGGTACCGTATTCGATGTTACCTTTTCGGTAATATCTACTCGAAGATACACGTCGCTGGTAATAGCTGAAGACATAAATTGTCTCAGCCAGTAATAGTGCCTCATAAGTTACGAGACACGCGATACTTAAGAAACTTCGTCACTTAAGAATTTACCGAATCGATTATTCATCTTCGTGCGGCCTCGTTAGCGATAGTAATTCGTCTAACTTTTTCTCCTAAATCAAACGTGAAGATAATTAAGAATGTCGAAATATCCAGCTAATGTACCAAATAAATTTCGAATTTTCGCCATGAAACTGCTCTTATCCACTGCCATAATTGCACAGTGTTCTCGTTCCACGGATTTTCTCCCAATTCCTCCATTTCTGTTGGCGAATTTGAGATGACCACTCCCCGAGGAACATAAACGGACTCGAATTATATTTTTTTACGAGTAAAAGCTAGTCCGCGGTGACGTGATAGCGATGTGTCTAGTTTCTCCGAGTTCTCTTTCTTTCTTTCTCTATTTCTCTCCACTCTCCATATACCTCTTCTTTTTCACGCGCAAAAATATACTAATTCCACGCACCACCATATGATATCACACCGAAGAATTCGGCACCGTCGATTTACACACTGCGCATTCATTGAACCGATGTGCGTACCACTTAGCTATGGGTTATCACGACGACGACTCTAAGAAAAGACTGCACTATATTAACGCTAAACCTACCAAAGAGGGTCAAACAACACTTCTCAGATTTTTTATTTTACAATTATTGAAGTTATAAAATTTCCTCTATAGGAATGAATTCAATAGATCTCCTCGTTCAATTATACAGTGACTGTTATTAATATTCGGACATTGTGCTATTCAAAAAATTGTTGCTAGTTTCAATCGTTTGCATTAGTAAATTTGGAGTTATTGTTTTATAATATAACAGACCATTCATTGTTGTTTGTAATAACATAAATTTTATCTGTTTGTTGTACATAATTTTCTTAATACCAAACAGTGAACTAAACATGAAAATTATTAACATAAGCAATAATTAAGATTTCGTTGGATAGCCTTTAGCTTTAATTACGTGTCGCAACCGCTTAGGCATATTGTCTATAACTTTTTGGAAGTAACTTAGCGATATACGTTTCCATTCTTCAATTAATCATTTTTTAATACTTCCTTCGACCTTATCGATGTTGTTCGAATTTTTCCGTCCAAAAAATCCCATATGTTTTCAATGGGATTCACGTCTGGTGACTGTGGTGGTGGATGTAATACTTTTGAGCAAATATATAAAAGGTATTCTTGAATTATTCTGGCTTTATGTTTAGGATCATTATCTTCATAATATTTAAATGTGTCTTCTACATCCATTGTAATCGCACTTTTCTTAAGATTTTGTTTAAAAATATTTAGATACTCAAATTTATCTAAAATTTCTTCTATAAGAACCAGTTGTTCAACTCCTTTAGATGAAATACACCCCCACATCATAATACTTCCACCACCGTGCTTTATTGTTGGATTTAAATTTATTTGGTTAAGATCTTGATTTCGTTTACGCCATACTAATTTTCGATCATCAGTGTTAAACAGATGAAATTTACTTTCATCCGCGAAAATTACATTATTCCACCAAGTTTTTTCCTCATGATCATATTGTTTTGCAAAAGTTAATTTTTTTCTGGGATTCGCCTCGTTTATAGACGGTATCTTACGCGCTACTCTATCATTATATCCATCTGTTTTCAACACTCGACATATCGTATCTGGATGAACTTTCTTTCCTATCTATTGAAATAATTCAGCACTTAATGTTGTAGCACTCAAGCCAGGGTTCACTTTTACTTTTCTCAAAATAATACGTTTCTCTCGGTCGTCAAGCTTCTGTGGTCGGCCTTTTTGAGCAATTGATTCAATTCAATTTTCTTCATTATGTCTCCGTATAATATCAACTACGGTACTCTTACTTAATTTTAGAAGATTACCCATTTCCCGATACGTTTTCCCTTTTTCTCTGTAAATAATTACTAATTGTCGTACGTCAAATGAAGTGTTTTTACTTTTTCGTCCCATATTTAGAATTTCTAACTGATCCTGACGGTTTTCGAACAGTAACTGATGTCGTGAAGCATGTTCTTCATCTTGCTCGATATTATGTTTGTAAAGAAACGGCAAAGGTGTGTCGTTATTCGCAAGAAATGCGAGAATAAGTTATGTATCCGAATATTTTTGTGTCAATATATTTCGACATAATGTAGTTCACTGTTTGGTATTAAGAAAACTATGTGCAACAAACAAATAAAATTCATGTTATTACAAACTACAATGAATGTTCTGTTATATTATAAAACAACAATTGCAAATTTACTATTGCAAACGATTGAAACTAGCAACAATTTTTTTAATAGCACAATGTCCGAATATTAATAAGAGTCACTGTATTTTGTGTAGTGACCACCACTGGGTGACATTTTATGACAGGACGTCGCATTGTTACCCTGGACCTCGTCTCCTTCATGTTAGATTCTTAGGTCGCGGTGTGGGTCTGTCACCGCCACATCTGGCAACTATTATCGGCGAACTCAGAACTCAGAGGCTGCGATTTCTGCAACCCTTAAGTTGAGAAGTGTTCTTAGAATGCCGTAACAATATCAACTCGGATTCCGGTCACTTGAAAAGAAAAAATGATTAATTTTTGCTGAGAATGCAACACGGGTATACAATCGTGGGATTAGGAGCCGTCATATCAAATGCATACGGAAATCAGGAAAAAATTCAAGGGCTCCGTGGGTCTTCACTTGGAGGATGCGGTTTCCTCTTTTTCCCGAAAACTGTACATCCGGAAGCTCGTTCAGGATTGGAGTGTACCGGTGGTCGCACGATGGCGCTGCCGACAACGACAGACGTCGACAAAGTGAGCGAACAGGTAGTTGATCGGCTACGATCCAGGATACACGGTTTCTATTCCCGCTGTGGCGACTCCCTCTGTTTTCCTGAGATTCTACATAATTGAATTACACAATGTTGTAGAACATTTTGAAATAAAAGTGAGAGAACGTTTCGAAAGCCTCAAAGGGATAAGGATCATTGAACGCACTTCCGAGTCGGGGATACCGGTTGGTCTGAAATTCCCGAAGCCTGGGAAAGTAATTATGCTTTCATCAAGGTCCCCGTTACAATCGGTGACAATTAAACTACGGTAGACAGGCTTCTATTATTCTCCGACAGGCTGCGAACTAAGAACGATTTCGAGGGGAAGTTTGGCGGTGTAACGAGTTTAAACTACGTTTAACGTGGGCTCTGCCTCACGAGTTACGCTCGATTCGCTGTTCGTGGTAATGGGGCCACGATAAAAGCGTCGGTGACTGAGCCTCGTCAGATTCAAGCACATACAAGCAGAATCGTCGACAGGAGAAGAGAGTGAATGCGAGGGTGTGAGGAAGAGAGAGAGAGAGAGAGAGAGAGAGAGAGAGAGAGAGAGAAGAGGTGGCAGAAGGGGATAGAAGAGGTCAAGGGACACCATGTATTGTTTATGCCTGGCGTTGTCAGCGCGTTATCCGTAGGCCACCGTCCCTGTCCTCTTGCATATTTCACGTTACGCTTCTCTCCCTAACGACACGATGCGCTAACGAGATGATAATAAAATATTTGGCGACCTGTGTCCCCTTTATGGAACGGCTTCTCTGACAAGATACAGGGTCAGCCCATGGACAGTATATCCTCGTAGGAGATGTTATGAATTAGTTGAACGATTGGTGTAGCACGTCTCCAGTTGCCGGCGATCCGCTCGGCATCGACCAATCCTCCCCTTACCAGAAAATTTAAACTTTCAAAGCAAAACTATCCCGGTACTCGCGACTATCCTGTCTGTCTTTCAAACTCGAGCTTCTTTATTTATGTTAGAAAATGTTGGAGGCGAAAAATAATTAATAAATATTTACGGAGTGCCGCTTAAAATTTTTAAGCTTACGGAGAGTAGTAATGCCGTAGAAAATGCTACGCAAGACTTCAATGCTTCAACAATGCTTTATAACTTTACATAAGTTTTCAAATTCTGATTACATTCAATGGAGATTTTTTATTGTGAAATATAGTTTGTACGATGTAAATTAATGTGATCACATTTCTGGTTATCTTGGAATTAAATTTTGGTTTGGTCTAAGTGTTACGAATAATAAAATTGTGCGAGCTTTTTGTGAAAATGTCTGGTGATAAAATTATTCACCAGCTTGAATGATTCTCATGTTTCACACGCTTAGTGCGTGTACAAAGCACATTATAACACGCAGTAGTCGAGTGCAAATATTGTACTTAACTCGTATAACGCTTTCATTCATAAAGTTTAAATTAAACACCATCATTTTTTGCACTCTAAATGTTGGTTTATTGAACATGGAGTTCACATATGTGCACTTTATTAAAGTTGGACCGATGAAATGCATTTAAAAAATTTACTAAAATACGTTATATTTAATAGCTTTTTCTGCTTAAAATGTTCTGGTATAGTGAGAAAGAAGTACAAAATGCGCAAAAATTTCTTCTAGAATATTAATAGTCGTCAAAATAAATAAACTATAATGGTTTGTAGCTTCTGCGTTTAATACTAGAACTATCAAACCAGTCATTTTGACGGGTCCCTAGTTTTTTCATTTCCAATTATTGAAGTTATAAAAATAATTTGGATGTACTTCTTTAATGACATATACCTTACAAGAAGTATTGTCTGATGTTTTAATAGATACAGTCTCGTTATTATTACAAAGCACTGTATAGTTGGATTTATTGTTCGCCAGTTCTAGTGTTAAAAGAGAATAAACGAATATTTCGTACAAGTTGTATATTATGTTTAAATGTCGCTAAAATCGGAAGAGTCGTCTTGGCGGATTTAATTTAAAAGTATGAAGTTTAAAACATATATGAATCGAGTTATTTCGGTGTTAGAACAGACGCATGTTACAAAATACGACAAAAACACTGGAAAATCCAACTGCTAAATTGTGTTGTCAATTGTGTCGTTTAAATAGAATTCAATTCGCCTAGGAACGTGAAGCTTTAAATACATCGAAACGAAAAATGTACGACTCTCGCAACCAATTCACATTCGCACATATTTCAGTTCGTTCCAACTTGCATGGCATGCCAAAGCCGTCGAAATGGAAAATAAAACGGTCGCTTTTTCAATAATATTAATGCTGTATATTTGGAATTATCTGACACTCTGAAAAATATACGGCATGCTCCGAGATTCAATTTGCATTTATAAGTAGACTGCGAATTTTAGAAATGAATAAATGCAATTTAAAACAGTAAAGAACGCTGCAAGAATTTGAAAATACTGTTGCATTATTTACAATCTATTAAAACGTTAAACGCTGTGTGCCCTGCGACTGGGGTGGTATCACGTTTACACAACAATACATGGACCGTTTATTTTGAAAGTGGTGTATGTCTTTTTTAAAAAAAAAAATGAGATATGACGTAATTTCTGCTTAATAAAGCGTAAACTTTTTGTTTATAACTAGTTAGTATTTAATATCTTAAAAAATGCCTATGCTATGTTCAATTTAAAATTGGCCGGTAAAAGAAATTGCGTAACCATTGATTATGAGAGTGGTGTAAGTCCAATTTCCATAGACAGAAAAAATGGCATTACGAAAAAAGAATTTCCTGTACACACCACAGGATTATTATGACGTTATAAACCAATGTAGACAACATAATAAATTTATTTTACACGAAATGAAACGAGAGAATTTCGTTTCAACAAAAAATCTACAAAACGCAATTAAAAAACAGATAAGCAGAAACACTAATGGAGAAAAATTAAATTGGTTGCAAATATGTTGAATGAGGTTTTGCAAAAGTGCCCCGTATACTATTTTATATAAAACAACAATGGAGGACACAGAATTTAAGACTCTAAATTTATCACCTACATGTCGGGGAAGACTGCCAAAATTAAAAAAAATCGTTCTGGTGCCTCTGTATCACGATGCCAGGCCTATTACGTACGAAAAATATAAGGATATGCAGCAGCTATTACCTTATATACCTCCTGTGCATCATGAATATTTTAAAATACTGCCACATGAAGAGCATAAATAATTAATAATACCAATATCTTGTGTTAAGTTTAACAATATATAAATATAATTAACGTTCAAAATAAAAAATACTAATTCCATTTTATTTCTTGTTATTACTTATAAACAAAATTGAATTAATATGAAATATATTTTAAGTGATATTTGTTATTTCAAAATTGAAATTAAATGATATTTACAATTGACTAATTATGAAAGTGGTGTAAGTCCATTTGCAGCCTGGAAATATATATTATTTTAGTTAAATTCGCCTAAAAGAAATTTATATAATCAAATTACATATTGATAAATTAGTACAAACATTCCCAGACTTCACATAATTAACCTATATTTTTTAATTGTCAGATCTGCTAACATTTAATTTTCTCGAAACAGAAGAAAATGGACTTGCACCACTTTCAAAATAAACGGTCCATATTATATATAGCTTATATAACATTAAAAAGTATTTACACTATTTCAATAGATTTAATTGATACAGAAAAAACAAATGACCTCTCGCTTATGCACGGTTGCAACTTTTCATTTAAAGTTTAATAAAAAGCGACGTTAAAAACTAAACAAAATTGCTCCCCGTTTAACGCATTAAACTTATTAAGAAAAAACCTATTTGGTATAATAATTCGAAGTCTATTTACGAGCAACAGTAAACTATCATGGATTTATTCTCAGAGCCTGCAGAATCGACTGGGGGATTGTTCATTCTATTGTGCTTATTTAGAGTTCGATTATTAATTTTGTTTTCTCAAGTAAATTAATTAAATTTCATAGTTCTTAACGGTTACAGGTGTAGAGTATAATAGTATGGGTGCATTAACGATAGTTTCCATTGTTTTCGTTTGCATGGAGGTAACGCAATCATTAAAGTTTATTCGCTTGTGCAGGGTGCTTAGTAGGTTACGTATTCCCGTGTCAGGATCAATATAGTTTACTCGGCTGATGAAGAAGTTGAATAGACGGTTAACTTTGGAAATTTCCCACTGAATTATTAATATCAATGGCACGGAATAATGAATTTATAAACCGAAGATTCGAATAATATATCCGCTCTTTTCGTTAAACAATATTTTTAAGTAATTGCCCGCTGGTCGACTTCCACATGAAAACGATTCCTCCGCCGACTGATTTCATTAATTAGTTATCAAATGAAATAACTCTTCGTTCTAATACTTTGATTGTTCCATCCATTACCACCGAATGCAAATTATAATTCTGCTAAGCACTTTTTGAATTTTATATATGATATAAATTATAAAAGAATTTAAGAAAACTATGATTTTATTTGTATTACATCGAAGTTTCTTGCGAAGGAAATGCATTTTCATATTACTCCTATTTCGCTTCAATAAATATCAATATTGCACAAAGGTTCACGGTACAATGATCACTGGCAAACAGATAAGGAGTTCTCGAATATTCGAGGGAAGCTAATTGCGTTTTCAAACGGCCCATAAAATCAAATGAATTGTTACATCGATGTCTTTGGTGTTGCAAATCAATTCTCATTTAATGAAATCTCTGAAGCGTTCTGTGTAGTCTAATAGCAGAATTAGAGGAAGAAACTACAGAATTTTTTCACCGACCGAAATTCCTTCAACGAGAAATAAATATGTATGCCACTCCTGTCTCTATCATTCGCATCACAAAACGTTGCTTTTGCATGAGGATCTGCAGTGTAGCGACGAGTAGCAGACAAACGAAGAACTCTCGAATATTCACAGCGAGGTAATTGCATTTTCGTGCGTTTCACACGATAAAGTCGGTTGCACGCCCAAGGGAGCACTTGATCAAGAATCACGGCATAAGAGGAGAACAAAGGCGTTACTGGTTAAAGTAAATTCGTCGTCTGTTAATATACGCCCTCATGGCGTACCACGTACGCTACGTGACATCAGACGTCCTCCACACTCGAGGAAGATTTCGCCTGAAATTTCTTGCTTCAGAGGTACGCTCGCTGCGCTCGCTCTTGACACGTCGGAAAGGGGGCTCGCAATAAATAAGGATGTTATTACCTCAACATCTCATAAATTTTCATCAAACTTAACGATCAGACACTTCGCTAATTTGTTAAGATGAATCCGTTGCGGCAAAGTGAGCTCTAATGACCTGAATTATTCAGAGCTTCGTGGTTTCTTTTTTCCGCGATTCCTTCGTTTAACTATCGGCCCGCGAATCTTCACGATTTCATTCGCCGAGGGCCATCGAAGCTTCTTCGTCCGTAATAATTTATTATAAGAAGCGGAAATTCAAGTTTTACCCGTCGAGCTTCGTTACTCAAAACTGTGGAATAATACTTTTGCACAGACAGAACGAGATATTCGCGGAACCGCAATCCTAGCGAAGATGTCAAATATTAAGTGTTCGTCGTTATTACCTTGTTTTAACAACAGTCTTTTATTTCTCTGTAAATATTTCCGTATAAACATTTCGCGAATGAAACTCTATGGAATTTGGCATAGCTACGTAAATATGAGGTTTCGAATGAAACATAATTACGGTGGTGTTAGTATATAGAGCGAAAGTGGATAAGAATTAAACAAGAACTTTTTGTGGTAATATTTTTTGTGAACGTTGCAGGGTTTACTGAAATCTCCAAACGATGTTTATTCAAATATTAATTGCAAGCCGTGTCGGAAATTAACGCTGCCAAACTTAATAGTTATACGGTAGAGACTCATTATCGGATTGCAACTTGCAACTCCAGCTGCTTCTTGAATTACAGCTGCCCAACACTTGAAGCAGCGTTTACTGAACACACAAATCCACATGAAATATTACAGTGGCCCAGTGAGAAAATTAAAACACGCTTGCAATATTAAGAACAGAAATAAACGTATGAAAACATCCCAGGAAATAAAGAATTCGTACTTTGCTCCTCTCTGTTTTCATCCAAAACAAATTGGTTTAAATCGAAACAGTATACATAACTGACGGCCTCAAAAATTCCATAAAATCAAATTAATGTATTTAATGAAACAGCGGTTGCAAACTATAAATCTACGGCATATAGTCATCTATCAACCTTCTTGTATTCTTCAGAAATCAACTAAATTGAATGCAACGAATATATCAACGTACAAATTTATTTTTAAACTTGGACAAATAATTCTGTCACCCAATATACGGGTGACATGGCAGTGAACGTGTTAATTAAAATTATCGAAAGCAACATTTTTCGATTGTTTCGTCTTAAAATCTTAAAAATAGTTCTATAAGCGATCCTAGGTTAATACTTCGTTGTTGCTTTGCGCTTTACGCGAACAACTAAAATCAACGTGCAGAAAAGAATGAAATGTTTAATCGTTTTAATGAACGTTGATTTTAAATTATGAAAGTCTGTTCAATTACAATATTTCGCGTAAAAGTGTTCGTCGAGCTGCTCACTTGTTTGAATGCAGCGAGTATCTGATTTCTGTGCTGCGAAATTCGTTAATATGTTTCGACGCAACGATGCTACGGGGGAAAATAGTTTCAGCAGATTCGCTTACAGCTCGCCGCAGAATTTCTAGAAAAGATTCGGGCTTTTACTTATTTCCGACCCCGGGGCTTTTTCAGAGGCGCTCGGAGATTTAATATCAACAGGATATTTGACAAGCTTGTCTGGCCCGGTCTGAGTACAAGCTGGCAAAATACGGCGTGTTTATATGCCTGGCCTAGGGAAATCCGGGGAAATGATTACCCACGAGGTTTAAATTGCAAATAGACGCACAGCGAAAGGATATTCACGCGGAATCTAGATATAACCGTGAAAATCAGCGCAACGTTTCGCGCAAATCGCGCTGCCAAATTAATAACTTTCTGTTCCGGCCAGCCAATTTCATTTCGCAGTAATGATATTCGAAACGCACCGCGTTGCAGTATCAGTTTCTGCCATAAGACAGACCATTAATCATTACGTATTACCTCGCGGAGTGCTTGTTCGAACCCATGTTTCAACGTTTTAATACCGACGGATATTAATAGAATTATGGCCGATCAGAGTCGACGGCGGGAATTTTTCGCACGGTATTTCTGCGCAATCGGAGAACCTGCATTATTTTCTCCTGAAAAATGCAACGCGTCTTACGGGCTCATCTTATCCCGATGGATCCAAAAGATCTTCTTCTCTTAACACTTTTCCATGGTTTCATATTTTAGGCGCTCGAGTTTTACGTAATTTCGACAAATTTTGTACAGGTCAGATTTTTCGCACGATATTTCTGCAGAAATGGGAAAGGCACTCCTGAAATATTCAACATGTCTTATGTTCCCTTATCCTGGTGGCTTTGGAAATTTGATTCTTTTAACACTTTCCCATTGTTATAGTCGAGAAACACTGTGCCGAAATAATCCGGACGAATTTGTACCAGCAAAAGTTTTCGCACGCCATTTTCTTTTCCTTCTGTGAAACCGTACACGTTTTACCAGCTTTCTTTAACTGCACGATTCTAAACATTTTATTCATTTGTCAGTTTATCGCAGTTTTACATTTTTAAAAATAGTTTCAAAGTAATTTGGGCAAATTTTGTAAACGTAGAATTTCTGTACTGTATTTCTTTGGGAACGGAAGAATTTAATATGATTGCTTCTGAGAAATTGCATATATATCGTAAAATCATAGTTTCTGAGTGATTTGGATACATCGCATAAATTGACAGTCCTTAAATTATTTTAATGATTCTATTTAATATTTCACCAACTCATTTTTGTGGTATCAAATTTGCTGCCTATAATGGAAACGGTATAAATAACTAATCAATTATATATTTTCTAGTATTGTCTTGAAGAGATCCCGAAAATAATACTATTTTTCAATCGACATAGTAGGGAGAATTCTAGAGAAATTTGAAAATGAAATAACAATTATTGAACGTTCCATCATAACTAGAATAATCAAAATGAGGGAATAACAATAGAATGCTAGCGGTTGAGATAATAGAATTGGTTTATAGTAAATGATGGCGTGAAATCAATTACGCTAATACGTAATGCGGTCAAGTGGAATACAGAAATACCTATAAAGCTGGATTCTCACTCTCCATTAATGCAATTTCGGTGGCTAATGGTTTACAGTGCATCAAAAAATCATTTCGGCTGTCTGTACATAATCGAAAATGCATTTCTACACTGTCTAAACTTTCTAGCAATATAAAATGATTTTTCTATTCATATGCTACTTGTATACATAGAATTGTTCATTAACCTCTTAGTATACTATATATTATAGTAGCTTGAGCACACTCAATTGTATTATTAATTATTAACCCTTTGCACTCCAAGCAATTTTAACTCCAAAATCAAGACATATTCTTTTACGTAGAATAGTTAGATTGTATATGGTTCATTTCTTTTCGTGCATATAAAATTTGTTACTATTATTCGTACTTACAACACTTTAATTTTTATCAATTTTTTAAATCCAAACATGATAATGTAATAGTTGGTTTGAATAATAGTATGGCAATTTTTAATGTCGCCTCAGAGGAGCCATTGGAGTACTAAGGGTTAAGTAAATTATTAAACTTAAAGTATATGTGTCACATCTTTAAGAAAAATTATAATTTGGTTATCAAAAACTTCATTTCAAAATTATTAAAGTATATGCGTCATATCTTTAGGAAAAATTATAATTTCATTATCAAAAACTTCATTCCAACGTGCTCTGCCGTACAGAGAAAAGACACGTTGATAACGTAAATATATTTTTGCACAACATCCGACAAAGTGGACCTACCGTAAAAATTCGTGTTCATTTATTCTTCAACGTACAAGTAATAATAAAATTTAATTTAATAATAAAATAAAAAAAACTCGCACACAATCCTTTGTTCGGAGAACACGAAACGAAACGTTGTGTTTGAATTAATTATAAACGAGCTTCGCGCATGGTTTTAAGTAAAATGTCGACGATGTTTCGTCAGTACCAACGTAAGTAGAATCTGCTGTGCATTTCAGATAGTTTAACAGAGTTTATCCGGGGATTTCCATATTTCCTGGACAGTTGCTATTAAAAGTCAACTGTCCACGGCGAGTATCAAGAAAGCTATCGAACGGCCTCGCATCGAACTGGAAGCCACTCGAGAAACGATTCGGAAGTTGGACGATTTCGAGTTAATCGCCGCCGATCGACGAAGAGGCGTATCTCTTCAATTTATTCCGGAGCAGCCGGCTTTTGTTGTAAGCGGATTCGAGAGTCCGTCGATTTGCTCGCGGAAGAGTCTGCCGCGGATAGAATTCATTCTGTTGTGCATACTATCGATTATTCACAGATCCTATTCACCGCTCTTACGTGTCGTTTTGACTTTGAAAGCGCACTACCTTTCATTATCTGGGCCTTGACATCGACCGCTTGGCGACAGATCGACACGGTCACGCGTGTACACCTAGTTTCGCTCAGAGCTCGGTCAAATCCTACAACAAGCAGAATCAATGTCAACGTACACAATTATATTCAACATTGCTTTTCTATATTCGTGTTTTGCAACTTTGGCGGTCGCGAAATGCATATGATATAAAGCAGGATGTTCAGCGTGCACGAACAGTCTGTTGGTTTTAACTTTACCGAACCAAATCCACTCGTGCGTTTCGAGCGTTAACTTAACACTTTGCCGGCCGCTGTCACGATGCGTGACTTCTTTTCGCCAGATACTTCATTCTGATGTTTATACAGGTAGACAAGAGCCGTTTATTTTGAAAGTGGCCTAAGTCCATTTGTCAATTATTTCCGGTTGCCCATGGTTTAATGTACAACTTCAAGTTATCTGTCAATAAAGCACTTAAGAACACTTACAGTGGCGCACGAAAGTATTCAGACACTCTTCAAACCTAAATAACTTTTTCAAAATTGAACCAAATGACTTGACTTTTCTGGAGCAACTAGCAGCATTGATTTAGTAAATGATATGCAAAAATAATTTTGAAATAATTCTAACTGGTAGAAATTACGTGGAAAAGAAAGAAAGACATTTTTTAAAACATTTTTATTTCAACTCTTAATGAAAATTTAAAATATGCGTTTTTCAGAACTGTGTTAGTTATACACATGCTGAAAATCTCACCGAAGTCGATTAACGCGGGAAAAAATGGCACGCGTACAAAGATGTAAGAATTTCTGTCGTTTAAGCAGAAACTGATCAAGAATCGTGAAAAATTCCGATTTTCATCATTTTCGATGGCACGTAGCTCGTGTGTACTTCGATCGATTTTAATGAATTTTTCTGCATGCGTATAACTATCATAGATCTACCAGATGCGTCTTTAAAATTTTTTGTGCGCAACTCAAATAAAAAATATTTAAAAAGTTCCTTTTTTATTAGTCATGCAATTCACATCAATTCCAATATTTACAAAATTTATTAAATCAATGCAACTAATTGCTCAAAAAGGTCAAGACGTTTGGTCCAATCTTAAAAAAGTTATTTAAGTTTGAAGAGTGTACGAATACTTTTGTCCCCCACTGTATATTCCGAGTAAATACGATAGTTTTGGACACATAAGTTTTCAGAGTTAGTTTAATAATTGAGCCGTTTATTTTGAGACTGGCCTAAGTCCATTTATACTTAAATTAAGATATTTATCATTGATAATTTCCGAAGGCTATGATGACGGTAATTTTGATTAATTAGTATTTAACAAGTTAACCTCAGTTTTTGGACAATTGCATTAGTTGAATAATCAGTACGTTTAATTAATGCAGTTAAACAAAATTTACGCAATATACATATTATGTACTTATAATTAAATATAAAACTTAAAATGTAATATTAAATTTTAGAAATTATGAATGGACTTGGGTTCCTTCAAATGTTATAACGAATCTGGTTGTTAATTTTGAAAGTGGCCTAACTCCATTCTTGGTAAAAAAACGCATATTATTCACTTAATAATTGTCATTATTTTAATAGGAACTATAAATTTAAAACCTTTAGATACACTTAAGCAGTATGACTCATTAGTATTCTGTACGTATATTTTTAATTGCATTGCAACACAAACCCTTAAATATCTCAATTTAAGTATAAATGGACTTAGGCCACTTTCAAAATAAACGGCTCACATATTGATGCAGAAGGGGCAATTGTCGAACAGGAACAATGGTTTCTATTGTTTTCCTCTCCTAATTTACCAGATCGTCTTTTGTCGAAATCTTTTACGCGGACACCTGTTTTGTTAGTTAGCGATTGTCTTTTGCTGTCTTCGAATATCGATAGCTTAGATCTTTTATAAGTTATAAAATATCCTTTAAAATGCTCTCCAATGAAAATGGTGTAACGGTTGTCTTAATGCCGTTCTTAATAATAATTATATCGCTACTACTTATGTTACAAACGATTGTGTAAATATCACGAATTTCATTTAAAAAGGTTATTCCACACATGGAATAAAATGTTTCTGTTGCGCTATAAAGTCCATGGTTAACATTTGATGTGCTCGATCCCATCTTTGAGTGGACCATACAATGCAGAGCGCCATTAATTAATTACGCGATTTTAAGTTTTCTCCGCTTTATGGACTACCGAAAGAACACACGGAAGTCCTCCTTATTCAACCTTTTTCAACAAAGGACAGCAAGATTTATAATGGCACACATTCATAATCTCAGCTTAACTCTTAAAGGATGGGTTGAGCAGATTTACATTTTTCCATGTCATGTAGGCGCAACGAGTCGCGCAGATTTATGTTTCTGCAGAGTGGATGATTGCTGAGCGTTTCTTTTCGATGTTTGATCGTGCACGGCTTTAATAAAACTAGGATGTTTTCATTCTTACTTCAGAAATTCTATGAAATAACGAAGATAAAACTGTAAAAGAATATTTCTTACTATCGTAAAGGATTGAGTTTTTATTATGTTATCTATCTGACAATTATTATTCTAAGCATATTAAATCGTTGTTTCTGGAAATGCAGATCATTCTCGAACAATTAATTTAACGTTAAAATAATGCAAGTGGTCTCATACGTACGCATTTATATCAGTGCAAATTGATATTCAAATTTCATTAATTTTGTCACTGTTCTTATCAATTTCACACAATTTAAACGGCGTGAATGAAAAACTCGTATAAAACTGTATTTCTTTTTCGATGAATATGTGCATGCTTTAATTAGCAAATGGATATATTTCTTTAAATTGTTGCATATTCGATATTTCATTTATCAATATAACGCATCACTGATTATGATAAAATACGTAAGTTTATTTCTTCAATGTTCCATTACAGTTTCGGACAAGCCCAAACTTTAATTTCAAATATATTTTTCGGCAAATGAGTTCCGTATGATGCATAATGAATTTTAATGGAGTACACGAACGATGTTATTAATAATCCAATACGTCAGTTCTTCTTCGCATAGAGCGAGCACGGTCGCTGAAGAGAATGAACAGCAATTTCTTGCCGCGGCGTGCTCAGTTTAACGCCATTCATCAGTATATTAGAAAGATGTATTTTGATGTTTTGTTACTCTCCTCATTAATTTTGCTTCTGTACGTCGATAATTACAAATATATTGTTAACCATTTGTGCATATTATTTATTGCTATAAATCCATGCAATGCGTTCAAATATAGAAACATAGTGAAAAATATATCGATAAATACAAATTTTGCTGAACCATATGTAAATGATCGATGAAGCATATGCAAATTTGATTAGTTGTCTGTGTACAACAAAAATTGAGTATTATACAATCAAATTAAACAGTATTTGCATACAATGAAGAGATTATTCTAGAATTGTAACAGATTCAAAAATATGATATAAGATCTAAAAGAGTCTAGAAACGTAGCAGGATTAATAGTTAACAGATCATTTCTGCATGTGTATTCTCAAATTGTGATATAATTATAATGAAAACATCGTTTTCATTCAATTTAATATCATAAATGGGGAATGATTAATTGATCACCGTTTAACAAGAATTTCCTGAAATCCAGTTGGCAGTTAAATTTTGGAATTTTACGCGTTCGTGCTTCCATTATTCTAAAACACAGTATTTCAAACAGTCCGTTTTCTAAACACAATTCTATATTTTGGAAAGTATAAGGTGGCGTGATGAAATGTTTTGTATGATAGTTGAATTAACCTTGAGATACATCCTAAAGGTCAGTTTAAAAATTTTTTAAGCGAATCTATATTTTTTATTACTTATTCTAGCAGATAGTGTCAAGACATTTCCACAACAGTATAAAGACATTGTCTTTGCATAAATCATTATCGAAATATAAACGTTCAAAGTTGATTTGTCGACTATAGTGGCATTGATTATATTATTACAAGACAAGAGTTAAACTTGACAGTTTAGTAACATATTTATTTTCGTATGCAAGTTAACTAAATCTCGAATTAAACGAAGAAATACAAAGGTCTTTTCTTATTTGGTCGATGAGGAAAAGATTTCTAAAAAATTTATTGATTTGATTTTGTTGGATGTCTTCCTAAAGAAAAAACGATTAAAATTAGGGGAGCAGCTTTTGCAGAAGATATGTTTCAAAATCAGTCAAGAATATTTCTACAAACATTTTCCAGCAAGAATTCCAAAACTTACTTTACCTTTTCAAGTAAAAGTTTTTAATACCACTTTAAAACAACCAAGTAATTTTGATTCAATAAAATAAAACACATAATAATTGTAAAAAAGTAAAATAAAGAGTATATACCTAGAATTCAGAAATTATTGAATATTTTGCTTTACAATACCTTGTTAAAAATTAATTAAGTGCGTAATTTATGTTATGACCGCAGGAAAAGTGACTATTCGTGTTTTTCTTAAATCGATGATTAATTATTTATTTATTTTGGTAATAGTGTGTCAATAGATGGTATTTTCTGCAATATACTTACAAAAAGAAGTATAAAAAAAATTTCCTTTTTTTATTTTTGTCTTTTTAGTCGATGCGCTGTGCGCCGGCAGTTTTGGCAATGCGATATAGGGGATCGCAGAATCGTGAACTTCTGATCGGCTCTCATCAGAAAATAGTGATAACTCGGCCGTAATTACGGGTCATGGTCGCACAGGGAGCCAATTTCACACGTACAATCATGCGTGTCCTAAATTCCCGACAGCGGTGGAAACCAATCCAATCACACAGAATTCCAGTGGTGACCGATTTGGTAATATCGAACTGGCTCTTCGAGTACAGATGCTCATTATTCCTTCCTCCTACTGCTTAATGCCACGTGCATATCTCTCATTGACCGATAAATCTGTGATTCCAATATCGAACCGTGAACAACTGATAAAACCGTTCCTCGCATCTATATATTCTTATTTTCGAAAATCAGTTCGTATACGTGTCCTCTGCGATTTGCACGACTAGACCATTGAACTGTGACCTCCATTTTGGTGGAAACCACTGCGCGTTATAATAATGTATTCCTGACATTAACACTTTACCGACCAGTGATTGTTTCAGAAATTTTTAAGGTCCACAGTCCATGATTGAAAACTTTTTAACCGATCTTTGAACGCTGACAGGAATTTTTATTGAGAATCCTCAAGGCATTTTCAGTAACATTATCTAATAATTTCGTTATAAACTACAATGTAAACGTCGTTTTTTAAGCTTCATTCTGTTAAGTGCAATTATTGAAAGTCGTATATATTTTCAATTTCGATGATATTTCTCATTGCAGGTTATAAAATTAATCTGCTTATTTAACGCTAGAAAGATGGAGCATTAAACTGTGCTAATATAAATAATAATAATGATTCTATAACTTTTATGTTAATATATGTTTTAATGAAAAAGCTTATGTAGAAGGGAATTTTCGAATTTTCGTGGGAACATTTTTATAATTTCAAAATCTGTGAAATAAGAAGTCGGTAACAAGTCAATTTGACTAGTCCTGTCGCTCTAGTGTTAACACCAACGATCAAAGTCACCGGTTTCAAATTTTGTATTTACCGATTATTAAAATTGTGAAGATGCTTCTAAACAGTTAAATAATTTAAGTAAATTCAATGCATTGAATTTTTGCGTGCGATACGGTAAAATATTTTTTCATAACGTAAATCAGAAGTTCGTCGTAGTCCCTTTCAAAAACATTAATTTTATGAAGAACGACGGTTGTGGACGTTGAAAAATGTCATTCTGAATTTAAATATTCGTGATTTATAGAAAATGAACTAAATAATGATTTTACGGTGTACATTATGTGTCAAACAGCTAAATCGACGAAAAATATTCGTCATTGTTTTCGACAAAAACGAGTACAAATTTTATATAGTGATCAATGGAGTGCGTGTCTACTGCAGAATAAAACCTCGTTACTTTTATGAAATGTTTAATGAAATTCTTATGCGTTGAAGATTAATGTATTGTTAAATTGAAATATTTTTTCGTTACTGCCTGGTTTTGCTCGACACTAAAATTTATTAAAAGTATCAATTTCTTTTTTCGTTATACACAGAATTAATTAATGTATAAAATAATGCTAGGCGGAAAGGTTTAGCTGCAAATATCCCCAATAAAAAGTTCAATTCACTTTACCTTTCATCGTTCACATCGAATTTCATCGTATTAATGTGTTGTTGAATTGAAATATTTTTTAGGAACCGCCTGGTTTTGTTCGACACTGAAATTGATTAAAAGTACCAATTTCTTTCCTCGTTTTATAAAGAATTAATTAATGTATAAGATAATCCCAGAAGGAAAGGTTTAGCTACAAATGTCCCCAATGAAAAGTTCAATTCACTTTACCTTTCATCGTCCAAATCCAATTTAATCGTATTAAATATATTTAATATCACACATAGAACAAAATTTCTGCAACTCGAAAATTGTTTTCTATTTTCAGAAGTGTACTTTTATTTAATCTAAAATAAAGGCTGCCGTCAAAATGGCAGCTTCTAATGTTTTTGTTGGAAATGCACCCTAATTTAATTATATCGCTAAAAGGTTGTAAACTACCTATGAATAGGTTACGCGCGATCTTGGCGCCCCCACATCGATTCTTGATCGCACGAGTGGTACGAGCGTCGCAAGTTAGCCTAACTATGTTTTGCTACGTTTCAGTGTTTTCTGTTTAAGACGTTAATTATGTGCGCGGGTGTCGAGTGCTATTAGTGTATTTTATATCGCAATAAAACTTATATTTTCTGAGTGTTTTTCATCGCGTGTTATTTTATCGTGCAGCCTACTTGCAAATTACAAATTTATTTCTTTCGGTATGTTGTATTTAAAAGATAGCTAAGTATTTGAACTTACTATTGTTCCGAAGCGATGTCAAATAAGGGTATAATTTATAGATGGCGCAGAATCGGCCACGGTAAGCAATCGGCACGTCAGCTTTCGCAATTAGCAAACTCATTAACCGCGAATGGATATTGGTCACGCTTTGGGAGATGGAAAAAAAATCGAACAAAGTATCCTGCCGAGCCGTTGGAATGATGACCGTTCGGTAATTACTAACCGCGATATCTGAAGCTGATCCAATTTCACGTATTTTGTCGTGTAAATTCGCAATTCTCGTGCTGGTAACCAATCCGAATCGTCGAAAGGATTGGCGCGAGAACTGGCCTCGATATCACTGACAGACTTCTCGATGTTTCCTGGCGGCTATTCTTCCGGTCGATGATAAGGACGAACCTAGGAATTTTCGCTTTGGATGTAGGGGAGAATAGGATAATCGCGGTCAGCGGGCATTAGTGGTGAGTAGATAATGTCTGAAGTTTTTAATTTCTCCTCTTTACTGTCTTAATATACCGTTTGGCTTAGACTAGCAATATTAAATATTTCACATACTACTTTAAATAGCCGTTGTTCGAAAATTCAAATAAAATGGTATTTGAAATGAATGGTTAGAATTTTTTATTATTTTGAAGATATATAATATATTTTAAATAATATTTTACAATCTCTGCAAATATATGAGATAATTTAAATAATATTTTACAATCTCTGCAAATATATAAAATATTTTAAATAATAATTTGTAATCTCTACAAATGTATAAATATTTGAAATAATATTTTTAAATCTCTGCAGATATATAAAATATTGTATATCATATTGGAAAGTCTCTGTAAACATATAAAATATTTGAAATAATATTTTTAAATCTCTACAAACACATAAAATATTTTACATAATATTTGAAAATCTCTGCAAATGTATAAAATATTTTGTACAATATTTTCAAATCTCTGCAAACATATAAAATATTGTAAATAATATTTTTAAATATCTGTGAATAAAATATTTTCATTTTGGTAACCAGAAACATAAAATTAAGTTTACTTAATATTGCGTTAAGCGGTGCTTAAAATATTTCTCCACGATGCAAATGGATTTAAGATGTGGGTGGTTTGACATATATTTGGAATTAACCAACCCAAAGATCACTTAATCAAAAAGATCAATTTATTACTAACTCTATTATAAATAATAAAACTAATACAAAAATATACGTTTAAAATGTATTGTGTATGTCGAAAGAGCAAGGACAGTCATGTCTAATAAATAAATATATTTATATCGCGAAGGAACGATTCGCGTTTCGTTTCATAAGCAACTTAAAGTATATACTGGGTAATTAAACTCAAATGGAGCAAACAATCCACAGAAGAGACAGGTAATATTAAAATACAACTAAACTATGAGTTTTTCGAAGTCGATTTTCTCGAAAACAAGACATACAAATAATTTATTCCATTTTTCGATTATTTTCTCATACGAAATCATTCCTTCAAATAGTACTCACACTATTTCAAGAATCCTTCAAATAAAATATTATTTTACAAACAAGCCTAAACTTGTGGAAATAAGTGAACGATATTCATTTTCACCGTTCGATCGTTGAAGTAGTACGAACATTCCGGGCATTGTCTTTCACAATCATTATGGACAATGCACATTCGAATCGAACACGATGCACATCCAAAGTGATGAGGTGTCGATTCGCATATCCTACGGTCGTCATCTTCCCCGCTCGCAGTGAATGATTAATCTGTGACATACGTCCAACCCGACGAAGTACAAACTCGCCTTAACGACGAATGTTTTCCATGCGTGTTTGCGTGCTATCGATTTCATCCACTTAATTCCAAGCTCAACTCCGTTCCCACGAGTCACGGAATATCCGTGAACTATGGAGATGCACAATCTCATGCGCGAACCGTAATAAATTGCAATCATGATACCATAAGTTACGTTCCAGGATTTATGCAACAAATTGCTCTACGTGTACAGAGCGACCGGCGGCCGCCGCTTTCACCATAAAATTCCTCGATTTTGTTTCTCAACGTGTACCGAACACCGTACATTGTTGGCGCAACAATTTCTCAACACGGCAGATTAGACGGTGCGGATTTACCGACCGGGTCCGCAAAATAAAATGTCGCCGACTTGCCAGTCCGAACCAAATGGCGGTCGTTCTATGGGATTTTCTTGTGTCCAACCATTGCTGGATATTTCTACTGCTCTTTGTATTTACGAATTTACCATGTGCAATTATCATTCAAACTGTGTCCAACCATTGCTGGATATTTCTACTGTTCTTCGTATTTACGAATTTACCATGTGCAATTATCATTCAAACTGAAGTCAAAAGTTTTCTACAATTGTATCTTAGCAATCACAGCCGTCTGTTAACAATTGTCTCGTATTCACAATTGGACCGTTTATTTTGAAAGTGGTGCAAGTCCATTTTCTTCTGCTTCGAGAAAATTAAATGTTAGCAGATCTGACAATTAAAAAATATAGGTTAATTATGTGAAGTCTGGGAATGTTTGTACTAATTTATCAATATGTAATTTGATTATATAAATTTCTTTTAGGCGAATTTAACTAAAATAATATATATTTCCAGGCTGCAAATGGACTTACACCACTTTTATAATTAGTCAATTGTAAATATCATTTAATTTCAATTTTGAAATAACAAATATCACTTAAAATATATTTCATATTAATCCAATTTTGTTTATAAGTAATAACAAGAAATAAACTGGAATTAGTATTTTTTATTTTGAACGTTAATTATATTTATATATTGTTAAACTTAACACAAGATATTGGTATTATTAATTATGTAAAATATTTACAATATGTAATTATGTGTAAAATAAATTTTATTATGTTGTCTACATTGGTTTATAACGTCATAATAATCCTGTGGTGTGTACAGGAAATTCTTTTCTTGTAATGCCATTTTTTCTGTCTATGGAAATTGGATTTACACCACTTTCATAATCAATGGTTACGCAATTTCTTTTACCGGCCAATTTTAAATTGAACAAAGCATAGGCATTTTTTAAGATATTAAATACTAACAAGTTATAAACAAAAAGTTTAGACTAAATTAAGCAGAAATTACGTCATATCTCATTTTTTAAAAAAAGGACCTACACCACTTGCAAAATAAATGGTCCAATTGTTTGTTTCGAGATTGCTATGAATAATTGTTTCACTCGGTGGAATTTAAATCGGGACTGTGGAATCCGGGATTTTCTTGTGTCGGCCATTGCTAGCCGTTTCTACTGCTGCCCGTATTTATAAATGAACTGAAGGCAGAAGTTCTATCATTTGTTCTTGTGTTAATTGCATTTTAATTCTTGTGTTAATCACATGTGGTTAGTGCGTTAGTACATATTGCATTCGTATATGGGTGTTTACTTTTCATGTTCGCGCGTGAACTTATTTTTCCGGATATGTGGGTAGAGACGGAACATTTTTAGTTCGTGTTATATTGAGAAAGTAACTTTTTAAAATTATCTTTACGGCTAAAAGTACTGTGTATTACGATATTAGGTCAGTTGGCGAACAACAGAGGGTGCAATCAGCAGGGCTCTCTTGCCAACGTTGCCGCAGGTTGTTTTGCGAAACAGAAATTGCTGGTAACTAAACTTTTTCCATCACTTTCATGCATAAAATTAATATTTCAAATATATCCTGCGTATTTAGCAATAATAAGCATGTATTTTCGAAAACGAAGATTTTTTTTCATTATTCGAACACAGTTTTCGTACTTGAGAAACATAGAGACATTTCTTCACATATGCTTTTTTAATATAGTTCATTTTATTTTTTATGACTTATCAGAAATTAACACAAATTCTAATTATATTTTCTCACACACTGTGATACTGAACCTAGTATCAGAGTATCAAATGTTCTAGTGAACCAGTATTTTAGAGATTTCTCATACATTTGAACGGACCTAGAGTCATAAAATGTTCCCAAGCTTCTATTTGCCATAAATGCACAAATCGTTACCACTTAATTATAAACCCACACAGCTTACGCTACAAAGGCATTATTTACGCAAGCGTTCTTGCCAGTTTAACTGCTACATACAAAATTCTCATATATTCGGGTAAATGAGTGTCCACGTACGTTGTACATGAAACATCATGTATATATACTCGTACACGTTTGCATAGAAGCATATAGACGGTACATACAGATGTATTTTTGATTCGGAAAGCCATTCCTATTCTGCTTCCGGGCTCTCGAACTGTCATATTATACAAAGATGTCCTGTCTACATACATGTGGCGTTTACCCATCTCGCGTCACGATAGCGATATAGCATCGTTCTATTCCCAAGGTTGACAGGAATTCAATGACTCGTTAGGCATCGATTTAGACGAATGAAACTCGTAAATCCTTCATTACAAAAATGCTGATCAATTTCGTCAAAGGGAAACAGGCGTCGAGATTTTTAATTTGTATCGCCCGTTTTTTTCAGCTAATCCCAATTTTCTAAAGGATAATTCATCAGCTAATCGTTTCGAATACGCGCGCTAATTGAATTCGACCACTAATTATTTTAATTTGACTAATAATCTTTTTTTTCGTTTGTCTCGAGGAGAAGAGAGACTGCAGTGTACGAGACGTGCTCGGGAATACATTAAATCGTTATTTTTATTAATTAAAAACCTATAATTTCTACAATCTAAGATATTTTGGCTTAATTTTTTCTGTGGTATTGCCATCGTTGTGCAAACATTTCGAAGGTGTAAGGAAAAAGAAGTGGATAAAAGTCATTAAATCGTCGCTGTTTTCAGAATTAGAAAATCCTGTTACGCAATCATTAAATTTTTTCAGTGTTCAAAATATGTATAGAAATTAATCACACTATACATAATTGAAAATTAAGTACACGAAAGCGATGGTTTCCTAGCAATACATAAATTGCAATGTCTCCTCAATTAATTATTTTTCGACATATAGATTTATTTTATTAACTCGTATTATTAACTCATAAATTTATTAGCATATACAATGGCTCACGAAAGTGTTCGGACACTTGTTAAATCTAAACAACTTTTTAAAGATTAAACGAAACATCTTGACTTTTCTTGAGCGATTAGATGCATTCAGCAATTACGTGACAAATAAAAAAAGTACCTTTTTAAATATTTTTTATCTGAACTACGTACAACAAATTTTAAACAGGCATCTTGCAGATCTATGATAGTTATATACATGCATACTTCTACCACTTAAATTGCATGCAGACTTCGATCAAATAAAATTTTTCGAAATTATTTCTGCATATCATGTAGCAAATCAATGCTTCCAATTATTCCAGAAAAATCAAGTCGTTTGGTTTAATTTTTAAAAAGTGATTTAGATTAAACAGTAGAACGCCAGAGCACTAAACTATACTAATATACACAGCTTTATACTAATGACAATGTTACAATTATTCAAAGTTCGTATAACTTCTATGTTAAGCCTCAGCACTCCAGTGGCGCCTCTGAGGCGACACTAAATATTGCCACACTGTTATTCAAAATAACTTTGACATCGTTATGTTTCTGTTTAAGAAATCGGTAGAGATTAAAGTGTTGCCCGTATGTGTAATAGTAATCAATTTTATATGCACGAAAGGAAATGAACCATATAGAATGAAACTGTCCTAGGTCAAGGAAAATGTCTTTATCTTGCAATTAAAATTGCTCGGAGTGCAACGGGATAATACATATTGTAATGAAAAAGTTTATGTACAAAGTTTTCATGAAAACAGTCATAATTTCAATAATTACTAAATAAGATGTCAGTAACGAGACCCATCGTTTTCGTATTAACACTTTGACTGCCATGTCACCCATATATGGGTGACGGAATTATTTGTACGGTTTCTAAATAAATTTTTACGTTAATATATTCATTTGTACCAAAGTTGGTGGTTATATAGAAAGTGTAAGAAGATAGGGCGAGCACTTTACGGAATACATTTTATTTTTCCCATTTTTATCTCAGTCAATATCTCATTTCGATTTTTTTATAATTTTGTGGCTGCTAGTTTGGCAGTCAAAACGTTAAAGAGTGCCCGAATACTTTCGTGAGCCAGTGCATGTACTCGCTGCTCCAGATGGCAACAACGAAACAGAAAATTATAACAGCCGCGACGCATCGGGCGCCGTGTCTAATCAACAAAAATGCACATCGGAAGTGCGAAACCAGCCGTGATTGTCCCGGTAGTTGCAGTTGGCACGGGAAAGTAGTATAAAGCGCTTATCGTTTGTCTGAGCAGAGGAAGAGCCAGGATGCAGAAAGCAACCGTAAACCGTGCACGCGTGGTGGTTGGTGGTCGATGCGCCGTTGCAATCTCATTTACCGGGTGGATGGCGGGACTCATCCTCACCTCTCTCAGCTCAATTCGTTAGTGTCAGGTCAATTAAAGCGTAGACAATGCCGCGGGAGACAGTGGCGCGGCTCCTTATACGTAAACTTGCCTAACAAAGAACAAAGTGTAGCCGCAGACACTCAGCTTGTAACTTCTTCGGCAAGAAGCTACCGACGACTAACGTCATAATCCTTTGTTGCGTAACGTTCGCGGTGAACAAGAGTGCAGACACCCCGAGGATCCCGCGGACTTTGTCAGTGAAGATCCTGCCTTCAAAGACTTCGGCCGCGTGACTCGGGCTTGATAAGGAAAATCAGCGTTTCGGTACCTGACAGGATTAACGATCGACAACAATACTGCCAAGGGGAAGGAGATAGGAGACGGGCGGGGGGAAGAACCACGGAACGAGAGCAATCGAATTGTTTCCGAAGTTCACTGTTCGAACTTTAGAACCCAGTTATGAACAACAATCGGAAGAAGACAGATAACGTACGTGGAGAATATCGATTCTGCTCGTTGGATAGAAGAACGTGGTAATACCGTATTTCCCGTTTGCTCGTCCTTTGGGGAGCACGGGCCGAGTAATGGGGCGACGTAAAACTGGAATTTTCGAGTTGCTTTCTGGCAGTTTAATCTCGAGCGTGATGTATTACGGTGCCATCGAGATTATGGACGTTTCGCAGACTTATGCGTGTCAGGTCTCGCCGTGGACTGTGTCGCCTCTCATTGCTTCTCGTCTCCTGATTTTATATACATTTGCGACGAACATCGACATAAATCAGAGACAGTGAGATTGTGCAAATTCGGGTGGGGTGTTTCGAAATTACTAAAATCATGGATAGAAGTCACGCGCTTCTGTTTAACACCATTTTCTTGCGAACGATGCGTACACAATTTCATTTCACGCGAGGACTTACGCTTACTGTGCATTTTATACCATATGTCCGTCGCAATTCTAATTTTATTGGAATTAGTTAAAATTATTAACTATTTATATTAAGCACGATAAGTGTATCAACGTTAACTTTAACCACTTGCCCTACGATTTATTTCGTGGTAACAGTGACTAGATGTTCTTCATCCCCCAAAGAACGACGAAAAGAAAAGAAAATTTTGTAGCTACCGCGGACGTGGCTATTCTCTAAAGGCTGCGTACGAGCAATAATTAGATAAAATTTTATTTCGATTTATAGGAAAATAAAGAACATACATATCGAGAAAATTCTGTTTGAAATCTTCACCACGAGCTTGACTCGTTGTTGTGGGCAAGGGGTTACAGAAGGTGGACCAAAACTGTGTTAAGGGAATGTTCAATTCCGAGAAAAGGCCCTTCCGTCTCGCGCCATTAGAAATCTTTAGTCTGCAGCGGTACGCGATTCGCATCGCAAGATGTTAGAGTGGCGGCGGTCACGCAGATGTCCTTCAGTCACAAATATTTCTCATTTTTTCCGTCACATCCTGGCTCTATTGTTGAACGTTTTCCACAGGCTCAGCCAGTCCTGGGTCCGCATTTGACGACCAGGTTTGACGCAGGCCTGATCCTTTCCTTATTCCTCTTTCCGCTACTTTCTATTTTTATGACACACGCCTGCTACGAAATTTCTCCTGAGTTTTACACTTCTGACTTTTCCATTTCTCCCACTATTCCGTTTCGCATCTATCTTTCATTTTTCGTCTTTTTCTAAGGGAGTTTTTAAGGAACTACTGAAGCCGTTTCAAAGATTACTTCTACAGCGTCCATCAGAGAGTCGTGACCTTCCGCGAGTCTCCCCCGCACACTAGTCAAGTAAATTTGAGTTGAGGAAACCTGCACATAGACTTTGTCATTTTACGCATTACCCTTTTTTCCTCAAGTCTTTCGAAATCTTTAGTCTTTAGAAATCTTTAATCTTTAGAAATTGCGCCAACAAAGAACATGCAGGCTGACGCGAGAGTCGGCCACGATATGGCCCCCAAAAGGTCCCTTTTCCGATTTTAGGCCTGCTTAGAATAATTAGAAATAATGCCAATCAGCGAGTGCCGCATCAAAGGCATTCGAGGGTTCGAGCACTGGCATTGGAAAGGGGACCATAAAACCATTCCGGGCGCTTCTCGGCCAGGTACCGTTCGCGAGGTACGCGAGGGCCCCACGGATTTGAAACACGCGCAGGCAAGGGTCGGCATACGCAGCAGCCAAGGCATCGTTTGCCTTGTGCCGAACGTGTCGACCACTTGAGTCCTTATAAAAGGATACAGCCACGCCAAGTGCCTGCATAAGCGGCCGGACACCTGGGGCCTTTTACAATCGGACAGGAAAACTGTTAACCCCCTTGGGCTTTTGTCACCGGACTCAGGGGGTAAGGGGGCAATAAAACATTTGTCGGCCACATGGGTCAAAAATTATCGGCGTGTTCTGGTAATTCGTCAAACGTCCGAATCACAGGAATTTCCGCCGGGAAATTCCAAGGTGGATTGGAGATGGAGACTTCCTCCTCCACCGATGAGGGTGGTCCGAGAAGATTCATCTCCTCCAGTCAACCAACGAATGGGGATGATTTTTCCCCCAAAAACGCATTTCGGAGGCTTCACGCGCCAAGATAAAAGCGAAGGTCCCAGAAAAATGCAGGTCTTTGCATTTTGTCTCTACACCCACGTCTTTCATCTTCTTACGTCATTCGTCATTTTGCATCCTGTCTTTACACGCACGTTACGTCTTTCGTATTTGCAATCAAACACGCTCATTCGTCTCGTGTCTTACACACGTCTTTTCGTCTTTGCATTTTGTTTCTACACGCACGTCTTTCGTCCTTACGTCTTTCGTCTTTGCATTTCGCCACACGCACGTCTCGTCTCTGCTAAACGTCTTTGTAAATCGCACATACACGTCTTTACGTCTTCAACAACGTCTTGCTGTCCGATCAAAACGCGATCGTGAATTGTTAAAGTTGTACGCGACATAACGACTTGTATTCTTGTTCACTGCACCGAAGTCACTGCTTCTATAATTTTAATCAGTCGCCCAAAGTTAATTCGGCCGGCGGCAGTATTGTAAATATTAGAAATAAAGGACACGTTCGGTCTACATGGCTTCTAGCAATTATTTACAATACGAAATTCTTCAGGAAGTTGGAGTACAAAGATTTGTATCAACTTTACCATCGATGCTATGAAAAACACGCGTCAGTCTAAAATGTGCAGTAGAAGTATTTGGAATATCCTTTATATTATATATAGGATATATAAACGAAGTTAACAAGTTCCATGCCCATCGATGATAGACGGTGACATATTTATTTAACGAGCTAAAAAGATATATTTTATAATAAGTTTATAAATAAAGCACATATAAAGCAGATCAAAAGACATTATAAAACATGTAGTATAGAACAAACCAAATAAATATATAATAACATACAAATCTTTTGTTAGACGTTAAACGGCCTGTATTAAACGTCCATCAAAAATAGCTTGACACAGAACCTGTTAAAGAATGAATACGGAAAAGACCAGTTAAAACATAATTTCCATCAAAAAGTTCTGCTAAAAATTTTGCTTAATTATTTGCGAAAAAAGATGATACATGAAGAAAACCAATTAATTGTAAAGTGCCCGAGTACTTTGCCAAAGATTCTGTAAAAGTGAACCATGTTAAAAGTTCTGTCGAAAAATCGGAAAGTTTGACGAATGAAAAAAGACGAGATACGGAATGAAGAAAGATTTATGTTCTACCATGTCCGTAGTGCGACAGCACTGTGGACCAAATTGCATAATAAAGGAAGTAGTAGAAGTTGCACTTTACGCCTCCAATAAATTGAAAGTGCTCAGGGCACGCGGTAAAGAATTTCAAATGAAAGTAACACTCGAAGTGCTATGGCAAAGGTACAAGTTCTTAATTAAAGCGCACGGTTACTTACATTCACAGCCGGGGGATACCTTCTAATTCGTCATTCGGCAGCGCGACCGTTCGTTTTTCCTACGGGGAAATAAAGACAATGTAGACGACACAGTAAGTTGCAGTCCCACATCTTACACTCAAAGTCACTGAGAGCAATAAGCAGCCGCAGACCCCGTGTACACCGAATATGAGTTTCCTGGTTACAAGCACCAAGCAGTTCCATATTCTACGGAACGTAATATCAGTGGAGAGTAACAGAAGTAATAGAAGTAGCGGGTAGTGGTGCACCGACGGCGTGTAACACACAGACCAGGCAGGTACGCTCGTATAAACTTTAATAAATACAATTGTTCGATTTTTCGGACGGGGGCGAAGAGACTCTGCAGACGACGATAAAAAAAGATTGTTGCCTATAAAGTCTCCGCGGAATGCAGAATTCCGAAATACCAATTTGCCGCTATGGTGGCGCCTACTTTTTCTATTTTCGTATCGTTTTCTCACTGTGCGATGCCGTGTGGGATATCATGTGAATAGAAATGGAAACGAGCGGTAACGCTACGAAATTTAATAACGGTGTTGTTTCTGCTGTCAAACATAGCCCGGCAAGTGTAGTTGTCTCAATCAAATGTTCTAACAATATACAATTTTTCCAGTTCGAATTTGTGGGACCAATACCGGGTAACGTTTCGAAGAAGCCGTATATTTAACTATCATTTTAAACAATTCGAATGTAACGCTACTTTAAATGTACAGCGAAATTTTTGTAAATTATTTTCCTTTTAATAATTCAGAGGTTAACTGTTTAAAATATTAAAATCCGAGTAACTATAATATTTTCAAACTCGATTTTCTCGAAAACAATGCGTCAAGTGAAAAAATTTTATTCCATATTTTAGTTTATGTGACAAACTCAGCCCGTCAAATAAAATCCTCAATGTTTCGAGAACCCACCAAACAAAATACTAATTAAAAAACTTTTGTTAGCAATTAAAATATTTCATTTTGGAAAGAGTACATACGGTTCCAAATGAAATCGTATTTACCGTTTCAAGTAGCGTATTATTCATCTATACACATGACAACGGATATCGTATCATCGTACACATTTTTATTTTCATCGATATATTAATATGACTCGTTGCAATATTAGTAACAATGATAAATATTTTTGTCACATACTCGTTTACACACCGGTGAAGATGGAAAAGTAAAATTGAACCGAACAAAAGAAAGTACAGAATTATATTACGTTCATATTAGTACAAAATGTAGAATATTAAATTGGTACACAATGAAATGCAGTTGTGGAATTCTTCGAATTGTTATTGCTTAATGAAATATGCTTGCTGAAAGTAGCATTAGTCGAGTCTAATTTTCGCGATTCAATTTAGCGAGCCACGCTATCGCATTGCTACGCAAAGAACGATTGGCTATGTGATCGAACGACCAAAAAGAAGATTTTAAACAAAGTTTGACAAATATAAATATTATACTTTCCTTTTAAGACGAATTCAAATTACCGATCAAGACATTACCGATATATAACACTAGTGGCTCGTACCTTAACACTGAATCAACCAAAAGGGGTCAAATAACTCTTTTCATATTTTTCATTTTAAAATTATCAAAGTTACAACATTGCCTTCATAGGAATCGATTCAATAGACTTTTCGATGCAAGCATATATGGTGACAAATGAATTACGTGTCAGGCACGTAATGTAGATTCTGAACAGGGTCTAACAAATATATATGTTATTAATTTTCCTTAAATTGAAATAATAGTCATAAATTTTCTTTTCCTTTAAGCAAATTATAAACCAAAAAGGAATTCTAAGCACTGCAAGTGGTTAAATCTTGTCACTTTTATAAGACAATATATTTAGCTATTTTAAATCTCGGTAGTTTTAGTGTTAAATCTAATTTATAAATCCTAAAAAATACAAGGACTGTCATCACTCCCTGACAATATTCATGGCGTCGAAATATTTCGTCTATGGGCGTAGTCTTTTTTGCAGTCCACTTTGAAGCCTCCCTAAAAATGTATTATTTGCTTAGGCCCCACTATTTTGCATTTGAAGGTGGAAATTATTCACCCCTGCTAGATTTCCCTATTCGTGTATCTTCGTTTCAACGTCTTTCACGATATAGAGTCATAAGTCGCAACAACTGGAATTTACCATAGTCAACCTCTGTTTCATTTTTGCGTGTATCTATTCTTCGCACCGCTTACTATAGTTGCACGATCTTCGTGGCTTTCAAGCTCGGTCGCTTCGATCATTGTTACGCGATCAGTTTGGGATGACTCTTCGGAAATTCTTGCTTCCTGACACGTAACGACTATTCAGGAAGACGGAAACGAAAGTTGGACATCGAGAGGCCGTTAAATGTGCGAAGAATCTTAATCGCGGAAGTAGCCGTTTCGCGTCATAAACCATGTCGACGGAGAGTTTATGTATTCTGTTCCTTCGCGCTGGAACACTCCTATAAGATAGTATGCTAATAAGAGAAAGGATCATTTCCAAAAGTGTAATGGAATCCTTGCTGGATCACGCAGCAAGTTAAATACAACTGCTTAAACATCCTCGCGGTGAAGCATCCGAGCTTCTGCCACGTAATATCTCGAGTCGAGAAGTAACGAGAACATCAACGGCAACAGTCGGGCATAATACGTACGTTACAACCTACCGCCATCCACGATATATACGGTTACAAAGAGAACAGGAGCGTTTATAGGTTATTCAGGTATTCCATGCTGGCTGGAATACCTACCTTGTTCGCTTCCCTACCTATACCGCACGCGTGCAACCCTTTAAACGTAACCAGTGACGGGCCTAACTCAAATACTGCTCACGAGTTGCCAGAGATATTTGACTTAGTCGAGTATATTCGATTGCGCCCGAATACTTGAGCCAAGTTCAATTTGACAACGAGCTTGTGTCGCACGGTTCAAAGCCTTTATGAAGAGACCAGCGTAATCCCTATGTGTCCGGTGATGCGTACTAAACGCCTTGTCAGCCATACTTCGCGGTCGGAAACGATTCCTTTTAAAACTGGTTTCATCGTGCGATCACATTTTGTTCCCCAAACGGCTTGGATAGTAACGCCAACTCTACCACGCATGGC
>CM052090.1:13355712-13419174 GCA_028453745.1 Agapostemon virescens | reverse complement strand
GGAGGCATCATTGGACCATACTTTTTTGAAAATGAGGCTGGTCAAGCAGTAACTGTTACTGGTGCTCGATATCGCGACATGATAACGCAGTTCTTTCTGCCGAAATTGGATACTATTGATGTGGCCAATATGTGGTTTCAACAAGACGGTGCCACACGCCATACAGCCAGTGAAACAATTCAATTACTGCATGAGACATTTCCTGGTCGTGTACTCTCTCGTTTCGATGATCAGTATTGGCCCCCTAGATCGTATGATTTAACACCATTAGATTTCTTCTTATGGGGTTATTTGAAGTCAAAGGTCTATGTCAACAAGCCCACAACCACTCGTGCATTACAAGAGGAAATTAAACACTGCATCAACGAAATTCAGCCACAATTGTGCAGAATGGCACGAAAAATTTCGACAAAAATGTGTGTATGTATGTGCCAGCAAAGCCGTCAAGGTCATTTGTCCGATGTGTTATTCCATAAATAACCCTATCCTATGTACTTTATAATTCAATGAAAAAATAACAATGTAAAGACTAAAAACTGTTTTCTGTTTAATTCAAACCTTGCGTTAATTTTGGGCCACCCAATATAAGAGAATTCGGTAAAGAGAAATTAGGGAAATATGGATATTAGACGCCGTACGATTGCGTTGAATCTATTTTATTAAATGAAAGTATCTTCAATTTTAATTTAACGTCTCAATAGTAACATTTGATAAATGCATCTTCAACAAAGACACGAAGATATTCGTTTTATATTAGCAGACATTGTTAAAACTTTCTTCCAATATCACTAACGTTTCTATTTTATATTCTTGTGTAAAAAGACAGCATTAAATTTTCAAGCATACTGTACACTGTGGATCTTTACGGAAAATAAAAATTGTATTCATGGATTGCAAGATGTAAAGGCCAAACAGAATTGTTTGCTTTCTCTAACAATTTAAAAAAGTTGAAAATTGTATATTGTTATACCCCGAACTATTTTAAACTTTCTACCGTTACAAATTCGTGTTTACTTCTCTCATCTAGTTATCAATGATTGAAACTATTTTTATACAATTTTCTATTATCATAGTTTACTTATTAGAAATTGAATCGAGCGAACTTCATTCGACGATTAAAAGATTCTTGTGCAAAAAGTAAATTAAAATTGCTAATATATATTAGAAATAGATATTCTTGTTTCGTACAATTTGCTGACACTATAAATGCATCAAGATAGTAATTAAGTTATGAAACATATAAATTAATTTGTAGCCTTTACAATTTATCATTTGAAGTTACACGGTTTTAAATTATAATTTGTTACTGGTTCCATCGGCATCTGTAAACTATAATAAATAATAAAAAGGAATCAGGGCTCTTTTAAGATTAGAATGTAGAAGACAAGAGTGCATATTGGCTGTTCGTAAATGAACAATAAATAACGAGTTAATTTCATACGGCCATTACGATGCGGAACAGTTAGCGCACGAACGAAGTGCAACGTTGCAGTAGAAAAGAGGCTTGTGATGAGGCCAGTAACGCGCAAAGCAGGCCTGTTTTAAATTACTTTCCCTTTCAGACTGGCTCTGAAAATTTCTGAAATGTTGAAGAGGTTTCGGGCTCGTGGACACTAGCTGGACCGTAAAGAGTTTCTGTTTATGGTCCGGCTGGGTTTACCACCTCATTATAGCGTACCTCGAAGTGGTGCACGATGCTCCGGAA
Source organism: Agapostemon virescens (assembly GCA_028453745.1). NCBI lineage: Eukaryota > Metazoa > Arthropoda > Insecta > Hymenoptera > Halictidae > Agapostemon > Agapostemon virescens. Next base: position 13,417,469 of record CM052090.1, on the reverse strand, counting down.
TTGGGTCTACCACCTGCACATCTGATAAGACTACTGAATACGCACGGTTTGACATACAGTTTACGATACGTCAGTTAGCGTAATGGACACTTGGTTGGGCTGCTGGAAGGCGCGAGTGCCTACTGTAACATTTGGCAATGATAAATTGTTTCCAATCAGTAGACCCCCAATTCGTGGCAACCTTATTGAGTTAGATGTAATTGCGTAGAACCAACCGATCCATTTTTCCAAGGTACAGCGGCCGGGATTTATATTATTTGCAACGAAATATCCTGTTTGAAATCGTTAGGAATTATTATCATACATTTATCCTAATGAAAAGCATTCAAATAACAAACACGTTCTTGTTACTTGCAGAATGCAATTCGAACCAGCCTAGATTATCGAATGCTACAACACTTGTTAATGAAAATGAAAAATCAAAGGGATAATCAGATAATTGGTATGCAATAAAATTTATGCCGAATTTTTACAATAAACCCTTGAATATGATGCATTAAGTGTAATTGCACGATATTTTATTGAATCCAGCGCTTACGATCCAGAAACATTTAACTATGTTATAACCATCGAATGTTTTAAATTCTCCTCTTTCATAATGTGCGAAATCAGAGTTGAATTAATTTTGCAGGGAACAGAATCATTTCAATACAGCGAGTTTCCAATTTTTCCCCATTATATTACTTTTCCGCGCGGTATATCCTTGACCCGAATTTTTCATTATTTCTATTTGGATATCCTTTCCATCTACAGGTTTTCTAGTTCCGTTCTCGGGCGATGGATTTCCTACTGATTTTCCCAGGAACATTCCTTTCGATTCGCCAGATACATTCGTTTATTTTAATGTGGGGTGCCTTGTGTATTTATCTCGCGGCCATGTGCTGTTTCAATAATGGATGGCTGGTTCATTGTTATAATCGGCATTAATAACAACAAACGAAAATTGAATTTATAACTCTATTGTTTTTCGCACCTGGGTGATAATGCGTATTAAGCGAGATTGTTGTCTTCTGCCTATCGATTTCAACAAAACATTTTCGATTGTAAACCGACCCAATTCCGAATGTCTAAACATAGTTGCAAGAAAACTAGGTCAACCTCCAAAATATGAACATCCGGCCTGCTGTTGCTGTTGTATTTTCCTCGACGCAAGAAATACATCTGTATTTGCATTACCCGGAAGCTATGAACTGTTATGAAACTATTATTTCAAAAGGTTTAGTCCTTCTCGTTCGTTAGTAATTCCTTATAATTGCACAGGATACAGTGTCGAGTTTTACTGAACAATTGCTTGTCTGCCCAAGATGCATTTAAATAATTAACTTCATTATCAAATGATAATATACCTTATATATCGTGAATGAATAAAATTAAATCGAGAGATTGTCTAAAACTTTTGCAATTAACAAAATTATATATTTGTTAGATTTGAAAAAATTATATGATTCAACTGTAGATTTTTATGTCACATTTTTCAAATTCGAATTTTTAAAAAGTCAGTAAAATTCAGTAAAATATGATTCCAACTCTATTTTTAAACAGTCGCTAATTTTTTTTATCCCCAGGAAATGTTGAGAACTATACTATTCTTTTTGTGTAAAAATACTCATGTCTAATACCTAAAAATTGTTTCATTTCCATCTTAACGTCTCACTGACTTCAGAAAAAAATTTTCACTGATTCTCTTCAAGAACGAAATTTTTCTGCGAGTTTCAAGTATTTATGGCACGAATTTGTAGATAAAATATAAAGGAACGAAAAATTGGAAGTATTTCAAAAGACAATCTGAATTTAAAATGTGCAAATTTCAATTTGCTAAGATGAGTAAAGATAAATAGAACTTTTTACGTAGTTACTGTTTTTTGCAATTTATGCACGCAATTATAATTTAGCGTAAAGATCCACAGTCTGGGTTAGGTCTGCCGATGAAGAAGTAAATAGTTGTCCATGAGGCGCTCCGTTAAATCAATTAAATTAATTCCGATAAATTGTCAACCTGATTTGTTGAACCCGGTTTGGAAAATCGACGATCCTAATGCTCCTGGAATGTAAAGCGAGCGACACGCGTTTATGGTTGACGCGAGATTCTCGCAACGCGCCGGAAATCAGTCAGTGCGGTATCCTGAAGCGTGAAGTCAGTCATGGATAATGAACGCAACCGGCATAGAAACAATACAGGTGAAACGTACAGCATAATGCGACGTTACTCGCTGTTGCATGCCGTTCATACACAGTGAACATCAGCTGCGAATCGAACGGTCGTGCTTTGTGCTATGTGTAAGCACCTATGCAGTATTGCTTTCGTCCGAATCGATTTCGTGATAATAGTCGTTTTTGCATCAATAAAATATTCAAACTACCTGCATGTCCTCTACAAAATGAAAAAAATATAGTTTTCTCAAAATGCGAATTAACAATATGTCTACCAAGTCAGAAAAGCAACTGCTAAACGTTGGCTTTTAAAAGTTACAACACTTAATTCATGCAGATTTTGTGCGCTCCTTATTGCAATACGTGCTCCATTAAAGATACTGATTGAATTATTTTTCATAAAAATATTCTTATAATTTCCATGACTGTAAAAAATAAACAATCTGACATAAGAACATTTGAACAGAGGAAAATTTAGTATCTAAATTGTACTTCTGTCACAGTAATTGTTAGACTGTATTGAATATTTAGTATTAACCAGTTAGATGTGGCGTCCCCTTTTGAAAGTGTGCACTTATATGTGTCATGAAAATCGAGCGATGACGAGTATACTCGTCAATCACAGAGTAAGTGTCACTGTTAAAATATTGTTATTAATATTTACTTATTTGGTTAACATAAACATATATTACATACATATTAAACGAAAAACGCAAGAAAAATTAAATACATATAACGGTAAGAATTTAAATTTCTGCTGTGGAGTAGTATTCAGCGAAACAGGGTACTACATACAATGGGACTTTGCAAATGGAACACCAGTAACGCGGTTCCTTCCTAATCTTACGTTTATAACAATGCCAACATCTTCACGTAGGATTGTTTTTCCAACTTTTGCTTTTGCTCCTTTTACGCTTACATTTAAAAAAACGTTATCATCGCACATGAATAAATTCGTTATGCGAACTAATAAGTTCTAATAAGAATTCTAATAAGAATTAATAATTAATTTGAGTTCATCTCAAATTATTTATATTTTGTATTTGTTTGTCTTATTTCAGCCTGGCCTTAAAATATTGTAAACATATTGAAGTTGAAGAATACGTTTTATTTTCTATAAAAATTATAATTTAAATAGTTAATGGTCACTACTTTTTACACATGACGAGTATACAAATTTTGTCAGTTCTCCATGACGAGTATATCCGTCAATCACATTTTGACAATGGCGTAAGTCCATTCATAGCCATCAGAAACATATTATTTCTTCAATAATGTTAATTATGCTAATTGGGATGATAAATTTGACACCTTTAGAAACCCAAAAACATTATTCTATTATGTTATCTGTTACGCATATTTTTAAATTTAATCCAACGCATACCCTTCAATATCTCGATTCGAGCATAAATGGACTTAAGCCACTTTCAAAATAAACGGCTCAACTAATGTATAATACTGCTTGCTAGTCACCAAGGAATTTTGTACAATTACTACAACAAATTCGTCATATTTGTCAAAATGGGGAAAACTTGTATCTGGGAGTACTGTGATTGGTCACCGGAGTTACACAGACTCTGACAATCAACGGGGACACTGCGATTTGATGATCGATCTTCGATAAGTTGACGGCACTCCTACTGGGAACTGTATGTGTACACAAGCATAAGTTAGAGGTAGGTACTCAAATGATATAGTACCTATCAAGTGACCGGGATGTCTGTTAGGGCATTTGATTGGACTGCATAATGCAAGGCGAAGGGCATCGCTTCCTTCAGACATTGTCGTTTGACAGTTCCACTGGGTTCTGATTTTAGGTTCTAAAACGAAGTAACTTCAGTATATTACTTACTTTCTGATACGAATCGTAGTATCCTTAGATATTAACAAACTTTGAATGCCCGAGTTTTAAATCCGAATATTTTTTCATCAGTCTGAGATTATTATTAACCTTTGTTCTGCAATTGTCTTTTCTAGAAGTTATAATTAGATCCTTTGAACGTTGCAATTTTCTAAACTAGTAATATTTTCTATAATTTTCACTTGGTTGCTTTTATCACAGATATTGTAGAACAGTTAAATAACCTAACACTATTTCTAGATATTTCAAATATTTAGTAACTACAAAGCTTTCAACGCTGTGAAGTACAAAAACTGCGTAGGAGGACATGAAATTAAATTGTTAACTGAAGTTTCTGAAAATTGACGAATAGATTCAATTAAGAGAACTGAAAATGGAAACGAAAATTTCTCTAGTAAACTAACCCTTCCATCATTTAGAAAACCCACGCTATTTAGACCAATTTTCAAAAAAACGATTCGTTTTCAAAGATACTTTTACGTTTATTATTCTGCTCATTTCATACTACTTCCATACACGTGTGGTATGTGTACATTTTGGAAATCCAAAAAACTATGTGTAGAAATTCACATCAATACTATTTTTATCATAACAGAAACGTATTTTCTAAAGTGCAAAATAAATGTTTTACTCACTTTCAAAAAGTAATCTGGAAAAATGTAAAATTGCATGAAGGTTTGCATTGTATAGATCAGATTTGACAGTATAATGCGTGTATCGAATTGTGAATTTTCATGGGAAGTTGTATTCTACTTGTTTCTTGACAAGGTAATAATGATGCATCGCTTAGGGCGTGGCTATAGACAAATATAATAAAAATTAGGCTAGTGAGGAGGTAATTGGGGCAGTGGTTCTGATTGTTAGTAAGATATACAAGATCTCATCGAGCCGAGGGACCCTTTGGTCACACTGGGATTTCTCTAGCACAAGGGGTGAGTTCGGACGTTGACACGTGGTTATCGTATCCCTCTGTCGACGCGAAGCGTGGTTGTACACAAGATGAAACAATTAATAATCAATCAAACCTAGTGATAACCACATGATTCTTTACTTCATCCACAGCGAATTTATCTTACAATGACTCAAAGTAAAACTCGGACATCTATATATTTTCACTTTCTGAAGTTATTATTAGTATAAGAAAACAAATTGAATGAAAAACAGAATTATTTTCAATAATTTACACTTAGGGTCAAATAAAATTTATTTAGCAAAGACAAAAATTATTCACGATAATTCAAAACAAAATGAAAATGTTAAAAGTCATGAAAACTGGTCTCAAACTGAAACTCGGACAGTTGGTAATCCTGTGGGAAAAACAAATGAAACACGGGGAATCACCCTACATTTTTTCATACTTTCATTTTATGTAGGTTTTAGTTGACGTAAGTCGTTAGTTTCTGTGAAATGTTGTTTTAATTTCTCAAAATGGCTAGACAATGTGAACAAACGTCATTAGAAATCCGGCAACTTGTTATAAGTCAATTTAGAGACAGTTTGTCTGTACGAAATATTGCATCAATAGTGAAACGCAGTCACTCTACAGTTCATGATATTATAAAACGCTTTACATCCAGAAATAATGTGGAAAATAAACGAAAACCAAGTAAACGGATGATTTTCACAGAATCCGAAGAGCGTTGGATCGTACGACAAATTAAAAAAAATCCACAATTAAGTGTCCCGAAGTTAGCTACTGAAGCTAAAATACATTTAGGAAAAGAAGCTAATTCAGAAACAATGAGGATTATATTAAGAAAAAATAATTTTAATGGGAGAGTTGCTAGAAAGAAGCTATTTGTGAGTAACATAAATCATTCAAAAAGATTGCAATTCGCGAAATTACAAAAATAAAGATTTTTCATTTTGGAGGACAGTTTTATATACAGGCGAGAGTAAATTTAACATTTTTCGATCCGATGGACAAACTTATGTTTGGAGAAAACCTAATGAGGAGTACAAGGAAAAGAATTTACGACCTACTGTTAAACATGGGGAAGGTTCAATAATGGTGTGGGGATGCATGTCAACTGCTGGACCAGGAAATCTCCACATTATTGACGGGATCATGGATCGGACAAAATATCTACAGATTTTGAAGAACAATTTAAGGGATAGTGTGGAAAAGTTAGGTATTGCCGGTTCTTACAGTTTCTACCAGGACAATGATCCAAAGCATCCAGCTCATAATTTTTGTCTATGGTTACTTTATAATTGTCTATATGTAATCGAAACTCCCGCTCAATCATCTGATTTGAATGTAATCGAACATCTATGGACGTACTTAGAAGAAAAATTGAAAAGCCACATTATTTCCAATGCTAAAGATTTAAAGATAGCATTAAAAGAGGAATGGGCAAATATTCATCCTTCGTATTGCGAAAAACTAGTACGGTCCATGCCGAATCGATTAAAAGCTGCAAGAGCAAATAAAAGACTACCAACAAAATATTAATATCAAATAAAAATAGCATAAAACATATGTACATATCTACAAGAAAATTGTCTACTGTCCGAGTTTTACTTTGAGCCACTGTATAATCATAAAAATCTATCGAAATAAGCAAAGACATTGCCGAGTCAACTTCTATGTATAATCTAGTCTTTAAATAGATATTGGGCAATGCCTTAGTTTATACAAGTATTTTTAATGTTTCCATTGCATCGTCTGCATAACAATAACCTTTAAAATATCATTGTAAATGCAATTTAGGTAATAAATGTAGATGCACTATTGAATATTAGAGTAGATTACGAAACAACATTAATTGTATACCTATCTTTTGGGGCAATATTGAAACAGCATTAAGTTTGTACCTATAATTTGTAACAATGTGTATTGAACCATTTGTCATAATCCTTTTACTCGTAATTTATGTGTTTGCATAGATGCAACATATTAATCCTATAAAATGTACAAATTTTTAATTCTTACAGAAAGGAATTTCGTGTTGGAATAAAACAATTTTATGATGTATGTTCAATCTACATTCAAAATATTCAACATAATATTGTTTGTGAATAATTTAATATTGCAATGCATGTTAATATGCATATAGCATACATAATTAAAGTGAATTACAAGGTATTTCACTGTTATGTTCGAAACACATTGAATTTCTGAATTCAAAAATCTGGTAACCGATTGATAATCTGACTTTACGTTCGAATCGAATTTTTCGCTGGAATCTTCAACCATAATTGATCAACGCCATTCTCGCCGTCGCTTTCAAAGGCTCTTGAATGCTGATCGACTGCAAACTTTACGTTTCTTCTTTCCGTAGAGTTCCCCTTCTGTCAGAAAAGAGGATTTTTGCGAAAGAGATAAGTGAACAGTCACAAGGATACAGACTCTTGTTGATAATGGACAAAACTTTGGTGACATCAGAGAACTTCCTCTAGTTTCCGCTTTCTCTCGAGCCGGTTCTTGCGAACCATTAGAGTCGAGCGCAATGTTATCTTTTGAAAATCTAAAGTTTATAACGAGGTCTTTGAACATTTGACAAACAAATTGTCAGGCGCTTGACACTCGCGGAATTCGCACGACTTATGCATATTCCGGACCCTGTAGCATCCTGTGCTCCAGAAGTCACTAATCAAATTGAAATTCCACTAAATATACAGAAAATTACTTAACAAGTTAATTTCTGAAGCGAAATAACGTGATAATATTAATAATCATTAACACATTCTAATAATTTCAATCATTTCCAGCGATTCTTATTTCATTTTAGATATTTCGTTCGATAAAACCTACTTCATTTTTTATGTAGAAAGTTGATTTTCTGAAAAGTAAATTGCTCACGGAAGGACGACGATGAAAGATCGAAACAGAAGGTGAATGATACAAGAAACTTTAACAAAAAGAGATGAAGAATACTTGTACATGAAAAGTAACATTTATACATTAACCGTCCATGGGGCCGTGTAACTTTCAAGTCACATGTTAATATATCGACATTTTATCAAATGATTTTAGTTTTTCATAAGATATGTGTACGTCTAAATTATATAATGTCTCTGAGGTAACAAATAAGAATATCGATAACGGTTGACAGCACTGTCAACCTGAAGTATCGAAGTAAATGACTTGCAAGTTGTCTGCAGGTAGAAACCGGGTCATTCCACGCCAAGCGGATCACTTTTGTACATCAAGTCAGGGATTTTGTTTAAATTGAAATATGTTATAGTCTGTGCGAAAATAGGGGGGGTTTAAGTCATCATTCTTCTATTTTCGAAATTCTTTAAAAGATACAGAACCTCAAACTTTGCGGTTTTTACAAAACGACCTTCGGAAAAAAATGTTTATCTCCGTTATTACTAACCGCAGAAACTTTTTTTTTTAATTTTGATCGTAAAAGACGGCTCTTTTGAACTAATATTTTAGTTTATTCGTATTGTCATTTTTATAACGAAAAAATATTTAAAATAATTTTATTTTGCAAATTTAACTAAATGCTCACATTTTTAAAAAGTCGAAAAAAATATTTCCATATTCTGTATTTCTTTGCCTTTCGATTCCAATCGTAAAAAAGGTGGACACTTTAAAATTAAAGTCTGATTGATGACTTAAACCCCCCTATTTTCGCATAGACTATAACATATTTCAATTTAAACAAAATCAATGACTTGATGTACAAAAGTGATCCGCTTAGCGTGGAATGACCTAACCAACGGAACCACCTTGTGAAATTTACATTATTTCTGCTTCTATATATTCTATTATATTCTATCTATTAAACTAGACAAAGTGTACATAATAGCTTTGAGTTTGCATATCGATAACAACTTATTTGTTTGCAATTTTGCTAATCATTTTGTTACTATTTGTATATGATACAGTTTTGTGACTTTCAGGTTACAGTAGGCTATTATAATAAATTTTGCTATATTTAGGGTAATGCTTGGCTTTCTGCTATTTTCAGAGTTATATACCATGTACTCAAAATATAGATCCATAATAAGATAAAAGTAATGGAGGAATTAGAATTAGACGAATTAATGGTAATAGATCCGAAGATTCTTTATTAGCTTCTGAGTCCGATGAAGATCATCCAATCATATTTACCCGACGACGCTTAAATATTATTGACAGTTACGACGACTTTGGTACCGAATCGTCATCGGATAAGGAAAATTCAGGACCGTAAAAAATTGTTTAGAAATCAGTATCCCAGAAGAATAGTACATGTCATTGCCCTACGAAAGGAAATTGCCCTAAAGATTCCGAAGGATCCTACTAAAACTAATGAAATTACAAGTGATATAGTTGACTATACCAATACATATGCACTGCAGTGTGATCCAACAAAGGGGTTCCAAAAATAAAATGTTCCAAATGCAACGTACATCTATGTTTAAATTTCAGACTAAAGCTTTTATTCACAGAAATGCAAACATCGTAATTCGTTGTTACTGCAAAGTTACAAAGTTACAAATAATAATAAAATTGTTTAAACTGGTAAATTTCTTTTAATTTGCATATATACACAAAACATGTTTGCATATGTAACAAAACATGTTTGTAGGAAATTATTTTAAATATTTCGTTCTGCAAGAATTTTAGTTTTCGATGCATTTTATATTTTTACTTTGCGTTGCATTTCACATGCATTGTAAATTAGCGAACGACGGTTGGAGCGATTTCTTCTAAATAATTAACTCGGTGACGCGAAAGATGTTGCTTATATCTGACCCGATTATTCGAGCGGATTCCCGTGAAATTTCCTCGGCACGTATCGTCATTTAATAAATTTAGTGTACGAGGTTATGGCTACGTGCGGCTGTGGCGAACACCACATATGTGATGTTATAAAACGAAAACTGGTATACCGTGGAACGCGTGTGAACGATCCTGCCCATGGATTTACGGAACCCAACAGTCTTGTTGGATTATTATTTCCTATCATGATCTTACAATTTACTTTTTTTGTTACGTGCATGGCGTACTTTCCAACAATTAAAAAATTTGTATCAACCAGCGACTTCGACTGTGGGAAAAAGTAAAATGAGCTCATAATTATGTAAGTAGTCTAAGTCAAAATTAAAAAAAAAATGAGTTTATCAGTTATTTCATACTTCATTATTTTAAATAATATTCATTCTATGTAATTTTTACGATATTGTAAAAAATGAACCATTAGATAGTGGTTGTAATTTCAACATTATATGGAATTCAGTTAGTGTTATTTATGAAAGTGGTCTAAGTCAAAAAGTTAAAGAAGTTATATAAACATTACTTTAAAATGGTACGTGACCCTTTTGGGGCGATTTTGAACTACACAATAAGCCGACAAATGACAATAAAAACACGTAATATCATACAGTGATGTTTGTTTAGCCCAAAATCGTAACATTAAAGTAGCATCGACATGGATGAAAATTGCTCAGTCATTAAATAATAATATTGAAACGATAGACCACAAATTTTTGGTATCTGGTTAGTCCTTTATACCGAATGACCGTGATTTTGGGTTGATACAAATGAAAATAAAAACAGTAAATTACTTATACAACCATGAGCGTTATTATGAATTGATAGAAAAGTGTAGAAGAAGAAATACATTTTTGGTAAAACGAATGTCGCAGTCGGATTTTATTAAAACGAAACCACTAGAAGTGTCAACGATAAGAAGAGTAAAATATACCGCAGGCGCATCTGTCTCTTGGCTGCAAATTCAAAGGATGAGGTTGTTGAAAAATGAACCTTATAAGATGTTTTATAAAACTTCTTTAGGTGATTCTAAATTCCACGTTTCGGATCTATCACCTATAAGAGGAAGACCAAAAATATACGGAAATATTAAATTATTTTCGTTATACACCACCACTAGACCAGTAACGGAAGAAAAACATAAAGATATTATGTGTTTACTACCATACATCCCTCCAGTTTATCAGGAATATTTTAAGAATCTTAAAAACTCATAGTAATAAAAGCTTAAAATGAGAAAAATGGATTATTTTTTAAAAATAATTAATAAATGTTCATGAATTATTTCATTAAAATTATTGTTTCTAATAAAACTCGTAGTTTTTTATTGCTTTCAGTCATTTATAGGACATTCAGTTAATTTTGAAAATGGTCTAAGTCAATTCAAACTTTAAGAACAACATTTTCGTATGAAATTCATATTCATAATAAGTTTGTATTAACCAAGACTAATAAAATTCTAAATTAAAATGTTGCATAATGTAAAAATACTTTTTTGTTTATTCAAATGCAATTCATTAAATATCTCTAAACAAGAAATATATGACTTAGACCATTTTCATAATTATGGGCACTAAATGAAAGTTGGTACTCAATAATTGAGATGTGCCTACTCATAGACGTTGACGTTGTTTTATTTTACTTCTACGAAGCTATGAATCGAAAACAGAATTGCTAAAAAGGATACTGTATTGTTGATATTGGCAGAAATTTGTTTTTTGCAATCTCCTGTGCTTTATGGTCCAATAACCAATTTGCTTGTTAATTTAATAAATATATGAATTTTAAACTTCTCATGTATTATCCTAATTACAAACACATAAGTCTATATAGGTAAAAACTGGTATACAATTTCGTTAATTTTTTAACATGCTCGTTTAGACAACCTACTTTGTCGAACAATATAATTTTCTACTTTAGCGAAGAGTCTCTCGTATAAATCAATATTTTACACCGACATTTTGTTCAACTACAGAAATGCCCCAGCGGGTAGAATTTTTTACCTAGATCGCGATGTAAAGATAAAGTGATAAAAATTTAAATAAATTCTGAGACTTTCCTCCGTCGAGAAGCATTTTTTATGAGGTCACAAAATCGTCAGTCTGTGCATACATTATGTTCCATACACTCATACTTCGTCGGAAACCTCTCGAAGGAATGTTTTACATATATTTTGAAGTTATTCAGGTTAATAGCAGAATCGGTATCGCATAAGACGAAGTTCACTCTCGAAATTCAGCTTTGAAAATCGTTTCGGTACTTGCCGTGTGCTTACCGTCGCGACTGTTCCGCATGCAAATGTGCTATTCTCATAATTTCACGAAGATAGTCCGTGTGGTAACAGTCGGATTAATATCCTAGGTGTTTGTATGAAATCGCGTTTCCCTCCTCTCGACCCATTTTCGGCAAGAATATTTCCTTTTGGTCGAAAATAGTTCATATCTGTGTTAACTTCACATTGATTTCATGTTTTTCGGATTTATGGTGAGAACGCCGCACCGTGTTTCGCTAACTATATTTTAATAGAATTCGTACGTGAGTAACGAGATTCAGTGATTTTTTAACGCGAATATCATAACTGGACTGCAGATTTATCGCATTTATAATAAAAATTGTTAATTGAAACGTAAAACAGCGAAAACGTTGGAGGAATTTAAGAACAATGTTTTTGTCGACATATTAAAATACGCGATTGATTTAAAGTCACAAAACGCAGCTTCACATTCAGAAATTAAGTAGCTCTTTACGAATTTTAATATACTATAGAAAGGACACGTTGCATTTTATACAATTTTTAAGAAATAGCAAAAATGGCAATTTTAAAAGACCAGTTCCTTCAGAATTCTAGGATCATTTTTCGATTGACATAATTTGCTTACTATGATTCTTTCGATTTCTGCATTGATTTAACCCCTTGCCATGTTATGTCAAAATCTAACAAATATAAATATAACGCCTTTCGTTAACGACAGAAATTATCTTTTCTTTTCTGTAACATTTCTAGCGATGTTATAATAACTTCACCGATTCAAATAGTTAATATATTCAATATATTAGGACAAAAATAAACGTTAAAATCTGCAAAAATTAAAGGCGCAGTTATTAATATCTTTATTCCTGTGTTATCTTTAAAAATAAGTCTTGGTAATCCTAGATGCATAATTACGGACACACCACAAGCTCGCGCGAGTCCTTTTATTTTCTAAATTGATATTATTCATTTAAAACAAAGTGGTATCATAAAAACAGGAGTATTTCATAATTAATAGACTGCGTGACTTGTATCAGCAAGACAACGGAAAGTATAATGCAGCCGAGCGGAAGCGCGACCGAAAGAAAAATTCCACGAATATTTTACTGGCGTCAGTGATTAAGAACACGGTCCCTGGTGGATATAAATCTTCGGGAACGAACGATGTCATCGAACACCCGAGCAGAAGGCAGCAAGGAGCGTGCGTCGCGGAGGAAGGGACGCTTCTTGCGCTGGTGAATGCAAATGGCGGCTGCTCCTCTGGGAATCATTCGAGCGGGAATGGTAGAATTGATATCCGAAGCATGGCTAGAGATAGCGACTGGTCAGAGGCATCGCAGTATATCGAAATACAAGACTTTATGATCGTCGAGTGTTGGCACGTTGCCCGTAAATCGGCCTGACCTCGGAACAGCGGAGGGAAGTTCGCGGCTCCTATCACCGACCCGATGGCTTCTTGCCATCCACACGTGGTTGCAGACACCTGTAATCTGACCCTGAAGCGGCTGGCAAAACTTTCCTCGTTTTGCACGATTTCTTTGCCAACTTTCCACTCGTTCCTCCATCCACGGCGCAAACAATTTCCAACTCGTCCGCTGGATATTTCTGCAAACGCAGAGTTTTCAAGGGAATTACCAACCCTTGATGGTTGTAGACTAGGTATCCGTGTATACATCTCAAGCCGATTTAGGGTATTACGCGTGAAAATGATGGTGCTAAATAAAATCGTCTCTATTCTCCATCCGTGGTGAAAACATTTTCTAACTTGCCTTGCACGTTTGTTCAAATGTTCCAGCTTGTTGGAATTTATCCTATAGAAAGATGAACGATATTGATATGTTATCTTCTTCCAAACGCATATTGAATATTTTAATATAAATGGTGTCCCAAAATTATCGCAAGGTTTGAATTAAATAGAAAATACAGTTTTTAGTCTTTAGATTGTTATTTTTTCATTGAATCATAAAGTACATAGGATATGGTTATTTATGGAATAACACATCGGGCAAATGGCCTCCACGGCTTTGCTGGCACATACGCACTCTTTTCTCGAAATTTTTCATGACCTTTCTCCATAATTGTGTCTGAACTTCGTTGATGCAGCGTTTAATTTCCTCTTGTAATGCACGGGTGGTTGTGGGCTTGTTGACGTAGATCTTTGACATCAAATAACCCCATAAGAAGAAATCTAATGATGTTAAATCACACGAATTAGGGGGTCAATTCTGATCACCGAAACGAGAGAGTATACGACCAGGAAATATCTTATGCAGTAATTGAATTGTTTCAATGGCTGTATGGCATGTGGCACTGTCATGTAGAAACCACATATTGGCCACATCAATAGCATCGAATTTCGGCAGAAAGAACTGCGTTATCATGTCGCGATATCGAGCACCAGTAACAGTTACTGCTTGACCAGCCTCATTTTCAAAAAAGTATGGTCCAATGATGCCTCCAGCCCAAAATCCGCACCAAACAGTGACACGTCGTGGGTGCATTTGTTGTTCGACAATCACACGTAGGTTCTCCGAACAACAAACACGGCAATTTTGGCGATTAACAAAGCCATCAAGGGGAAAATGTGCTTCATCGCTTAGGATGATTTTGCTCGAAAAATCAGCATCCACTTGTTGATGTTCAATAATCCATTCCACAAACTCTCTTCGCTGTTCATGGTCATGAGGCTTCAGTTGTTGTGTTAATTGAATTTTGTAAGCAGGGACACACAGATCTTTTGTGAGTATACGCTGTAGAGAGCTTCTTGAAATTTGCAATTCTTGTTCACGACGCCGAATTGATGTTCCTGAGTTTTCATCAACACTTTCACGTACTGCTTCGATATTGACATTTGAAGGGCTTGTTTTTGGACGACCGGTGTGTTTAGCGTCTCCAACTGATCCAGTCTCTCTGAATTTTTCAATTAATATTTTCACAGTTGACGAAGTTAAAACACTATTTTGACCATATTTTGTATAAAATTTTCGAACTGCGGCCGCCAAACTTTCATTATTTTTGAAATATTGTTCAATAATGAAAACACGTTGTTGTATCGTATAACGCTCCATCTTTACTAACCCTAAACTCTCAGCTGTCAAATTGTTCTCTTTTCAGGGTTGCCAACAATTTACTGCAAAAATGGCGGCAAATTCAAATGTTGCGTTAATTTTGGGACATCTTTTATATTAGATTTTATATTATCGGTATACAAAAATGATCTTCCAAACGCCTTCGTAGAATTCTTGCAGAGTGCATCTTTGCTACACTCAAGTAGGTGCTTATGGTAACATACATGGGTCCTACAGGTCTATGGTTCGTCTTTTAACTTTCGATCTAGAACTAGAACTTTCTTTCGAAAAGTAAAGACGTGCCTTATTCGCTTTTGTAAAATAATGTCATAGTTGTATGGAACAATATTACACAGTTTTTTATTAAATAGTTTAAAATTTCCAATAATATACGTATCAGAACAAGTCTGATACAATTATTTTCAGTGTCTTATAATTTATTTAAAAACTTCATACGACAATAAGATTTTTAAGGAACGTAAACTTGTGAGTCCACAAAGAAATAACTCTGCGAAGGAGTTATTTGTTTCTGTTTCGAAGCAGTATGTCTCGCAGTGCTACTATACAGGACAAAATTCCTTCAGGTGTCCAATGTAAAAGAGGTGTAACAGTTGGATGTAACCTGGGAAAAATATGCGGACATTTCTTTGTCGGTACTGTAACTTTACGTCGCGTAGGAAAGTTAAAATTGAAACTAGAATCGTAGTAAAGTTAACGCCGGAGAAAGTTCTTTTCCGTGAAGCCCAGTTATTTCTGTTTTAAATTTATGTGTGAGGACAACGTGTTCAACAAGTAGCGGTTATTGGACACTGAATTGGATGCGATAGAACAATCGATGAGCTTTGTAAAAATTGTAACATCTAATTCTAAACTATATTTAAAAGTTTTTTAACTTTTAATACTTTCTTCATAGCCATTAACACTGAAATACTTGGTATTGACCACTGAAGACTTCTGAATACTCCACAGTCATCTGGAACAGTTGTTTCAACGATCTTGTGACATCAATTACGTGATATTCGAATTAATATTTTTGAGTATAAGGAATATGGGTGTCTCTTAACTTTTGGAATTTATGGGTAAGCAAATTTCCCTTGTTCACACAAAGGCGCATTTAAACGTTCACATTAAAATTTATAATTTCTGCGAACCTTATACTTTCACGTTGAAATTTGTAATTTTTAGCAAGCCTTGTACACAGTGAATTTATTATACTTTTACATTAAAGTCTGTTAATTTTTAGCAAATCTTATATGGAGTGAATTTATACTTTTACATTAAAATCTGTAATTTGTAGTAAATCCTATGATGATCATAACTGTGCAAATAAAACGTGTCACACTCTCAATGACTACTCCAAGTAAAACTCACAAGTACAAAGTACAAGAACATGATAATACATAACATAACAATAGTGTTGGAAAGATGTGGTCGTCTTATTACAAATTTTATACAGTAATTATCTGTCGAAAAGTACGTCCCATCGAATAAATACAGTTATTATTATTGTTAATATTTCTTATTTCTGTTAATGTAGTTGCTTTTCAGAATAGTTCCATAATGCATCCACTGTTTTTCGGTGGAGGAATGGTTCGTAATGATGCATGATGATGAATTTCGAATACTCGGCCATAGTAGTTAGAGTACATAATAAATAGATGGTAAATATCTACCTCGGGTACATGGAGGGAAAGCACTTGTGTACATTCAGACTCAAATGGAGTAACGCTTTCGACGCGTAAGTATGTTAGAGCGAAATTTCGACCTTCTAATGACTTAGAGCTAACAGAATACTAATTACCCAATTTCTGCCTTGATGAAATGCTGGAACTACCACGTATGATCCGCTTGTACGTGCTTGCAGCTATTCTTTTGTCCTTTGATCCTTCTGTTGGGCTAACTTCCGACATTTCCGGATGTCGTCTGCCTTTTTACCTAAGAGTAATTAAAAGAAACGCTGGGATTGCATGCAGGTACTAAAAAACGAATATTTCCCTCTGTTTGGCATATTAAACATTTTATCCGCATCCATATACAGTTACCAAATTGTTAAATAAAATCTACCCCATAGAACTTCTCAGATGTCGGTAGACCGTAACGATCTATTTAGAACATTGAGCAAAACGAATCAACTTCAAATTCAAAATCAAGTTTGTACAAAACGTTAATAAACACACGGTAATAATTTTCATAAAATATTATAAATTAACACTTTGACTGCCGTGTCAGTGTATGGCCGTGTATGGATGACAGAATTATTAGTCCATATTTAAAAATAAATATGAACGGTAATATATTCGTTACATTCAATTTAGTTGATACCTGAAGAATACAGGAAGGTTGATAGATAATTATATGCCATACATTTAAAGTTTTCAATCGCTGCTTCGTTAAATGAATTAATTTGATTTTATGTAATTTTTGAGCTCGTCAGTTGGGCAGTTAACTTGTTAATTAGTTTAGATTTAAATAATATTGAACACACAATGATTTCTTCTTTCCATCTTTAGAAATAAATAAGAAAAGAAAAGTTTAACAAAATGCCTCGGAACTTTTGCAAACTGAGCTTGAGCTTTCAATTTCGTTTAATTGACACCTTAACAAATTTCACTTACCTACAAAGCTTTACAAGTGGTATATCACTGGTTAAGGGTTCAACAAGAATACACCACACTAGCCTGCATCTGACCTATAAATTTTTCCAATCATCGATAGTTTATAATCCGCACGAAGTATTTGATAGCGTTGAACAGATTGCATGCTTAAGCGTGCATTTTTCTCATACGTACCAATGCAACATGCAGTTCGTCTATTGGAAACTTGTATCCACTATTTCAAGTCAATGGAGCTTACAGATTTTTCAAATTCTCCGATTCATCGCAAGCATCTTCCGCTCTTGCAACTATTTAAAGTCTCCCGTCAATGGTGCTTACAGTTTCCTTAGATTTAACAGTATGAGTGTATTTTTTATACTCGATGCTTCTAACGTTCGTACAGTCATCGTACAAATCGACAATGTAGAAATACTTTCTCGACTATGTAAGTTTTGTATCTTTTTTTAATATGTTCGAACTGTAAAATACTAACGTTTGTAATTTAGCACATTGTTTCAATACGCGATTAAATACTAAAACCTGTACATTGCATTTTAATAACTATGGAGTTTTCGCATCATTATTTTACTACTATCGAACCGTAAATTATTGTCCGCATTACATTGACATCGGGAAACTGGGTATACTATACAAACGACATGTTCACTTTGGAATGAATTTTCACATCATTCTTTTATAATTCTCGAACTGTAAATTGTTGACGTTTATGATTCAGTATAATGTTTCTATGCATAACTTAACACTGAAACTTGCACATTAGATTGACACGAGGAAACTAGATATATTGTACAAATGACATGTTCACTATGGAACTTTTACGTCCTCCTTTTACTATTCTCAAACCATAAATTATTGTCGTATATGATTCAGTATACTGTTTCTGCGCATAACGAAGCATTGGAATTTGCACATTACATTAACATGAAGAAACTAGATATACAATAAAAACAACCTTGTTCACTATGGAATTTTCGTAGCATTCTTTTATAATCCTAGAATCGTAAGTTGTTGCCGTTTATGATTCAGTATATTGTTTCTATGCATAACGGAACACTGAAATCTGTACATTAGATTGACACGAAGAAACTAGATATATTCTGTAAACGACATGGTCACTATGGAATTTTTACATCCTCCTTTTATTATTCTCAAACGTATAAGTATAACGATTCTGTGTTAAATGAAACAACGAAAACATCGCATTACGTTGACGTACCACTTTACAGGAAGTTGTATCCAAGAAACTAGAAGTACAAACGCACGTTCTATTCGCTGCTGTTATCTCGGGTCAAGCGACGTCTGTAATCAACTAAATCTGTTATCAAGTGAGTCTCTAGCTATCGAGGAGGCTACCGAAAAAAAGAGAGAAAAAAAATAGTTCGAACAGAGTCGATAGGGTTTTGAAGTTCCGCGTGAAGCATTTATCGCGGTAGATGGCGGGGAAAGAAAAAACGTCGTTTCGCCACAAAGATTCTCTCGGCGGGCAGGAATAAAAAAAGAAACAAAGGAAGAATGCTTTGTGTCGTGCGAGAGAGCCTTTATTCTCTCGCGATGCTTCAGGTAATAACTCATCACAGAAATTTCCCTCTCGTCGTGAAAAAATCCACACGCATACACTCGATCCCTGCGGCTGTCCGCTCTATTTATATCCTCATATCAGTTTCTTCTGAGACAGCTGCTTAACGACATTTTGTTGTGTCTTTTTAACGGCTGAACTCTCGCGCAAACAGCAAACAAAGACCGTTTCCAATCTGCTGGCAAGGTAACTGACCCAATTACAGTTAAATTAGTGGGTCCGCGGGCTCTTTCTTGCTAAGAAATTACAGCGCGAGATTGTTTCATTGAAAATGCCGTATGAATGTCAATGAGTGAACGACAAAGAACGTGGCGTGCAACGAGAGAGATTCTTGCGGATGTATAAAAAGGTCCAGGTGAAGAAAATAGATGAATTATCGACTCGCATTGCACTGGTCATTGAAAGTTTACCATTTGATGTAATGATCGTGTTTTCATCAAATCCTTATCACTTTCAATTACACGAGACTAAGCGTTCGTCGTTGACTTTGTCCCGTTCTCTAGTGCCTTTATTTTGGCGAACCACATTGTTTATAAAATTGAAAAATGAAAGAATAATAGCCCTAACTATGGTTTGCCCCAATATGAAGCCCCAGTTATAGGTGCATGATACAATCTTGCAGAGCCTTGTCACAATTCGAAATATTGTAAGAGGTTGTGTTTTCATCTACGTACGGGAGAATATTGTTAATTAATAATTATTGTTCAATTGCAAAATAAGGCTTGCATAGAATAAAAATTCTAACCGTTGATCGCCCAATGCTATATGAAAGGTCTAATGAACTGTGAGCAGCAACTTTTCTTAAGATCCAGTTACAAAGAGTTTAGACATCGTCGGTTTGGATAGTCGAAGTCCTGTATTGCATTCCCTGCTGTACCACAGTATCAGAAACACGCTGTACCAGCCGAGCAGTCGAAAGTTTTTGCATTCTGTCGCGTGGTAAGTGCAGGGAACGAACATTAATTCACCTACGTACCGACTACTTGTGCCGTGGCTTCGTTAATGTGAAGTCGGCTAATTAATTTTTTCACTGAGCCGTACGTGCATCCACGGAGAAAACTGTGTCACGCGGAGTAATAAAAAGTTGTTACGATACGTTCGTTCTACGTCCCCCTCCCCTTTCCGTCCTCCATAAAGTCGCGAGGCTGCGACAAGAATGGATTTTTCGACGGTTTCCACGGGGGAAAATTTCCTCGATACAACGAATCGCGAATTTTCGGGATACTACACCTTGAGAACGCGACACTGTGACTTTTCCTCGTGCCTCCGAATAGCCTTCGCTTCGACAATAAAATCTTTCCCTTTCATCTGGAAATACTTCGCGCCAGCTGCGCTACGTGACTTCAAATTCTTTTTTCGGAGATCTACTAGCTTCTACAATTTTTCTCTTTGCCTTGGGTTCGGCGGGAAGTCTTTTCGCAGCCGTCGGTGTTGCCAGAAAAATTCTACTTCGTTAACCCTTGCGACTACGCTGCAGATTTTTATGCACGATAAAGGTTGCTCAAATTAATTAAAATCTGCTGGTACCACGTAGACGTATATTGCTATGCTTAATCAGTTTAATAAGTCGGGCAAGACGTTAACATTTAAATATTTATTTTTGAGATATGCATTCTACTTATGACAATACGCGGTACGCGTGCATTAACAAATTTCGTTTGGGCAAATGTGATTTATATTGTTTGCAAGAAAACAGGAATTTTGTCATCTTTAATCGTATTGATCTTTGGTATACTTTGACCAAGTAGCAAGATTTTTCTGCATATTTTCTCTTCCAGAATTTATCCAGTGAACGACGCTTAAGTAGTATACTTTATAAATTCGCCGGCTTAGCGGCATTCAATTGAATTATGTTGGTTTTAGTTTTATCGATCGAAGTTGATGCTCTGGGATTTGTAGAACTAGATTAATGTTTAATATTTGTTCAGGTAATCACACATTCGTAAACAGAACAAAAGTAAACTATTAATTATAGCGATCGGATTATCTACAGTTAGTAAATACATAGACATTCTGGTATCATTGACAGTAAATAAATATTCAATTCTGTTATTACTACAGAACACAAACAATCGTTGTTTCGACTATAATTGTAAATATATCACTATGTTTACCGAATTTATCTACTGCAATCGTTTGATATATTTCGTCCAAAGGAAAACAATACATTTTATATTTTGCAGTAAATGCTTCAAGCTTAAAGTAGAAATGAGTATTCATTCCAGAACCAGTGGTTTGAACTTCCGATGTACATAAAGAGTGTCCCAAAATTATATTGCAGATATTACTGCATAATCACACTGTACATTATGATACATATATTCTTTTGTTCATACATCTCCACGGTAATTTCTTGTTTAATCAATATGTTTTTTCTGTCTTGTTCTTCGGGTCGATTTATATTAAAAGTTTATATCAAAAAGGACTCTGTTTACCAGTTTATTCTATTTATCCGATTAACGATTTGATAAATTAACGTAAGATTTGAATTTTTCGTCATTTCTGCAGTAAATTGTTGGCAACACCGAAAAAAGAACAATTTGACAGCTGAGAATTTAGGGTTAATAAAAATAGAGCGTTTTACGATACAATAATGTGTTTTCATTATTGAACAATATTTTAAAAATAATGAAAGTTTGGCGGCCGCAGTTCGAAAATTTTACACAAAATATGGTTAAAATAGTGTTTTAACCTCGTGAACTGTGAAAAGATTAATTGATAACTTCGGGGAGACTGGATCAGTTGGAGACGCTAAACATACCGGTCGTCCAAAAACAAGCCGCTCAAATGTCAATATCGAAACAGTGCGTGAGAGTGTTGATGAAAACCCAGGAACATCAATTCGGCGTCGTAGACAGTTATTGCAAATTTTAAGAAATTCTCCACAGCGTATAGTCACAAAAGATCTGTGTCTCCATGCTTACAAAATTCAATTAACACAACAACTGAAGCCTAATGACCATGAACAGCGAAGAGAGTTCGGAGTGGAATGGATTATTGAACATTAACAAGTGGACGCTGATTTTTCGAGCAAAATCATCCTAAGCGATGAAGTACATTTTCTCGTTGATGGCTTTGATAATCGCCAAAATTGCCGTGTTTGGGGTTCGGAGAATCCACATGTGGTTGTCGAACAACAAATGCACCCACAATGTGTCACTGTTTGGTGCGGATTTTGGGCTGGAGGCATCATTGGACCATACCTTTTTGAAAATGAGGCTGGTCAAGCAGTAACTGTTACTGGTGCTCGATATCGCGACATGATAACACAGTTCTTTCTGCCGAAATTGGATGTTATTGATATGGCCAATATGTTGTTTCAACAAGACGGTGCTACCATGCCATACAGTCAGTGAAACAATTCAATTATTGCATGAGATATTTCCTGGTCGTATACTCTCTCGTTTCGGTGATCAGAATTGGCCCCCTAATTCGTGTGATTTAACATCATTAGATTTCCTCTTATGGGGTTATTTGAAATCAAAGGTCTATGTCAACAAGCCCAAAACCACCTGTGCATTACAAGAGGAAATTAAACGCTGTATCAACGAAATTCAGCCACAATTATTGAAGAAGGTTATGTAAAATTTTGGCAAGAGAGTGCGTATGTGCCAGCAAAGCCGTGGATGCCATTTGCCTGATGTGTTATTCCATAAATAACCCTATCCTATGTACTTTATGATTCAATGAAAAAAATAACAATCTGAAGACTAAAAACTGTGTTCTCTACTTAATTCAAACATTGCGTTAATTTTGGGCACCCTTTATAAGGGAAAAGGATACGTGACTTGCGTCAGCAGTCGAATTGAATAAAATTCTATATGTAAAGCGGAATATTGTAAAGCAAACGTAAACTGGATATTTCAATCATGTTTCTTCCTATGTACTTTATGATTCAATGAAAAAATAACAATCTAAAGACTAAAAACTGTGTTTTCTATTTAATTCAAACCTTCTGTTAATTTTGGGACACCTTTTATTATACACAATACATATATATATACTTCGTCGAAGATAATACTAATTGGCCAGATCTCTCTGCGGGAAGGAAATGGAGCGAAGTCCCACTCATACAACTGAAGTTCCATCAGTGGAATCAAATTTCAATCTAAGTCGCTTTTTAAATCGATTCGACAATTATCCGACGATCAATTTAAATCTAAACGCTTTAGCACCAAATGCTCCCGAAGGATGCTGTCGTTCTTGAACATAAATCAGGGTGAATTAAAACCGTAATCGAGCGTCTAGATTTTTGTCAGTCATAGCTCTAATTATAGTCGGGGAAGAGAATCGAATTTAATGAATCTCCTCAAGAGAAATCGACGAAGGCAAAGGTCCGTCTATTTATCCGTCCTTTGTCCGCCTTGGAACGAACGGTAACCAGATAAATGCACTCAGCCACGGGCTTCTTCTTTTTGTTTGCCGTCATGGTGACGTCGCGAAAGTTCCGCATTGTGGATTGTTTGTTATTAGTTCGACGCTAGCTTCCGCAAAAGTTGTATAGACGTACCTACATATTTCAAAACATAGACACGCGCGCCAAGTTTCTGAATCAAACGTCATTTTCATTCACGAACGTTCGTGCGCTGACGCATTCCTAAAAAGTTAATGCATATTTTGAAATGAACTTCATCTGTCGACGACGTATAAATAACGAGAAGTAGAAAGCTTTCAAACGTTTCATAAACACATGGACGCTGGATTACAAATGTTTATCAAACACCGTATCATTTTGCGCTTTATTCGATTTCTGCTGTGATAGTATGAGGACGATGTTTACCAAAATGTTTTCCTACTCCGAACTAAACTGTATTCGAGAGAATGTTTCCTGGAAAATGTTGAAATACAACACCGGAGCTTAATAACAATTGAAAATCTGAACTTAAGCGCAGGCTTTAATTCAATGTCCGTTAATTAACGTGAACACGGTGGTATTAAATTGTTGGCTTAAAATATTAGCATTAGTCAATAATCGACTCAATTATTCAGACCTAATGGAATTCGGCGAGTTCACGGTTACTACTTCAGACAGTGAAATATTGAACAAGATGCACTATGCTTTAAGGATGCTCCTTTAGCCGTAGTATTGGCACTTTATGACAAATAAAAGCTATCATGAATAAAGAATCGCGTGTTCGACATAGTTCGAAAGCCTGTGTTATCTAACACGTAACAAATCATGAATAATAATTTGAAATTTCAAAACGACAGTTATTCTATGCACGTTTAGAGTGTCGTAGAACACGTTATAAACCTAAACAAAATGATACTAATTTATATTATAAATCTTTAATCGAGTTAAACAGAGTGCACGGAGTTTGTTTCGTTTCGAAACTGTATTTCTCTTTATTTATATTCCTGATACATTTATTTTATCAGGTTCACTTAATCGATGCAATTTCGTTCTTCGCTCCATAAATCCCTCAATTACTTCGTTATACATATTAAGCGCATTTAATAAACTTAATCGTTCAAATGCATTTACACTTGTCGAAATCAATTTGTTCAATATCGTGTAAACAGAGATCAATAAGTGAACGAAACTCTGCGGGTTTTCTAGTGGCCAGTAATTATTAAATAATAATTGGGTAGCGTTAACTGCGCGGAATTAGGAAGTTGCAGCCCGTACGGCACCGCCGGGATTAGGGTTGCAGCTCCATAATCCCCATGGTGGTTGATCCAAGGGAAATACGTCAACAGTCTGGAGTCAGAGTCCCCATTTGTACCTGTGACCCGTACGAGTTACACCATTGTATGAGTTGACACGGTGATAAAGACGACTGGTTGTCCGAATGCAGACAGTGCATTTGCAAGCACTGTGCAAAATGCGAACTTCCTCTAACATTTATTCCACAGCGTAACTGTACTACCATGTTAGAAAAATCATTCTAATTACAGAAAATATATTTTCATATTAATATTATTTGAATTATATTTCTTGTTATTATTATTATTACTTTATAGTTATTACATAAAGAGCGGACAGTAATTTAGAAACATTCTTTGCGAAAGTTTAAGGGTACAAAACGGGGAAACGAATACACCGAATTATTTAAGACGTCAACGTCAGTTTGGCTTGAAGTTTTAAACAGCCAGTTGACTTTTCAACTTTAAATAATCCTTTACTTCATAATGTTTTGTTACTGTAAGGAAACAGTATTTTCGTTTCCATCGCTCCAGTTAACTTTATTATTTTATACGAGTGCGTTTTCATGTTCTCAACGTGTCTCGCAAAATGGTCTACCATAAAGCATGTTAAATCGTTGTACAATCAAAGATATTATTCTTTTAACGTCCGAAACGATGGATGTGCATTATTATCAATCGACTATTATATTTTTATCATTACAGCACTTTTAAAACGTGTTTCTCGTTGATACGATACCTTAAATATTTTCTTGTTCTATTCTAGCCACTAAATAATTTTCCGAAAAATTAATAGATCCAGACAGAAAATCAAAGATTTAAGCTTTGATTGTTTTAGAGTCGGTCTGTAAATCGCATCAATATTGGTTCACTGAGGTAGGCAAGTGCTTTAACACGCGAATTTTGCAAGCTTCGAACAAGTTTCATTTGTTTCGTTTATAGAAATGATTAGCGTTATTGAACAAAATTGTTAGTTACTAAAAACTAAAGTTTTCACCTTGTACTATTATCTGGTTAATTTTGGCAATACTGCGTTAATGTTCAATGGTGTTAATTTATTGATAACCGTTCTTAACACTAGATTGCCCAAGGAAGTCATTTTGACTGCTTTTTAATTTCAATTAGAAAAAAAATTATGTATATAATGATACAATTTTTTAGAATTTTGTGACTTTTTGTACAACATATAAATGCGTTTAATAATAATTGTAGTTACCTCCGTAACCTATTCGTGTTATACCTATATTGCCCAAAAGCAGTCGTTTTGACTGCTTGGGAAATTTAAAATAATCAAATGACTCTTATTATTGAATTGAGTAAATTTCTTATATGACCAGTTCGGCTCTGTATTGAAATAACATTTTTCATTTTTTTCTATTACCGTTACATGATAACATACAAGTGCATGTGCTTTTTGATTCCGTAGGTTAGGTGGAAGATTATGACCGATAACTTTTTCACTAGCATGTCACTCGCGACTAAATTATTGGCCAAAAAAAACAACTCTAGTTGGAACTATTAGGGGAAACAAAAGAGAACTACCAAAAGCAGCCAAACAAACGAAGGATAACATGCCTCGATTTTCTACTCTGCTATATAAATCAGAGAATTGTGTTCTTACAATATATATAAGCAAACCAAATAAAAGAGTAGCTGTTCTAAATTCTAAGCATAAATTTGTGAAAATTGATTAAAGTAATAAAAAAATGTTAACGGAATCTATTCAATTTTATAACAGCACAAAATTTGGAGTTGATATGGTGGATCAAATGGCTAGAAAATATACAGTAAAAGCTAGTTCTCGTAGATGGCCCCTCCAAATATTTTTCAATATTTTAGATTTGGCTGCTATAAATGCTTGGATCCTTTACAAAGAAATGACAGGAATACAAATACAACGAAAAGAGTTCTTCAATTAGCAGGTGTATTCCACCGAATACAGAGCTGTAAGACAGAAAAATTCACCAGAACATGAAGACTCACAAAGTCAGCTGCAACATCATCAAATGCAACCCATTTTAACAAACGCAAAACTTGTCAAATACGAATTTGCCACAACAACAAAACAAATAATATATGTGAAAAATTTCAAAAGTATGTTTGCGGAAGATGTACATATAAAAAGATTTCCACTTTTATTTGCATAAAATGTACAAATAATAATGCATAAATTATTTTTTTTTTTTTCAAGCGAAGTAAATTTTTTTTATTGTTAATAATTACTAATAACCTGTTATATAACTGTAAATAATATAAAAAAATATTAAAAATTAATTTTAAATAAATTTCTTTACACATTAGTTATTCTTTCACAATGCATTCATTTTGACTGCTTTTGGGCAATATAGGTATATACTAAGTTTCAGTCTTTCTAGTGTTAAACAATGTAACGGTGCCGGTCACCGGTGACCCCCATGGCATTCAACGTGTTAATCGATATTGTTTTATAGAAGCAGAATGTTTCACGACATCGAACAGTCCTGTCTCTTTTTCAGTCGGTCGTGAGCAAATGCATTCCTCGCGAAAGTATTTTCAATTGTCAGCGGAATGGAACTACGCGAAAACGCAGTATTTAGGGAACATGCAAAATTCATTTCTAGCCAATGCAGCCCATAAAGCATATTCCTCATTTCTGATGTTTCCAAACACGAACTCGCATTCCGGACGGCACACTGTTTAGACGATATAAATTGCAAAAGCCTGTAGTTGCGACACAGTCGCGTTAATATTTATGAGATGCCACGGAGAAATAAGCTTAAAGTGGATGATACAAGTCGTCCGTAATTCGTCCTTCACGTTGCTTTTAATCCTTTAAGATGTGAAGAATTATTCGCGCGAAATGAAGGAACGCCGGAGCGGGTTCTTCTACGTAATGAACATGTCGAGTGTTTCATCAGTTTCAACGACCCGGTTGAATTTTCTGAAGGAAGGTCGATTATGCGAGGGATCTGGGGATGCGCTTGCGACAATTGACGGATTACAATATTTCATAGACACACCTTCAATCGGTAACAATGATAATTGGATCCGAAAAATCGTCACCTATTGCAATTCTTTGAATGTCCTAGCAACTTGTCTTTGAACTAAATTTTTTCATAAATTACGATTCATTTTAACTTTTATTCATTGTCATAAATCACAAGTGCACCTTTGATACATTCTTCTTATGTTGGAGCTTCGATGTTTCATTTTCATGAATTTTTACATGCGAAATATAAATGCAAATTGATATGCATTTACTAAGCGCTTGCGATGTCACTTTAGGGTATCAATTTGTGATAATAAATATATTTTAAAAACGTACAGATTGCGTATATGTTGATATCAATAGGTTCTACTTATAAATTTTTACTATTAAATTTTTCAAAGTCTTGCAAAAATGTTCGAGTTTCTTGCAAGGTGAGATTTCTGAGGTTATTCCAAAGGTTATTCTTTCCGATTTGAAAACGTCATACGGAGCTTTGTTTTCGAGTTACTAAGAAAAAAGACGGCCCAATCAAAGCTCCCCGAGCGTGACAAAGACGTTGGTTGAGTAAAATTTGATTGGCTGTGTTTTTCGTGAACAATCCGAATCAGCAAAGGAAGAAGCTCCTCAGAATAATCCCAGAATAATCCCTAGATTATTATTAAATAGTAAATAATCCCTAGTTTATGATTCAGTATACTGTTTCTATGCATAACGAAACACTGAAATCTGTACATTAGATTGGCACGAGGAAACTAGATATATTGTACAAATGACATGTTCACTATGGAAGTTTTACGTCCTCCTTTTACTATTCTCAAACCATAAATTATTGTCGAGTAAAATTTGATTGGCTACGTTTTTCGTGAATAATCCGAATTAGCAATGGAAGAAGCTCCTCAGAATAATCCCAGAATAATCCCTCACAAAATCTACCGATTAAACGATAAATTAGTGACAATGTTTCAGTGTTCCGTGATAAACAAATACAAAAATGCGAAACAGATGGCACATTTTTGGGACTTTTAAGTATTTTCCTGTATAAAGCACATTCTCTATGGAAGGCTATTGGAAACTTCTTTGCAGCAGGCTCCGATTTTAACAATTGAACAGTGCCTTACGAATTCTTCCGTCGAGGCGAACTTTAATTATGCTTCCGCGAGCGTTACTGGCCGCTAATTTATGTGACACTCCGTCGTTAAAGTGGCTATTCAAATTAGTCGGGATCGGGAGCCATAAATTCGAAATGAAGTGCCGAATACACGGTAAGTCAGTTACAACTGTCGAGTGATTTAAAATTCGCGGTGCGGGTGCGACACTAACTGGGTCAAAGAAGGTCCGGAACAATCCGATGTTCTTTCGAGCTGTCTTTGATTTCTTTGGAAATCAATGAATATTCAATTCCATTGTGATATCCGCAAAGACTCGGCTACCGTCTGGTTCTTTTCGCTTTACTTCCTACTTTCGCTTCTGTATTTCCGCTCTGTTATTAACTTTCGCGACGAAATTCTAATTTAAGTTTCGCGAGCGCGTGCCACTTTCGATTTTCTATTCGGATACTGTGGCATGTCGTGCCGTTCGTAATTTATGTGCAGTGAGAAGCAAAATTGAATCGACGAAACCACTTTTCTGAAACAACGTCATTTATGTACTGATTAAAACAGAATTTCAAAGAACATATGGTGCACGTGAGTTTGAACTCGTTCAAACTTAAAAAACGATTAAAATTTTAATCCTAAACCTTCAATCATCTTGTTTCAGTATTTTATTCCTGATGCATTTACGTGTCAGTCTAAATTATTAACCAAGAACTATATGCGACATTTTGTTTCAGAACCTTCGACTGCCCTGATAAATGCAATTATTTTTTGTATTTTTGTTAGCAGATTTTTCTTGTTTCTCTACGGTATTCCATAATTGTTTCTGTGAAGGTGGTAAAGAATTCTTTCATTCAATTGCCCCTTCGTGAAAGTTGATATTATTAGATTAGATTTAAGCCTTTACTTTCTGTTGATGAATTCAGAATTTACAATCGAGAATAAAACAGGGTAACTAGTAAATTAAAACAAACGTGAAACGAATATAAAATCATTTGCTTCTTGAAATCTATGGACTTTGCGTTAATGCATACACAGATGTTAATTCTTTCTTTTTAAACAGTTCCTTTAGTTCAATTTAGCTGCTTACTGTGAGTTGAAAGATATTCCATGGATCTTTCAACTTCTCAACGTAACAGATCTTTTTATTCAACTCCATCATTTCATTCGAAACGCGTCGGCTCTCGTTTCACCCGACACGAGTGTCCAGAGGGCACAGAAATGAAATTATTCATGGAGATGATTCCCGCATCGCATAATTAGCCTTGTACAACCAATCAGAAAGATATTGCCGCATAGAGTGAACAATAATGGAATTTCGATGTGACAAATAACAAATATTAAAAATATCTATCTTGTATTTTCTGACATCGAAATTATTCTATTTAACCGCGTGATAATATTTTTCCAATTTTCACTAGTGATCGTACAAAGAGTAGAAATCACTGTGACAATATTACGTCTAAAAATAATATTCGTAATTCATGCACGTGTACGGCTCTCCAATGTCCACATGCAGGGAACGGAACTCCATGTATTGTATTAACCTAACTATTAATTTAAACGTATTGTGAAACCATAGTATTTGAAGGGCCATTATATTGTATAAACACGAAGCATGAAATTGTTTGGGTTATGGAATCTGTGCATTGAAATGTACACGATGTATCGTTACATAACTTATGGCATTTGAGCTGCTGGTGAGAGTTCCGATACCTCCTACGAACGCATTGTACGCGTTTCCAGCAAATAATTCATAATTAAATGCAACTCCGGCGAAGTTGTTTGGTTTTGCAGATATTTGTCGACACTATCGTTCGACACACTGCACGTTCGAATGTTCCCTTTATTATTATATAATAGTAAACATGTATCCTTTTTTCACAGTAACTTCGCACGAAAGCGAAGATTTTATATCGAGTATTCTATTCACAAAATTTTGAAGAGAGATCAATTTTACAACGCGTTAATAGAATTGTGATTTTAATTATGATACGCAACACCGTACTTTTTAACAGTGTAATTAAAAATACTGTTATACAAACATCGTTATTATGGCAGACAAGGAATCGTACACTTCTTAAGTTACCGAAGGTGAGTTTCGTGTAGCTGTGCGTGTTGTTGTGATTATTAAACGTATACAATGATTTTCATAAATACCATTATGATGAACAAGCATTTCACTTTTACAGTCATCATATTAATCTCAACGAAATATTTTGTTTTGTCTTCCATTGAATGGAGTAATGAGATAACAAACTTGTCCACGGCTCAATCACAGTTAGCTTAGCATAAGGCTACTTGTGCTAATTTTGGCGATTCTATATTTCACGAAGCGGATCGGCGAACGCCAGGCTTGTATTTAGTGAAACCCAATTACTGCTTTTGACTTGTCCAAGCTGAAATTCGAACTCACGCTTGGTAACCCTCTTCCGGTGTCATAGTATATCGCCAACATACATATCACGGATTATAATAACAATACAAGCAACGGCTTTGTGGGAGGACTTAGAGTCGCCGTGTTTCAATGCAAAACGTGTGAGCCCCGTGGCGAAAAGTATTTGTTCAAAGCAATCAAACTCTACGTTACTGCAATTGCTCGTGCGATGCACATTTTAAAATTTGCACTGCATATTCTTTTCCTTCGCTGCTTGTGTGTGTGTGTGTGTCATTACTATTGCTCGTATTACTCGGATTGAATAAAACATCGTGATTTTTGCGACGGTAATACGTAAGGTTGTAAATTAGCCAGCATACTCGGAAGGGATACAATAAACCATTTAAATTGATCTCGAAGAAGCCGGCCATTTTACAAGCACCGTACGCGGACAGGTTTTACCCCGAAAGATGAATACCACGTACGATGCACCCAACGAAACGACAAACAGATATAAAATCACGATATTACTTTGTAGCGGTACGCGATTCGCATCGCAAGATGTTAGAGTCGCGGCGGTCACGCAGCTGTCCTTCAGTCACAAATATTTCTCATTTTTTCCGTTACACCCTGGCCCTATTGTTCAACGTTTTCCACAGGCCCGGTCAGTCTTCCGTCGGCATTTGTCGACCAGGTTTGACGCAGGCCTGATCCTTTCCTTATTCCCTCTTTCCGCTACTTTCTATTTTTATGACACATGCCTGCTACGAAATTTCTCCTCAGTTTTCCACTTCTGACTTTTCCATTTCTCCCTCTATTCCGTTTCGCATCTATCCTCCATTTTCGCTTTTTTCTAAGGGAGTTTTTAGGGAGCTACTCAAGCCGTTTCAAGGATGACTTATTCCGCGTCCATCGGACAGTCGAGACCTTCCGCAAGTCACCCCCGCACACTAGTCAAATAAATTTGAGTTGAGGAAACCTGCACGTAGACTTTGTCATTTTACGCATCACTCTTTCCTCCTCAACTTCATCGGTAGCTTTCCGATCCTGCAGCTATACTCTTTCCATCACTCCTGCAACCAATTAAGAATCGCTATATTCGTCTACCTCAAACTATCCTCTACCAACCACGACCTAACCGAGGTGACGACGGACAAAACACAAGAAGACTCAGATATCAGATATCAAACATCTCAGAAATGGCGAACAATCTATAAACTCTAAGAAACGGAAATCGCGAACAGCCTAGAAGCTCTAAGAAATTGAAATCGCGAACAATCTAGAAGCTCTAAGGAACAGAAATCGGAAACATTCAAGAATTCCATCGTATAGTATCGCGGAAACCATTAGAAATCGCAAATCATGTAAGTTAGTGTAATAAAGTGTACAAAAGTGTATTCTGTTTTATGCACACTGAGAAGATGGTATGTACCACCACCGTGCGACCTTCGTATACAATGATCTTTCACTGAATCCAAGAAACAGCGTACGAATATCATTGTATACCCTGCAAACATAATTTTAGATAAAGAATTTCTGTTTTCGTACATTCATTTTTGCAAATACATTTTTTAGTGCCAATACGAAGCACGTTACCTTTTTAAAAGATGAACCATCACTGTATATCCTGTAAATATAATTTTACATGAAGAATTTCCCCTGTGAGAACGTCTACTTCGATGTTACAGTTCCGCAGGGATTTATTTTCTACTGTGCACATCAATCGATGCTTTTGAAAGATACTGGACCGTATATCGTACTGAGATTAACACTAATTCTACCGAACATTAAAATTTGCTGGCGTATATCGTCTTATAAAAGTGCCAAGATTTAAATTATGTGGATTATTTGCGATTTTTATTACAAAATATTAAGGGTTATTTACAATGTATTATATAATGTCCATCATTGCCAAGGACAGTTTGCCATCTTTCCTGCAAATTTTCCGTGAAGCAAAATGTGACTCAAGGTGCCTCTACCTCGAGGCCCATCAGAAAGGTCATAATCGCCAGCAGCAAACCTTCCGAACCAACGTTAACACTTGTCAATCTTCGGATATATCTCCATAAATATCGTAAATTTTCTTTGTTATAAAATTAAAAAGTATGCAATACCAAAATTGATTCCCGGTAGGTACGAACGCCGCCATTTTATTACATGGCAGTAAAAAAATATGTATACTCCTTAGAATGTTTAGAACACAGGCTACTTCACTGAAAACTGTAAAAGAATACGTGTTTCCTTTTCAACGATCGGTACAGAACTAAAGGAAAGGAACTTCATTTCCAAATATCTTATTACTTATGGGTACCCCTAATACAATTGAACAGAGATCTATCGAATCGATTCCTACGAAGACAATTTTTTATCGGGTTGTCTGGAAAATTCGTGCCGATTTATTTTTATTTTTAATAAATATGTGCCAAAACGAATCGATAAATAATCGATTCCCGATGAGTAAATCGGCACGAACTTTCAGGACAATCCAATATCTTCAATAATTCTAAACTAAAAAATCTGAGAGAAGAGTCATTCGACCCGCTGTGGTAAGTTTAATGTTAGTATACGAAAGAGTAAGGGGTTCGCGGGTAGTTTTTGCCAGAGATGGAGCGTTTGGTGTAAGAACGGATTCAAGTGAACGTTTATAAACTTCTTTACTCGCAGAACAAACAGTAACGGTACAGTGAATGAACATAGAGACACTAACATAAATGTAAATGTAAAACACTAAAACGAAAACTAACTTAATAACGTAAAGAAAACTGACGTAATGACTTAAAAAAAAGAATCGACTAACGTAATGTCTTACTAAAAACTGCCGCGAGCATTGCAACGACCCCATACATATACCAGTGTTCATCGATGGGGCATAAACGTCTTTCACCAATGAACACTTGCAATAATATTTGTATTAGGTAAATCGGAAAGTTCCGTCCGTTTTTTTTTTACAAAAAGTATAGCTTTATTCATGAAAGAAAATGAAAAAGTACGTTAATCAAAATATTGTCCATCGTCAGCGATGACTTTTTCCCATCTTTCGGGCAGCAAGCGAATTCCGCGTCGAAAGAATGATTCATCTTTGGAGGTTATTCAGGCGGAGATCCATTTTTCGAGATCTTCGTACGAATTAAATCGTTCTTCAGCAAGTGCGTGTGCCATCGACCGAAACAAGTGGTAGTCAGATGGGGCACAGTCTGGTGAATAAGCCGCATGTGGTAGCACTTCCCAGCCAAGTGCTTCTATCGTTTCCTTGACAATTTTTGAGACGTGAGGCCGAGCATTGTCATGCAGCAAAATCACCTTACGCTGTCTCATTTCATATTGTGGTCGTTTTTCGTGCAATGCTCGACTCAAACGGATAATTTGTTGTCGGTAGAGATCTCCTGTGACTGTTTGACCAGTTTTTAGCAGTTCATAGTATACCACACCTTTCTGACTCCACCAAATGCAGAGTAAAGCCTTTTTTCCGTGGATATTCCGCTTTGGCGTCGATGTTGAGGGTTGGCCAGGATCACAAATGGTTTTTCGATGTTTAGGATTGTCAAAATAAATCCATTTTTCATCCCCAGTGATAAGACGATGAAGAAACCCCTTTCTTTGTTGCCTAGCAAGCAAAATTTCGCAGATGGTTTTCCGCCTTTCAATGTCTCTTTGCTTGAGTTCATATGGGACCCACTTTCCTTCCTTGTAGACCTTCCCTAAGTCTTTTAAACGGTCGGAAATGACAGATTGAGCACAATTTAACGCTTCTGCAATTTGTTTTTGCGTTTGACATGGATCTTCATCCACCAACGTCTGCAATTCTTCGTCTTCGAATACTCGTGGCCGTCCAGAACGCTCTTTGTCCTCCAAAGAAAAATCACCATTTTTAAAACGTCGAAACCACTCTCTACATGTTTTATTGGAAACAGCATTATCGCCATAAACGTCTACAATCATTCGATGAGCTTCAGCTGCCGTTTTCTTCCAATTAAAACAAAAGACTAACAATTCGCGCAAATGACGCTTATTCGGCTCAAATTCCGACATCTTCAATGTAGAAAAAAAACGAAGTTATTAATGCAAGCGTAAATTGTTGTGTACTGAGTTTTATTAACAGATGTTCAAACTAAAAAGTTAGCCTTACTTTAGAGGTTATAGTTACCTACAGTTCGAGCTACGGCTACTCGACGCTAGATGGACAGAACTTTCCGATTGACCTAATATATTCTAGTTAGCTATTTAATTAGCGTTTCAAGTACCGGTCCGAGGGTAGTCGTACTTTCGCTAATACCTGGCGATTCGCATCTGGAGGTTTATGGTACAAAAATCAGAGTCTCAGAGGCGCACGTGTCTACAAAGGCAGCCCTAATAAACCTATACTAATTCTAATTAACTATACTAAATAAAATACTAATTAACACGTTCCATCCGTTTTTACTGTCTTGCATGTACACCTCCAGTAATTCGAAACAACCTATATGGCCTAATGAAAGTCTGTCTAGAAGGAGTATTTCGCTCGGGGTACCTTTCTTCATAAAGTAATCGGGCCTGCATTGCATTTTGTCTACATTCATAGTAAATCGTGATCATATCACACTTTTCAGTCATTGAATAAGACATAGCGGAATCGCGTTTGGAAACATACTGATAGTAAATAAGAATGCTGAATAACAGTAACATTGAGTATGTTTACTTTAATTACGACCATAGTATGTTTTACTATTTACTACAAGTCTCAACCATGATAAACGTATTCTGCTTTCATATTCTAAATCTTATACGTTTTTTCTGTCCTTCACAAGAGTGACCTTTTTTTTATGGCGAATGCTGTAGTAATCTCGTCTCCGCCGCTCCGTCTTGCTACTTATTCGCTACGTTGGGGAGTTTATAAAAATTGTACAAAGATTTGATTCGGTAGTGAAAAAATGGAGGGGTTAGCAAAACCCTTGACCAGAGCTCGTGGAGTGGGAGTAAGGGTTGTTGACAAAAATGGAAATTTCCGCTTTTCCGCACGCTCGTCCGAGACGCCTGGCCGAATGACTTTCAAAGGTAGAGCCACAATTTAGAATTAGAGCCCAACACTCCACGCTTTGTCATAATAAAACAGAACCTTTCGCTGGGAACGTTTCGTCGGAACATCTGGTTCGTTATGGGTCAATATAATGATAAACGGAATTCTCTGCCGGCAACGGTTCTTCGGACCTTACTGTTCCAAATGATTTCGCTACGCGACAGCCTCTTCACGATATATTTCTTACAAAAACGAGAAACAAATGTTGAATTACAGGCGAAAGATTCGATCGCGGTATAGGATTAATAATCATGCGACTTTCATCCAACTGGAATAATCGAATTTCCGATGAAATCGCGGCATCCGTAGAAAATCCGTGCGCAGACAGATCGCGCGCGGAGCCAATGTGTCAGATCTACGCTGGCAGAAACCCAATTAAGGCTTTTGATTAGTCTGGACCGAAATCCGAATTCCCGTTTGTTAGATGCCTTCCGGTGGCGTAGTTCCGGTCCGTGGCTGTGCAACTACTGTACGTGGTCAGTAAGTACACGGCCGGGTCGTAGAAATACGTTCGGGTCGGGTTAGTTTCAGCAAATTTCTCTGCTGCGAAGTTTTGTCGCCGCCACCCTCGTCTCGGAATCGCCAACCGAGTACAGGTTGCATGTTTACAGTCCTCGGGAAGCTTCGCCTGTTTGCGAGCAGCTGCAGTTACGCAATGCAAATTCTGTTATCAGTTATCATTCACTCGAATTTCAACGCCGAATTTGCCTGCCACGGTGGCATCGATGCGTGCTTCGACTAAACACCGCGCTCCTCGTTAATATCTGAAGAATTTCGTGTTGTAAATAATTGCGACAAATCGGGTAGACTGAAAGTGTCCTTTAATTCTAATATTTACAACACTGTCGCCGGCCGAATTAACTTTGGGCAACTGATTAAATTTATCGGAGCAGTGACTTCGGTGCGGTGATAAGAATTCAATTCCTTATGTCGCGTTCAACTTTAACGATTGACGAACGCGTTTTGATCGGACAGCAAGACGTTGACGTGAATATAAACGTGTGTGATTGCAAAGACGTATAGCAACAGACGAAAGACAAAGACACAGACTTGTAGCAAAGACGTGCATGTTACAAAGACGTGCGTGTTTCTGGGACCGTCGCTTTTATCTCGGCGCATGAGGCCTACGTAATGCGTTTTTGGGGGAAAAGTCATCCCCATTCGTTGGTTGACTGGAGGAGGTGGATCTTCTCGGACCACCCTCGTCGGTGGAGGAGGAAGTCTCCATCTCCAGTCTACCTTGGAATTTCCCAGCGGAAATTCCCGTGATTCGAACGTTTGACGAATTGCCAGAATACGCTGATAATTTTTGGCCCGTGTGGCTGACAAATATTTTATTGCCCCCTTGCGCCCTGAGTCCGGTGACAAAGGCCCAAGGGGATTAACAGTTTTCCTGTCCGATTGTAAAACACCCCAAGTGTCCGGCACGTTCGACTCAAGGCGTACACTGCCTTGGCCGCCTAAATCCGTGGGGCCCTCGCGTACCTCGCGAACGGTACCTGGCCGAGAAGCGCCCGGAATGGTTTTATGGTCCCCTTTCCAATGCCAGTGCTCGAACCCTCGAATGCCTTTGATGCGGCACTCGCTGATTAGCATTGTTTCTAATTATTCTAAGCAGGCTTAAAATCGGAAAAGGGACCTTTTGGGGGCCATATCGTGGCCGACTCTCATGTCGGCCTGCGTGTGCTTTTTTTTTCTTTTTTATTTGAATTTTTTGTTGCATCAACCCATCAGGGTCATTAGCAACAACGATATTGTTCACAGTGATAAATACAGAAATTTAGCTAAATGAAGTGAAAAGATCAAGTACGCTTAACATACAGATACAGCACAATAAACACAAAAATTAGGTTAAATTAATTGCAGGATATTTATATGTTTTAAAAATTGCAGAAGGCTTGAACAAGAGTTTACAGTATTAATGGCTTCTTTGATATTTCCGTTGATTTGGTATAGACTTCTCTCCCGTTGGTATTTTCGGCACTTGGTAATGATATGTTCGATTGAATTAGTAGACTGGCAGCTGTTGCATATTGGTTGGTTTTTCTTTTCTATTAAGTAGACATGAGTCA
The DNA here is from genome assembly GCA_028453745.1 of Agapostemon virescens. Lineage (NCBI taxonomy): Eukaryota > Metazoa > Arthropoda > Insecta > Hymenoptera > Halictidae > Agapostemon > Agapostemon virescens. The sequence continues at coordinate 13,379,024 of CM052090.1, read as the reverse complement.
GGTTCGTGTGACCAATCCTTAGTCTGGTCGACACTGCGTGTGCATTGTTTGCGCGATTTCTAAAGATTAAAGATTTTTAAAGACTAACGATCTCTAAAGACTAAAGATTTCTAAAGGCGCGCGACGGGAGGGCGAGCGGACCTTTTCTCGGAATCGAACATATCTCTATTCGGTTCCGAGCAGAACATTTTTAAAATCGTGCCAAGTTGTTTGAGGAAGTTTTAGAGAAGTTAATTTAGGATTGTTTTAACCCTTTCGCTACGAGCGACTTTTCCGCCGCGGCACTCTCCCTGAACGATCCGCCGCGCCAAAAACGTGCACGTTGCTCGAGAATGATCGTCAGCGGCCGCGTTTACGCCTCGCTGCAACTTAAGTTGTTTTGACGATGTTTATTGAAAAAATGATACTTCCCTTTAACCCTCTCGATACGAGTGCTCTGTCCACCATAACACTCCCGCTGTAAGGTGCAAAATGCTTCGAAAATGCACACATAGCGCGTGGTCGGTCCTCTTATGTATGAAGATTTTTCTGCCGTCTATAGCCGACGCTCGTAACGAAATGGTTAAGGGCGACTAAATGATTCAGGTCACCGGGCAACGATGGTCAGTAGAATTATTATTACGAAAGTACACATTTTGAATTTTTAATTTCTCATGTTTACGTCTTACTATACCGTTCGTCGCACGTGTGCATTGTGCATCGTTCATCCTCAACGACGGTGCCGTATAACGGAAGAACTGAAATAGCTTTTGTTAAAAAATAAACGCGAAATTATTCGAGTGCGTTTCTACAGATCGTTCGTTGATTAATGATCAAAATTTGCCGTTGCTGTTCAAAAGTTTTATTGAGAAACACTTAGCTGAGAATTATAGAGTTTTAAATTTATTATATCGACGTCGATAAATAGTATACAGACCGAAGATCTTTATACCAAATGCAAATGGCTTGCATTAATTGCATTAATGCTGGTAATGTATTAATTTATGGTCCGCGTGGGGGTCGTTGTCTTTCAGAATGTTTTATACTGCCATAGTAAACAAATATTCCTAATCCTCCATAGATGTACCGTAGGGTCAAATGTTCCAAAGAGTGCCATCACTGATCAGTCTATCATTTCTCGTGACATCTCGGAAAATAGACACCGATCGAACACCAGTAATTCTTTCTATTTGAAAATCACAAAATTTGTGAAAGATCTAGGTCACGTCCCGAAATCCTATTCCTTAAGAAAGAATACTCGGTTTAAGCGCTGCCATTTAATGATACATTGATGAAAATAAAAACTTTAGAATTTTTAGACAATATATTACATTATCGAGGATTTAACAGGCGAAGCTCTTAAAAAATTGCTTTGTGGAAAATGTGACGGCAGTTGAAAGCCAAGGTATTGATTTTTTCCCCAGAAAGTAACTCGCTTTTCGGGTGACAAAGGCGGTCTAAATTTTCTCTTAATATTATCGACTAAGTGATAGTAATAAGCCAAGAGATCGAATTCACCGATGAAAATAGTAATTCTAGGATTGGACAATTAATAACGTTTCTAGATCGTCTCTTTTCCGCAGGAGTACATCAGTTTTGATTCCTGATTTAACGTGGAAGTCGTGACAATCGTTATCGACTGCGAACACGGTTAGGTTACTCGATATGGCAGCGTCAATACATATTACATTATTGCGAGAGCACACCGGTAATCCAATTGGTAATACCTTCACAATCATTATTGACCTAGGCGTTTCCCCTTATCTTCTGGAATTAGGAATCAATCGATTCATACGTTAATAAACTATACTGTCGATTTTTAACAAAAACCAATATTAGTTAGATACAAGTGTTAGATAAAAGTGTCAGATACAGAAGCCACATAGAGATTCATTCCTCTTTTTAACTTTAACGAGTTTAAAAAAGTAGTTTCCGATTCAAATGTGTTTTTCTGCTGTTTCGTATTCAATCCTTTGCCATATAATTTTTTACGGCTACTTCGTCGCCGAAACTATTACAGAAGAAGTAAGAAAATTTAGTTTTCTTGTACAGCTACATTTAATTCGCCGCTTGAACATCGATAATAAGAAGATGAAATTTGATTTCATCTAAAAAAGAAGGCAAAAAATCTTCGAAACGAGCCTCGTAAAATGGCAAGGGGTTAGCCTATTCAGCATTTAAGCGAATGCATAAAACCCACAGTGCAGCGATAGCATAACGCTTTAAAGTATGCCTATAAAATTTTCTCATTATACAATGCAACTGTCGATTACTACTTGTAGGTTTCCTCTAAGAAATTCATGCATTCTACTAATATTTTGTACAATCATTTGTTCAAAACTAACAGTGAATTAAAAGTGTCTGCAATTTTTAAGAAAACTTAATCCAATAATAAAGTAATCAACAAATAAGTAGAAATTGTTCACGGGCGCCAAACACATCGACATTGCCAGTAATTGAAAATAGTAAAAACAAAAACAGTATTATTTACATTAATCAAAAGAATAATCAAAATAAATATATCTACCATTGCTTCAAATACTTTACTAGCACCCTAAACAATAACCATGCAATTCTAATAGTGTAAACCAAATTATTAGATTGAACGAGTATATTTAATTCATCTTCGCAGTTTGCTGTCTCTCGTGCAATTAATTGCGCGCGTTTTTTGTAAAAATCAATGTACGAGTTGTCCATTGACAATCGAACGCTTATCAACCGTACGGCAAGCAATCGATGAAGTAAATAATAGTGGTTGCTTGTCATGTTCGAAAGAATGGCTTGTTAATTGTATTTTAGAAAACGTTATTATTCGCAACCAGTGCTACCACCAGGAAATGTCAACCTGATGCGCACATTATTTACAGCACGCTCATAGTTACATTGTGGTGATATAACTTAGCCGTTGGTGTTTAACGGAGCGCGAAACTTTTTCTAGTAAAAAAAGTGATTCATCGATCATTACCTTTCTTGCACAATATTTTCTCACGACAAGAAAATAGCACACCAACGCCTCGCAGTGTTATGTACAGGGCAAAAACACATATGTACACTATCGTACATACAAGTCTGCGTGTTCCTGTGGCACTAGTCAATTCGTAATCAGCAGGATATTGGAAGCTGTGAGAATTTCACGCACTGAACTTATTTCGTCAACAGTCCTTGAAATACTGATTCCGATTGTATGCATGTGTATGTGAAAACTGTTCAAACATACGTCATTTATTTAACACATTGTATTATATGTACACGTGTATATATTCGGGATTAGCATTTCGAAGACTAGAAGTAAGTTTCAGTGCATGTAAAACTGACAACAATTGTAAAAACGCTACGTGTAACTCTTTTAACATTTCGACTGCCATGTCGCTCGTATTTGGGTGACGGAATTATTTGTTTATGTTTAAAAATAAATTTCTTCGTTAATATATTCGTTGCACTAAATTTAGTTGAGATATGGAGCATACAAGAAGGTTAAAGTATAACTATGGTAGAAGGAAGTTTCAGTGTATGTAAAACTGACAACAATTATAAAACACGATGTGTAACTCTTTTAACATTTTGACTGTCGTGCCACCCATATTTGGGTGACAGAATTACTTGTCGAAGTAATTTAAAACTTGAAGACTATTTTGCGGACCGTCGTGCGTGGTTTTCGGTTACGTTTTTAAATGATGCAGCAGGTACAAAACTGAAAACATCGCTTCTCTTGGAAAGTATAAATTAATACGTCCCTAGAAATATACAAATATTTCTGTCCGAGACTGATTGTACCATGCAATTTATGATTAACACTTTAAGAATACTATTAAGATATTTTTTATTTTTTTATTAAACTTGGCACGAACACCGTATAATAACAATTTTAGAAGAGCGAACTTGTTTCTCATTTTTATTCTGCAAATCAGCTGAAAAACGTTCTGCGCCCAGTTTTAAAAGGGGACCTTCAAAGGTGAAGGTTCAATCTTTGTATCCACATTAGATTCCGCCTTGAAAAGAATTTTTTAATACTTTCACAGACGTTTCGAATTGTAGTATTTTCGAGGAAAAAGGTATCACCTCTCGCGTCTTTCGCATATAACCTTTTCACCTACATCCTGCGAAAGCATTTTAGAAAAGAAATGAATTATGGATTGTAATGGTAGAGTATTCAAGCATTATTCATATTCTTCGGAAATCACACCGTGTAACCGCGTAATCAAATGTTATTTAACAGGAAGGATTCAGCGTTAAATTAGAATAGAAAAGAAATAGCGTTTTGTATGGAGCTTGTTTAAATATTTCATAATCCGCACAAGTAGGTTAATGAGAGGGGTATTGGATTGGATGTGTTTACCTTTTATTCTGAACTGGTTAAAAAAATTCATTTCGCGTTTAAAAACTGAACAAAGAACGCAGGAATAACAATAGTACCAATAATTAATATGCGATAAAAAAATATTCGTACTTTAGAGAACGAATGCTTCCTTTGTAAAAATCCCACTTTTCCGTTTACCTTGCATTGTTTAAATTATTTTTACTATTCCCTCGATAACATATAGCAATGATCATCGCCTTTTCTTCGCATTGTATCTCTATCGTTTTCCGTTCACCATTCGAAACAATACCGCTGCAAGCTGAAACTTTTTGCAGCACACAAATTCTCAGAAGTAATTCAATAGTCTTTCACGTAACACAATATTTTATGCAATGGCACTGTGAAAGTATCAGTCCCTTTGGCGACTTCATTGAAGTTTGATACAATAGCATTGCCAACCAGTTGAACGGTATGTGTATTCCGTACCTTTGTCGCTTGTTCCAATAAAGTTTCAGAAAACAATCTTCTGAACGTTACCCGACCACTTTTTTCCCTCCATTCGTTTTCTTACGTTCGCTTCGACCGCGAATGTGACTTTAAAGGACTTAATGTTTGCCCACAGGAATGGAGCCGAGTGCACCAAATGCGCTGGTTCGTAAATCTACGGAATTCCCTTGTTTCTAAAACGTGGTTCATAAATATTCAACGTTTGGCATCGGTGCATTAACATTTCATATACCTCATTACCCTGATCAGCAATTTCTTCTACCTATATCTGTTTTTAAATCACGAAAGAAGAATAACAGAGATTATAATTGTGTTATGTTAGAATCGTATATTTGGTGGATGCAAACAACCGTTTGTCGAACGAAAGAATAAATGAGCCGTTTATTTTTAAAGTGGCTTAAGTCCATTTATCCTCGAATCGAAATATTGAAGGGTTTGCGTTGGATTAAATTTAAAAATGTGGGCATAAGTGGGTATAAATAAAAGAAATAATATGTTTCTGATGGCTATCACGAGTCCATAGGAAAAGTAAATTTCCCTTGGAATTAAAATAAATGTATGCACTTTTATGTTATAAAATCAAAAAAATATTCAACTTTCATTCTTTGTTAAATAATTTTTACATTAAAATTAATATAGTTTTGTTAATTATTATTAAGTCTTCTCCAGTTTGTGTACGCAGGAGGGATTTAAAATAACTGTGGTGTGCAGGTGGTATATAATGTAATAAATCCATTAAGTCCTTATATTTTAGGTTTGTGAGTGGTCTCGGTTTTTTGTATAGTGATGCTAAACTGGATATTATTAAAATTTTAGGTCTTCCCCGTTACGGTAGTAAATCCAATGTTTTAAATGGTGCATCCTCGATCACTGTCGTTTCATAGAATAACTTATATGAATCTCTTATATATAATAATATAACCTTAATTATATAACCTTATTATTAGTTATAATCTTAATATATAACTTATATGAATCAAAAATCTCATCCAACATACTTCAAACCAATTTACTCTTTCACCGTCAGTATTTTTTAGCCTTTTAAAAATCGCATTTTCTTTGAACAGGCACTGTTCCATCGTTTAAAACAAAGTCATTGCACATTGATAATTCCACTGTTACTTTGATAATTAAACATAATGATAGGATCTCATAAAATTTTATTGCATAACTACTTTCCATATCCATTTGAAACTTTCACAATAGGACTTTCGCTACTTTCAACATAAACTTTTTCATCGCTTCATCAACCAGCAAATTTTCTTATTACAAAATCTTAACGATTTTAAATATATTAGTAACAAGTTGCCTCAGACTAAAAAGATCTTTGTAAAAATGTAACTATTATGGTAGCTGATGGTAGCTTTTTTTTAAAATGGACACGCCACTTTCAAAATAAACGGCTCAATTGCTTATTATGTTATTATTTATCTAACATTTTTCATTTTCATCATTTGTACGACGATGTATGACTTGTTAACGAGCGGAGAGCAGCTATCGATTAAATATAAAACAAATCATTTCTCAAATTATTAATCTTATCTACTTAAGGGATAATGTAGTAATTGACGATATTGCCACGGTATATGGCTTTTCATTTATTACACGAGCTTCCTACGTATCTAGACGGTATTTCCAGCCTTAGCTATATCTTGTTAACCCAAGGAGAATCAGCTACATGGTTCAGTGGAGCGATTGGAATGTGAATCTTCTGTTCGTTGATTGACTGCCCTAATCAATTGATCTGTGTAACCAATAGCCATAAACGCTATCCCTGGCTTGGTGGCTTCCATTGCACATCGAATAATATCAACACCTTCCGAGGTAAATCTTGTGTGTTATGTTATCTTCTTATATATCATTAATTTCGTTTAATGCGTTAATCGCCTAACGATTTCTGTTAAAAATCTTAGAAAGTCACAACAGTTTATTTCACCAAAAACGAATCGAAAATTTTAGAAATATCATCGCGATAAATTAAAAACGATTACGTTTTCTATGTCTCTACATCTTGTAAAGACAAACATTGTTTCGATAGCCTTTCATTGGAAACATTCAATTCTTAAATTGAATAAAAAATCGTGACATACATATTTAGTTTATTTAGCATTCGATTTAATTGAAAAATGTTTTCTAGTTCGCTCAACTTCACGTCGAGAAGTTAATCTCGGGGGATTGATTAAATGAATCAATCAAGTTTAGTCAAGATGATAGTATTTAATATGAATGTTTAAAGAATTGAGTTTTATGTGATACGACGATCGATAACGGTACTTTTCGTTTCGATGATTGTCGGTAGACTTTTTCGTATTTTGTATGTTTCACCTTCTATAGTAGATTGGTAGTCAAAGGGCGCACCAATCAGCGATCAGCATTTTTCCTTACGGAAAAATGTGTAAGTCCTTGGATTTCTAGGTGCAACTCTTTTAACTGACGAACTATTTTTTTCGGTGATCGCTTCGCTCGGTTTAGGAATCTTTATGTTGTTAGATAACTTTAAAATTATGAATTTGTTATTTTGACGCCTCAGTGATTTAAGTGGAAGATAAAGCTAGGTTTTATAGAGAAACATCGCCAATAATTCTAATTGCTCCGCCTTCGCACAGTGTTTTTAAATATGCAGCTTACGCGTTTCAAATAGCTTATTCTGATGTATGTAGTACCGAAATGAAACAAAACTTTACACAAATACCTGGCACATAATCTAATGGAAGCTATTTGTACAATTCGTTACGAGCCTGCTTTGCATTGTTAACTGTTCTCTCAATGTACGAATGATTTTCATCGCAAATCCGGTCTTGCATTATCATAATAAAAACATATGTTCCAGCTCGAAGCAACCGCAACAAATGTATTTGATTTGATGCAATTTCTCAAATTTAATGCTCGTTCTTCCAAAAACTAATTATCGTAATGTCAGTTAATGAATTAATCCTTTCTAGAACATCATTTCCGGAATTATTCTACTGAACGTTATCCATTCAGAGGTACTTCATATTTCTAAACAAATAATAATAAGATTAGTCACTGTTACATATTCTTGTAATACTATTACAAATACTATTCTAATATTCTATTACAAATTTCTATTTTTAACAAACAAATTACAAGAAATTCAGATTAACACGTTGAATGCTATGTCAGTCCCTGGGGACTGACGGTATCAAATTTACAAATTAATATATTATAGATAATTCATATATTATTAAGAAATATTCGCACTATTTCAATAGACTCGCTTAAAACGGAAAAGCACAAATAGGCTTAGCCAGTCCTTTGCTTATGCACAGTTGCATTATTTCCGTTTAACACTTTAACTGCCATGTCACCCATATACGGGTGACAGAATTGTTTGTCCATGTTTAAAAATAAATTTGTACATTAATATGTTCGTTGCACTAAATTTAGTTGAGATCTGAAGAATAGAAGAATGTGGAAGGAGAACTTTGTGTCACACTTTTTAAGTTTTCAATTGTTGCTTCATTAAATAAATTACTTTGGGTTTGTCTGATTTTCGAGATCGTTGGTTGGGCAGTTAAAGTGTTAAAGGTAAATAAAATGTGACGCGAAAGCTAAGCAAAATGGCTCCGCATTCAACGTGTTAAACGGAATTTAATCATTTTCAGTACATCTTTCGATACGCAACAAATATATAAAAATAACACAAAAATTTTGGAACATTCTTCCTTTTATGGCTTATAAATGCATAAGAACACATTTGAAAATCACATGCATTCTATCCGCACAATCGATGAATAAAAAGTTAACAAAACGCGTAATCGTTGGCAGAGAGAAAATTAGAACAAACCGAACGCGTTTCACTCTGTAAATCAAATTATATTAAAACAACGCGAAATCCGGCTGAGAACGATGAGAATTATATTAGTTAATGCTCGAGAACCGTATAATTCAAAACCATGCGAAGCCTGCAAGGAGCATACCTTCGAAGCATTTTCCAGTGGTCGCATTGCAAGGTAGTTACATTGCGAAACGACCGAATGTCGACCAACCAGAAATACATGGATCGCGCATACTCTTACCCGAATACAGTTCTGTATGAATATATTTGTGTATATAAATTTTGCACATTGCCCGGATATAATGGTTCGTCTTTGTTGCCGGACAGGGCGGATTCGACTCGAAACATTCTCAGCATTTAGTTGGTGTAATTCTCTAGATGTACCGATGCCCGGCGTTGTCCACGTTCCTAGACAGAAGTTCGCGTTTTGTTCGGAACAAAGTGGTTATGGCCTGATGTATCGTGGAACAGTAATTTTCGCAAATGATTCACACCTCGGACGAAGCGCACAATACCGCGGACGAAGTAGCCCCGTACGGCTTCGACAAGCAAACGCATTTGGAATGCAATGCACTTGAACGCATTAATCGTGCTGCGAAGAATTTCAATTACATTTACGTCGAAGCATTACGGGAAACGTAATACGATGTCGTAAGTTGTAAACGTTTGGAGATTACGAACTTCAACTTCGAAGTTCGTAATCTTTGCACTAGAAATACCGAACACTACCACTTATGTAAGTATGAAATCGGAATTGTTATGTTTATTGTATGAAAATAATACAAAGTATTTTATTCAAAGCATTGCTTCATTGGTAACTATGCATTTTTCCCATCGTTCTGACCATTTGTGGATGCCTCGCTAAAAAAAACTGTTCCTCTTTTGAGGCAAACCGGTTATCCAGCCATTTTTCTCGGCACGTGCGTGTCCCATCGATGCAAATAACTTATAATCGGATGGAGTAAAGTCTGATGAATAATTAGTAGTGAGTAATCTAGTGCATTCTCGTGAAGCAAGATCACTTTGTGTTGCCTTTTTATTCCATTTTCCTATCTTTTCGATCTTTCCCCATGGCTCTCAAACGTATAGAGACGGCTTCTCGTGTCACATTTAATCGATCCGCGAGTTACTGTTGCGTTTGAGCGTCATCCTCATTCAACGATGTTTGCAATTCGCTGTCTTCAAACTTTTTCGGTGGTCTTCCACGTTCTTCGTTTCTCACGTCATAATCGCCACTTTAAAATTTTTTAAACCACTCAAAGCACCGTGACTTACCAAGAGCATGCTCTACGGTAAGCTTCGACAAGCATTCGATGCGATTCTGCGATAGTTTTCTTCAAGTGGTAACAAAAAATCAATGCTTTCCGCGAATTGTAGTTTCCAGACACAAAATTTGACGTGTTCAACGTTATGCTTTGTATGGAACTTGTATGGTTGTGAGTTGAAAATCTTTGTCAGATGTCAAAACTAGAAAACAGCGACAATGACGCGGTTTGATAGTAACTACATTGACAGCTAGCGTCACATATGGGCAAATTTCGGTTTCAAATTTACAGGCCTGACTAGCCAAACGTGACTATTATTAAAAGAACAAAAATTTTTAAGACGTGGATATTGATTTTATATAAATGTAGAGATGTTTATGACGTGGGCGTCCGAACCCCGCTATTTTTTAGGAATTTTTAAAGGTGGCGATTTCTGCCGTTTCTCAATTTACTCTAGAGTCGGGATACTTCAAGTTCAGACATTAGGTTACGGTTTTTTCGTGAGAAACGTATCACTCGAAGGTTTCGATAGGTATCGATAGATATAGATATAGGTTTGATAGATAGACGTGTCGTAAATATCCAGTTGTGACAAGAACTGCTACGAAGGTTAAACGCGCGATCAACCTTCGGCCTGTTTTCCGTCTGCTATCGTTTGGGACAGTTCGGCCCCCCTCGAAGAAATGGGCGAATATTTTATGCAAAAAGCAACTGCCAATTTCCCAAGGTTCGTTATTGGGCAATGATATCAACGCCCATGAAGTGCAGTCTTTACTTTTTATATTTCGTACTTTTCATTAGTCGTCTTTTACATTTTGTATTTGGTCGTAAACGTTTATATTACGTCAGTTACAATTTTACTATGTCTGTTGCTATTTTACTACATCGTTGTCTATTCGTCGATTGAAGAAAGTATTAAAGTTCCTATTGTTAATTACTATTTGTCGTTGTTTTATCTCTATTTGAGGAAAGTGGACTCAGTGATTCTCTGATATTGTTGGAAATTGAGTAACGCTACAAGAATGTTATTCTTGTTTTGTTTTGTATGCCTTTCAATAGCATTTTCTATAAAATTATGTTAGAAGTGTCAACTGCTAAATGGTACAGCAGTAACATTTAATAAAGAAAAACTACCGTTGTCTCTTGAAAATATATTAACTGTGAAAATTGTGAATTTTAGAAATTTAGAAAGATTGAAACATACAGCCTTGAGATGTTTCTGTTCCGACAGGTCAATGATTTGTGAAATCTAATTATTGAAGCCTATTAATGTTAATACAATGGAAACAATCTCGATTCTATGCGCATATAAGTTCTGGCAACAACACAATATCCAATTACTATTGTTTCGCCGGTGGTGTAACACCGAAACTGAATCTTACGACAAATACGATTTTACACAAAGGCGCAAACGTAAAGTTCCCCGAGATTCAGAGTTAGACACCACGATAATCAATTCTAGCACAGCCTAGTGGTTTGTTTCGGCTATGGTAATACGATAGACAAGATAACAAGAGCAGTATATTCAAGTTAAGCTGGTGAAACCGCATGACTCGCGGATCTTCAGCTCGTGAATGCAACTTACCCAATCACAGCTGTCAACCTATACGTCTGATCCGCCAGATGGACTAATTAGCGCATTTATTCACGATGATCATTACTCACGCTAAAGGTCCTCCTCTCAAACAACTTTATTAACAGCTTCGCAATTCGTGATGCTGTTTCCACCTTCTTACAAATTGACATGCGTTAAACCTAACAATTCAATCGTACGGATTGTATAAAAATCGCATAAACTATCATAATGTAATTCTGCATTTTTGGTTTCGTGGAAATTGATGTAAGAGAGATTTCGCAAAATTAAATGACCTTGAATATCGAGGTCAACGGATTTACAATTTTATTGTTTTATTGCATCGCATTCTACTCGCCATAAGAATAAAAGTTGTTCAATCACGCTATGATAGGTACGATATATAATTTCGTCGGACACTGTACATACAGTGAATCTTATTAATGTTCAGACATTGTGATATTCAAAAAATTGTTGCTAATTTCGATCGTTTGCAATAGTAAATTTGGAGCTATTGTTTAATAATATAACAGAACATTCATTATAGTTTGTAATAACATCATTTTTATCTGTTTTTTGCACATACTTTACTTAATACCAAACAGTGAACTAAATTATATCGAAATTTATCGTCGCAAAAATATTCGGACACATAACTTATTCTCGCATGTCTTGCGAATAACGACATACAGTGGCTGACGAAAGTATTCGGACACTCCTCAAATCTCAATAACTTTTTCAAACTTGAGCCAAACGACTTGACTTTTCTGGAGAAAATAGATGCATCGATTTACTAAATGATATGCAAAAATAATTTTGAAATAATTCCAATTGGTAGAAATTACGCCGGAAAGTAGAAAAGACATTTTTTAAAACATTTTTATTTCAACTGGTAATGAAAATTTAAAATATGCGTTTTTCAGGACTGTGTTAGTTATACACATGCTGATAATTTCATCGAAATCGATTGACGCGGGAAAAAATGACACGCGTAAAAAGGTGTAAGAATTTGTGGAGTTTAAGCAGAAACTGACCAAGAATCGTGAAAGATTGCGATTTTCACCATTTTCGATGGCATGTAGCTCGGGTGTATGTCGATCGATTTCAATGAATTTTTCTGCATGTGTATAACTATCATATATCTACCAGATGCGTCTTTAAAATTTTTAGTACGTGGCTCAAATAAAAAATATTTAAAAGGTTCTTTTTTTATTGGTCATGTAATTCATACCAATTCCAATATTTACAAAATTCATTTTGCATATTCATTTATTAAATCAATGCAACTTATTGCTCAAGAAAAGTCAAGACGTTTGGTGCAATCTTAAAAAAGTTATTTAAGTTTGAAGAGTGTCCGACTACTTTTGTGTGCCACTGTACCTTTGCCGTTTGTTTACAAACATAATGTTGAGCAAGATGAAGGACATGCTTCACGATGTCAGTTACTGTCCGAAAGCCGTTAGGATCAGTTAGAAATTCTAAATATGGGACGAAAAAGTAAAAATACTTCATTTAACGTACGACAATTAGTAATTTTTTACAGAGAAAAAGAGAAAACGTATCGGGACGTTGGTAATCTTTCAAAATTAAGTAAGAATACCGTAATTAATATTATACGGAGATATAATGAAGAAAATCGAATTGAATCAATTCCTCAAAAAGGCCGATCACAGAAGCTTGACGACCGAGAGAAACGTATTATTTTGAGAAAAGTAAAAGTGAACCCTGGTTTGAGTGCACCAACATTAAGTACTGAATTATTTCAAGAGATAGGAAAGAAAGTTCATCCATATACAATACGTCGGGTGTTGAAAACAGATGGATATAATGGTAGAGTAGTGCGTAAGAAACCGTCTATAAACGAGGCGAATCGCAGAAAAAGATTAGCTTTTGCAAAACAATATGTTCATGAGGAAGAAACTTGGTGGAATAATGTAATTTTTGCTGATGAAAGTAAATTTAATCTATTTAACACTGATGGACGAAAATTAGTATGGCGTAAAAGAAATCAAGAGCTTAACAGAATAAATTTAAATCCAACAATAAAGCACGGTGGTGGAAGTATTATGGCGTGGGGGTATATTTCATCTAAAGGAGTTGGACACCTGGTTTTTATATAAGAAATCATAGATAAATTGAAGTATCTAAATATTTTTAAACAACATCTTAAGAAAAGTGCGATCACAATGGATATAGAAGACACATTTAAATATTATAAAGATAATGATCCTAAACATAAAGCCAGAATAGTTCAAGAATACCTTTTATATAATTGCCCAAAAGTATTACATCCGCCACCACAGTCACCAGACTGTGAATCCCATTGAAAATGTATGGGAGTTTTTGAACAGGAAAATTCGAACAACACCGATAAGGTCGAAGGAAGCATTAAAAAACGATTAATTGAAGAATAGAGACGCATACCGCAAAGTTATTTACAAAAATTTATAAACAATATGCCTAAGCGGTTGCGACACGTAATTAAAGCTAAATACTATTCAACGAAATACTAATTATTGGTTATGTTAATAATTATCATGTTTAAATGTTATACTTTGTCAAGCGTCCGAATATTTTTGCGACGATAAATTTCGACATAATTTAGTTCACTTTTTGGTATTATGAAAAATATGTGTAACAAACAAATAAAATTGATGTTATTACAAACTACAATGAATGTTCTGTTATATTATAAAACAGTAACTCCAAATTTACTATTGCAAACGATCGAAACTAGCAACAATTTTTTGAATAGCACAATGTCCGAATATTAATAAGAGTCACTGTAGGTATAACAATTCGTTGTATCGTTTAATAATCGTTATTCTTTAACGCGTAAAATAATGTGCGAACTTTCTGCGTTTCGCACAGATTCTCGATGTAGATTATCTATTTTATCGATAGATGCAGTCACCGTTATTATTAATAATTGTTGGTTACTTCTTAATGAAGATTCCACCTTACACTATAATCTAATTAATTTCACTGATACTTTTTATTTATTCTGAATGCATTTAATGTAAGTAGTTTGAGAAGGTCTCCGATATGTGGAAAAGTGATCTTATTGTTACGCATACATTAGGAAATGTTGAAAATTGGGTGAAAGTGAAGAGCTTGACGAAACCATCCTCAAAAATCTCGAGTGCGCTAAAGCTCAAAATGTACGGGGAAGTTCCTGACAAATTCGTGCGAAACGAGTGGATGTTGGAAGTTCTAAACTACCCGAAGTAAGTTTTTCAGAATATAGCTACTTAGCGTCAAATTCACGCTTCTTCGTAACCCGAGAAATTTCGAAAGCGAAGGAAACTCCCGGGATAGTCACATTTACGTGGGTAGAATCCCTATTCAAGTAAAACTATGAGGGCGAGACTCATAGAAATCCAAATTTAGTTAGGTGACATCCATTTCTGTCAGCGTAATCACCGACTGTTCAACGTTCTCTTATGCAGATGAAAGTTCTACGATTATTATTTATACATTACGGATCGTTACCTAAAATATTATAAAAATGCCAACTAATTTATTTACTTCTTAAAGGACCATCTTCCCTTTTGCAGAAAAGACAATCTTCTACAAAGGCAATTTGTGCATACAACAGATTCACGGGGAATGGTTTACAAGTGTGATCCAGCTGAGTGTTTAACTGTCTATAAAAAGCCTTTTCCTTGTCGGCTACTAGACTTTCATCAAGGAAGGGTTGAGGCTCACGAGGATGAACATTATGATACATCTTTTTACCAGAAAGGATTGAAAAGATCAAAGAGACGATAGCTTAAGAAGAAATTAAAGAACTATTTGTCTCTCTTGACACTTTGAAGTCTTTTGACTTTTGTATCAAATCTAACATAAATGCATACAATTCACAGGCTTTGCTTCCACGAAACTGTTGCAAACTCATCAGCATGGTCACACGGAAAACCTAAGATTCGCTGCAACTGAAATTGAACGGTCGAACCGAATAAGTGTAAAATCGCGAGTATTCTATTTGTATTTACTTGGTTAAAGAAAAGTCGGAGAACGATCAATCTAAGCTTATTTTAAAAAGTGAACCTTCTTCTTTCGCAACCCCGAGGTTTTTCTTCGCAAAGAAATTGAGAAGTAGTCTTCCCTTGAATCAAGAAGGTAAAGAAGTAAAGATAGTTCTTTTTTCGGAAGCAATTTAAATATTCAAACAGCTGTACTAAGTTTGTTAATACGTAATCGCGCCTCTAATTACCAGGGATTATTCTGATTAACGATTAAGTTTTCGAACGATTTAATGAAATTTGATACGCGATTTGTTGTCGCCACTTTATCGCGCTTTGAACAGAACGTAGCGTGCTGACATTAGAGTCTAAGTTACATTTTCTAGGAGATTATCTGCTTGAACTTGTACTATGTGTTTATGCGTTTTGGGTGCATTTACCGCAAGTGTTTAGAAACAAGTATTACCATTTCGTTGTCATATTACTTGTTGGCTTCATCCTCGTTGGATCAACAATTCGAGGATGTTCCGAAAACTTCGGGAATTTATCTTTTACTCAGTTCAAAACACGCTAAATGTACTTCAAGAAGCGATTTAGAGAAGTTCTTTTGATACATGCACTTCGCACGATGCAATTTGCTATAAACGAAAACACTTATACCATTGAAAAACTAGATAGACATTTGGATAGATAAATTCTTGCCATTTTTATAATATAATGTAAAACAATCGCTTTTACTGCTCCTTAAATCTAGTATCAAAAATACAAGTGTACATAAAAATTTAGAAGGATATATTTATATTATCTGAATGCACAGAAATCAATTTAAATAGAAAAAAAGTGAAATTAAACTGTCACGATTTAAATAAATTTATATGAGAAAATTGGACTTGCATTAACACTAAACCTACCAAGCAATAAACTTGACTAGTGTATATTGCCTTATAAAAATGACAAGAATTAAAAAAATACTGTTTTGTTATTTTAGACTCGATCAAATTATTAAGCAGAGAAACAAATGTGCAACTACAATTGAAACATAGCTAGTTATAATATTTTATTTTAAACGGTTTTTAAATAACGTGAAACGTACGTCCCTATTATTGCTGACAACAGACTTGGTAAAATAGAAAATCTGGAAAGGGTCATTTGACTCTTTATGGTAAATTTAGTGTTGAATGACTTCCGAGCTCCCGATTACGAAAGAATAATTCTGTTTAATTTTAAGTTTAATTTTCCTGCGGAAAATAGAATTTGGTAAAATAGAAAATCTGGAAAGGGACATCTAACCACTTATGATAGATTTAGTGTTCAATGACTTCCGAACTCGCGAATTGCGAAAGAATAATTCCGAAGTAACTAATTCAATTTAATTTTAAGTTTCGGTTAATTCTAGTGTGAAACGAGTTAAAACCCCGCGGTTTATCATAATTTTTCAAGAGCCGGGTATTATTAGACTGAATCTATACGAGGCGTAGAACAGGAACTCGTAAGTTTGCAACGCGTTTGTCCATGTTAACCGCATGCATGTGACCCATTAGATTCTACGCTCGCCTGAGCGTGTATTACGTACAGGAAAACGCGTGCATAATACCCACGCGTGCGAATCTACGTGGGTGTGTTCACGTTCAGAAGTGTCTCTTCCCTCCCATGGGTCGGGACACTTCCATGATGAGATAGGTGTCACGTAGAAACCCGTAAGTCCTCCGCCACCGCACAGGGAATGATATATTGACAATCTACGCCGTATTATGTCATGCGTACTTTCTCGAAATTGTATACGGATAATTCCCGGAGAAAATGTTTCTCCTATTCCTGAATCTCCCCTTGAGATTTCATTATCATATTCACAGCTAAAAGACTAAACCGAGGATCGTTGCAAGAATACCGATATAATTATTCAGTTTTGCAGTAAAACTGTGTTGCATCTTCGCACATTCCGTTACATTGCTGATCGTGACACCTCTGCGACAATAAAAACATTATTCTCAAATAATATCCATGTTTTTACCAAACACACATTTTTTTACTATAATTGTTGCACTTATCCAATCGTTATATGAGCCCATATTATGAAAGTGGTCTTAGTCAAAATTTAAAAAACTATGAGTTTATCAGTTATTTCACACCACATTATTTTAAACTAAATTAATTCAATGTAATTTTTACGATATCGCTAAAAATTAACCATTAGATAGTGGTTGTAATTTCAACATTATATGGAATTCATTTAGTGTTAATTATGAGAGTGGTCTAAGTAAAAAATTTAAAGAAATTATATAAACATAATCTTTACATGGCACGTGGCTCTCTTTGGCGCGTTTTTTAACTACACAATAAGCCGACATATAACAATGAAACAATAACAGAAACGACAATACTTTCTGGTCTACCTAACAATATATGGACTCCACTTAGTTGTATTTTAAAAGTGCATTAATTCAGTTGGGCTCTTCCGAACTAATTATTGGAATTATTATGAATCGATAGAAAAGTGTGATAGAAGAAATACATTTTCGGTAAAACGAATGTCACAGCCGGATTTTATTTCAACGAAACCAGTAGAAGAGTCAACGACAGGAAGAGTAAAAAATACTGCTGGCGAATCTGTCTCTTGACTGCAAATTCAATGGATGAGATTCTTGAAAAATGAACCTTATAAAATGTTCTCTAAAAATTCTTTAGATGATTTAAAGGAGGAAGACCAAAAATATACGGAAATATTAAATTATTTCCATTATACACCACCACTAGACCAGTAACGGAAGAAAAACATAAAGATATTATGTGTTTACTACCATACATCCATCCAGTTTTTCAGGAACATTTTAAGAATCTTAAAAACTCATAATGATAAAAGCCTAAAATGATAAAAATGGATTACTGTTTAAAAATAATTAATAAATGTTCAGGAATTATTTCATTAAAATTATTGTTTCTAATAAAACTCTTAGTTTTCTATTGCTTTAAGTCATTTATAGTACGTTCAGTTAATTTTGAAAATGGTCTACGTTAATTCAAACTTTAAAAACAACATATTCGTATGAAATACGCACAAAATTTCATATTGATAATAAGTTTCCATTAATCAAGACTAATAAAATTCTAAATTAAAATGTTGCATAATATAAAAATATTTTTTAATTTATTCAAATGCAATTTATTAAATAACTCGAAACAAGAAATATATGACTTAAACCACTTACATAATTATGGGCACATATAATTTTGTTATACTGGAAAATTAGCGTATTGAGCTGAGAAGATGATTAAATGGACAATATTCTTATCTACGAAGAGTTAAACAAATATTTTGCACGAAGATCTTCGACTCGATTGAAAACATTTATTGAGTCCTTTTGTAGTATAAAGCTTGTGTAATGCTTTTCAATTATTTTAAGTTAGAATTAATTATTAATTTGTACGCTCTATGGAGAATTTGAAAACATAAATTATATTAATAAACTTACTGTGTTTATAGAAGTACTAATGAAATAGAAGTACATGAATAGAAGTAATATTAACTAATATTAAAACGACTGTTTCGGATCTTTATACTTATTGATGGCTAGCCTTTATAAACAAGACTGGATGACGCGTCGATACTTGTTTACGAAGTTACGTTAAAATTAATTTCCCGAGTTGAAAACAACGAAAATAATTTTAAACGATGTCCTGTCCTGTCCTATCAAGTTTGCTGGGTCGGGATATGGTGGTCTTTACACGTGTCACAGAGATAAGCAACGTCTTTGTCATTGTCATCACCTGCGGCTTACGTACGTGATCTCAGACTTGACACTCTACATACCTAATCCGTCCTCCTGGGATTTCAGGAACAAATGGCCATCGAAAGTTCATTCAACATTAACATTGAAATCTTCTGAAAAGTTCTCTCTGTTCTCCTTATGAAGGACGAAAGAGAGCATATTTTTTGTATTGGAACTATCAAATTAAAACTACCGAAACGACAGTGTTGCCAAAATTAATATCAACACTTAACGAATAATAGTGACAAGTATTTATAACAAATTATAAAATTATATTTTTGAATGGACTTGGGTTCCTTCAAATTTTATAACGAATCTGGTTGTTAATTTTGAAAGTGGCCTAACTCCATTCTTGGTAAGAAAACGCATATTATTCACTTAATAATTGCCATTATTTTAATAGGAACTATAAATTTAACACCTTTAGATACACTTAAGCAGTATAACTCATTAGTATTCTATACGTATATTTTTAATTGCATTGAAACACAAACCCTTAAATATCACTATTTAAGTATAAATGGACTTAGGCCACTTTAAAAATAAACGGCTCAAATATAGAACAATGAAAATCTCTGAAGAATTTAAAAATACTGTTCCGTTATTTTCAACTCGATGAAACTATTATGAAAAGAAACAAATGTGTGACTACAAACGAGACGCAGCTCGTCATTTCATTTTAAACAGTTTTCAACGTGTTCCTTGCCACGTATACCACCTATGGTATACGATGATATATTTATTTAACACTTTGACTGCCACGTCACCTATATATGGGTGACACAGTCATTTTTTAATGTTTAAAGAGAAATTTGTACTTCAATATAATCGTTGCAGTAAATTTAGTTAAGATCTGGAAAATGCAAGAAGGCTGAAGGATAACTGTCTCATACATATTTAATTTTCAATTGCTGCTTTATTTAATAAATCACTTTGACTTTGTGACATTTTTGAGATTGTTCGTTGGGCAGTTAAAGTGTTAATGCACTGAAAAGATATATTTCATAATAAGTTCGTAACTAAAGCATGTTTAACCCAGATCGAAAGAACGTGATATTGCAAAAAATGTAATACACAACAAAGCAAATAAGTTTGTACTTTTTTTTTAGTTACACATTAAATGGTCTATCTGTAAAGTCGAGTAAAAATAGCTTGGCACAGAACGCGTTAAACAACTTGGAACGTATCTCCCATTTTACTGCAGAAAACGTATTTTTGGCACAATTTCGAGCAACGTATCTTCCATATAAAAAAAAGAAAGGATTAAGTGCAGAATAATCAGAAACGTTTTCCTGCAATATAGTAGATGTAGTAGCAGTTCCACCTGGTAACCACATATTTAGCGCAAAAGAGGAAGGGTTAAATTAGCGAAAATTTAACTGATCTTGTCTGCGAACACATAATTTTCGGTGTTAAATGAACAACAGACTCAATCAATTCATATCATTGTCCCATATTCCGTCGTTACATTCCCAAGGGAGTACCATTCATACCGATGGTTCCCGCAGGCAGGGTACGTCGACCAATGGCACGAGGAACGTTGACATCGGGAGCTGTGAAAAAGCCACCAACCGCCCATTCACGTTGACACCCGTTATCACACATATTTAGCCGAGGCATATAGCGCCTCGTAACGAGTCAGTAAACGACGTATATCGGTCTTTTTTCTATGCCCTCTATTTTCTCCCTCCCTCTCCGTCACTCTTTCACACATTCCCCCCTTCCCCCTCTCTCTTTCTCTCTCTCTCTCTCTCCCTCTTTTCCTTTCTATCTAGTCCCCTTGCTTCACCCTTCCGACGACTTTTTCCCAACCACTCGCAAAGTCATTCTCATTAATCTAAATCGACGCCGACAACGTTCGTCTGAATGAAGCCGCCGCGATCCTCTTTCAGTCAGCCTTTGTGACCAACTATTAAAAGGCTCATCTGCAGTCTGGTTAGCGGGACTCGTGGAATATTCTACAAAGCCCCGCGCCCCGGAACAAAGGTAAAAAAAAAGAAAACAGGATTACCAAGGAATATTCGTGGATCCGTCGATTGCGAGATTTACCGCAATTTATTTACGTTTCGATGCGCGGCCCAGATGTTAGGAACCGTAACAGGTGCGGTCGTAAAAATATTTATCGTTACGATAGTTTCTCCCTTTTATCACCTGTCGGCGTTTAGCCGCATTTTCATGAAACCGATTATACGAATTATTTATCTCAACGATAAAAGCGGCCACCGTTCCGTCAAAAATAAATAAATCGACGTCGACCGTGCAGAGTTACGTTTTTTTTATTTTTAGCTGTTGCATTATATTTTCTCCGCAACTGTCGGAAAGGTATCTCCGCCGTAACTGTCAAAATTTTAGCCCCACCACTGGGGTATCCCCCTTGGAACCAGTGAAGTGGTAAACATGCTCGATGACCGAGCCAGCGAGAGGTCGAGTATCGATGATATATATAAACTCACGCCAAAGCAAGAGAAGCGAAAGGTTTTAGCTTTTGTCATTCTAAGATTGTAACTGTCGTGGTCGTCTTGGTTTTCTAATTGATATTGTTGCTGGTTCTGTGCACCTCACGCGGCGCGGCATCTCGTTTATTTATAATTTTTTGTTTATAAATTTCTAACTATTTAAAGTAAAACACAATTTGGATTAATTTCATCGAATTCGCTGTCTAATCTGTTCGACAGGCAAACTTCGACTAGTCTCGATTGTCTGTCGGTACAACAGTTCCGTGACAACGCCATCTTCTATTATTTTCTTAAGGGTTGTTCATCATGAAGTAATTCTTCACTATTGTGACTTCATATGGACAACCGCCATAACAATATTATACGAAACATGAACGAAACAAGATTATAATTACTCGTGGAATAAGTTAATAAAATTTCCGAATATGAAAAAAGACGGCGAATGGAAAAGAGAGAGAAAGACAGTTGAAATCAGACCTTTAACCCTTTGTGCCTCGATTCATTTTATAGTTGCAGTAATTACAGTTTCATTGCGTTTCATAATTTTCTGAAAGTAAAAGGATATTTACAACTATTGCATACCTATATGTTTTCTAATAGATGTACATTAACAACAACCACATGGAATGTGATTTCGATTTAACCTCTTGCCCTACAACAATGAGTCAAATTCGTGATGAAGATTTCGAACAGAATCTTCTCAATATGTATGTTCTTAATTTTCTATAAATCGAAATAAAATTTTATCTAATTATTGCTCGTATGCAATCATTGGAGAATAGTTAGGATCGCGGTAACTACAAATTTGTCTTTTCTTTTTGTCATTCTGCGGAGGACGAAGAAAGTCTAGTTACTGTTATCGTAAAACGTCCATGGTAGCTACAAAATTTCCTTTTCATTTCGTCGTTCTTTGGAAGACGAAGAACATCTAGTCACTGTTACCACAAAATAAATCGTAGGACAAGGGGTTAAGGGGAATTAATAACATACATATTTATCAGATTTCGTTCGGAATCTACATCACGAGTCTGACACGATGTTGTAGGGCAAGGGGTTAAGTTGAAAATTAAATTCTCTTATTTTTAGTATTTGGTCATTCGAATTTTTGCTATTATGTTCGTCCCATTTCTCTGATATCGTTACTTGTGTAACACGCGATTAATATTGTGGGTGGGAAAGAGAACGGCGAATGGCAAATAAAGAGAGCCAGGGAGTCGAAACGTTCGACCTCAGTCTCTTTTTCTTTATCAATCGATGTACTTATCTATGTTCGATGCATTACAAAGAATGTGACACCTTTGCTAGAACTGTCACTTGGTTGGCCTGCAGATAAGACAGTTACGGAGAAAATACTGTATATCGTTAATGAATCACAATTATTTAATCTTTTCAAATGTGAACGTAAGAATATGCGTAAATGTAACAATAATATTATGACATTCTTCAATACCTTTAATAATTTTGTTATTATATATATGTGCCCATAATTATGAAAGTGGTTTAAGTCAAAATTTAAAACAAATGATTTTATCAGTTATTTCACACCACATTATTTTAAACTAAATTTATTCAATGTAATTTTTACTATATCGTCAAAAATGAATGATTAGATAGTGGTTGTAATTTCACCATTATGTGGAATTCATATAGTGTTAATTATGAAAGTGGTCTAAGTAAAAAATTTAAAGAAATTATATAAACATA
>CM052090.1:13330707-13350712 GCA_028453745.1 Agapostemon virescens | reverse complement strand
AAATGCTTGATAATTTACACTACAACTTTCAAGTTTTGTGCTGCGTTTACGATTAAAACTCTTACATTCGTCGAAAGTTACCATTTCACTGTATACTAGTGCTATTCATTCTCAGATGTCGAATTCGAAATTGTACAAAAGATTTTTATGATCAACGAAATTTTTAATGGAAAAATGTGCAAATTTAAAATGCTTTATAATTTACAATAGAACTTTCAATTTGTATGCTTCGTTCATGATTAAAATTCTTACGATCATCAAAATTTACAATAAGGCGATTCTTTGACGTTACAATGAAATCAATGTACATCGTTAATCAGATTAGGCAAATGTGTTACGCGCTATTGATCCGATGTTGAACTCTAGTTTATATAGTACCGACATATTGCATTCCTCTGATTAATCACCTTTGTAATACCATACACGGAACACGTGCTTCGATCTCGATACCTGTCGTTAGTAAACAATGAGAACTATTCGAATCTGAATCCACATGCACACCCGCAGGCTCGCACGTACATACTGTAACTTTCAGCAAATGCTATCGTGCTTGTGCAATAACTAAATTGTGGCATCTTCTGCAAACTTGCATCCGGATGCGTAAATTTACTGAAATCGATAGAATCGTTTCCCTTTCATTGATCATTTCGTTGTGTTGTTCGTTACTTTTAAACATACCGAACATTAAAATTGTTTAGCGTTACCTAAGTATTAATATCGTCTTACAAAAATCACAAAATTTGATTTATTTAAATTTCGTGCAATTTTTATTTCGATATGTAATGGCATTAAGAAATCTCCTAAACCGATTCCTATGAAGGCAATTCTGCAACGAAAATAATTAAAATTTTGTTCAATTTTCATTGTAATATATTATGGAATTATGAAATCTCTTAAACCGATTCTTATGAAGGTAATTCTACAACTTAAATAATTGTAAAATAAAAAATTTAATATCGTTTTATAAATATCAAAAAATTTTGTGAAATTTGCATTGTAATGTATGATGGAATTATGAAATCTTCTAAACCGATTCCTACGAAGGCAATTCTGCAATATAACTAATTGTGAAATAAAAAATTTTAAACCGTCCACATGATCGGCTGTGACATTAAATTTTAAATAAGGAATGCTTCGAAAATTTAAGTGGAAGATAGAATAGAAATAATAATAATCGGAGAAAACTTAAAATACCATAAAAATTTACCTGCTGTATATCTTTCTCTTTAAAATAGGGGTAAAGCGATCTCGAATTGTAAATTTTGAAGTGTATTACAGTAAACTCGCGTTAAATGTCAGTACCTCGTGTCTGTAACGTTGTATTTATCGCGTACAGGCACAAGTAGAAATTCGAAGCATTTCGAAGGGTACAACTGGCAGTGTTAGGTATAAAACTATTTCAGCTACGTCCATTTTTAATTTTCTTCTGAAGAAAAATATTTGCTCTACGCAACAGTTGATTAAATTACTGATGTAACAAATATCTATTATTACTGTTGAACGATATTATATGTGTTCTATAAATTTTTTAAAGTACCAATACAATATCAATTCATTTCATGTGCCACGCGTTTAATATGAAATACTATGAACAAATCGTATAAACATGGGCACATTAGGTGTGCGTCAAAAGCATCGGAAATTTATGAATTCCCATGGAATCGATAGCGCAATGGTCAGCGTGCTGGTATCAAAACGAAGATATTTCCGGCACGATTGATAGGATGAAAGTTTCAGTAGCTGAATTATGTACGAATGGATTTAGATGCCAATATTCATGACACCGAGATCTCTGGAATACCGATGCGAATTCAACGGCAATTTATGCGAAAGTTAGAGACGAAAAAATTTTGTCGGCGAAACAGCAGACAGAGGGAATAAAATATTAGGTCGCTCAATCAATAACATTCAGACAGCTGATGTTTATGCAAATTTTCATTTCAATGGCGAAACGCCGGGAAATCGAAGTCATTCTACTAATACTTTTTGCGAAAAAAACTGCAATACGCAACGAGGCCTCAATCAACTCAAGTATAATATTAGCAGACACGAATATAATTATTAGATCTACCGGAAAGTACTGTCCGTTTTTGGAATAAAACAAAATACAAATTTAAATGATCGTCAATAAACTCGATTAAATAATGTAATTGCCATTATTATTAATGATTTCTTGCCAGCGTGAGGGCAATTTGTATATCCTATTTTCAAAACTATATTATCTTTTGATGCGAAAAATTGAACCAGTGCTTGTTTGATATCTTCTTCATTTTTTAACTTTTAGTCTCTCAAAAAATGTTTGTAAGGACAAAAACAAGTGATAGTCGGAGGGTGCTAAGTCCGGGGAATATGGTGGATGCGACAGAGTTTCCCAGCCTAGTTCTGCAATTTTTTGACGAGTCCCCAAAGCAGCATGAGGTCTGGCATTATCATAATGCAGTATGATGTTTTTCGCTTTTATTTTAGTTAATTTATTAAAATTAATTAATTAAAAAAACTTTCAAAGGATTTAGAATTGTATGAAAATCGTTATTTTAATTAGAAGAATTCTATGATTTACATATGAAGTTAAGAAAACTTGTAGAAAATGAATAAAATTTTGGCGAAAGTACCTGAAATAGTTAAGGTGAAGAGAAAAGGGGAGCGTTTCGTCCTGTGTCTGCTAGAGGACTCCTCGGGTTAGGTTACCTGGTAGACCCTGCCTTAGACGCTGGGATACCGGAAGGCGATTAAAGACGGTATATACATGAATCGGAGGTGGATCAGGTACTAACGGGAAAGTCTCGTCCCATTGTCCCCTTGTCGGTCAGGGCAAGAGTTAGAGCCCCAACAAAATCATTCGGATATGGAAAAAGTCCTCCAACCTAATTTATTCGATACTTTAAAGATTGCTTTGCAAACTGCTGTCTCCCAATGGCACAGCTCTTCCGTCACACTATACTGATTTATTTATGCCACGGAATGGAGCATCCTGCAAAGGAAGACAAAGAGATCAGCAAGTCTTGTATGAAGCATCGCGTCAATATACGAATACAAAACGATGGAGATCGATTTGAAAATAAAGAATGTTTCACAACCTA
The DNA here is from genome assembly GCA_028453745.1 of Agapostemon virescens. Classification (NCBI taxonomy): domain Eukaryota; kingdom Metazoa; phylum Arthropoda; class Insecta; order Hymenoptera; family Halictidae; genus Agapostemon; species Agapostemon virescens. The sequence continues at coordinate 13,347,632 of CM052090.1, read as the reverse complement.
ATTTACTCGATATTTCAAAGAATGCATTCGGGATTGCTATTTCGCAATGGCACAGCTTTTCCGTCACACAATATTTATTTATTTATTTACGCCACGAAATGGAGCATCCTGCGAAGGAAAACAAAAAGCGAAGCAGTTCTTATATAAAGCATTGCGTCAACATACGAGTACAAAACAATCTCGATAGTTTTGAAAATGAAGAAGGTTTCACAAATTAATTTACTCGAAGCATCAAGGAATTTGCTTTTACTGCCTCTCAATGGCACAGATTTTCCGGCACACTATGTTTATTTATTTATGTCACGGAACGAAATATCCTGCGGAGGAAGACAAAAAGCTGAGCAGTTCTTATATGTATAAAGCATCGCGTCAACCTACGAGTACAAAACAATTTCGATAGTTTTGAAAATGAAGAAAGTCTCACAAATTAATTCTTTGCACTCGAAGCTATTTTAACTTCAAACTCAAGGCATTTTTTTGACTTAAAATATTTTCATTCTATACGATATATTTCATCTTATGCTTACGAAGTTCTTTTACTATTATTCACCCTTGCAACAATTCCATTTTTACGAATTTCTTTGACACAAGCATAGTAATGTAAAAATTGTTTTAAACAGTGTTGCGGCTATTTTTAGTGGTGCCTCAGAGTCATCATTCGAGTGCAGAGGGTTAATTTACTCGATGCATCAAGGATTCTTTTTCTACCTCTCAATGGAACAGATTTTCAGGCATACTATATTTATTTATTTATGTGACGGAATGGAATATCCTGCGGAGGAAGACAAAAAGCTGAGCAGTTCTTATATAAAGCATTGCGTCAACATACGAATACAAAGGCATCTCGATCGTTATGAAACTGAAGAAAGTCTCACAAATTAATTTACTCGATGCATCAAGGAATCTTTTGCTGTCTCCCAATGGAACAGATTTTCCGGCATACTATATTTATTTATTTATGTGACGGAATGGAATATCCTGCGGAGGAAGACAAAAAGCTGAGCAGTTCTTATATAAAGCATTGCGTCAATGGCCACGATCAACCGAGCATGTTGAGGCACGAGGAAGGAAGGTCCCCTGAATGTGCTGCAGCAAACAAAAAGAAAACGTGGAATAAAGGGTGGTGGTGGGGAGAGAAGGAGAGGGGTTGAGAGAGGGTTGGCGAGAGAGGAAGAGAGAGGAAAGAGGAAGATGGCAAGAACAAAAAGTGCGAGGCGTATTGAATCGTGTCCGTGTTGTCGGACGCAGTAAGAGAGTGGTTCCCGAGCAAGTGCATTTGTCGTAAGCCTACAATATTTCGGTCTGTCTTCAATGGGTGCACGTGCGCCGAATTCGGCCCTGGCTATGGCCATTATTCTCTCGACAGACACAATCCTGTTGCATTTTGCATTCGACCGCGGCACCGTGCCCGGATTTCGAACCTGTTTAGGCCAGCCTTGCTCGTAACACAATATCGTTGCAATAGAATCGACGACACAAGCATCAGATTAAGCGAAGTATTAAGCGATGGATTAACCAAAGAATTAACTGTCGTTTCGCCAATAGCCATAGATCCAACGAAACTCTTCCTATTTCCGTTCGTTTTGTCTTTTAACCCCTTGGCTACTCGACATAGTTTGGCTTGTGAAGATATCTTGTGAAATACTTTACGTTAATATTAAATTCCTAATATTTATACTCACTCGGTGCAAAGAAATAAATAATTCGTTTTAATGTAGTGAAATTCAGTTTTTTCACATATCGAAATATGTTTTCACAAAAATGCATCCCCACCCAAAAGTTCGCCTATCCTGGCGCACATCGTAACTCAATTTTTGCCTTATGATACAGGCGATGCGTATCAAAGTCTGCAGTAGTCAAGGGGTTAATAGTCTGTTCAGTCTCGAGCAATGAAACCTGACGATTTTTACTCCTACGATTGTCTATCGGTTGCGACAATGCGCGTACACGAAGATGCTACCGAAGGAATTTTCGGATCGACCCTCTTTGTGAAACGAAATGTTAAATCATAGTTACGTAAAGAAAGGTTTTCATTTTTCGATGGCCTGTTGAGTCACGTACAATGAAACCGGACCAATTTTATTTGTACGATTGTCTCTCAGTCGCGAGAGCGAGCACGAAAGAGTGAAAATGCTGAAAAAGACATTTTTAGATCAGTTTTTTTTTGTTTTGACGAGACAAAATATATAAACGTACAAATGAAACGAGAGCAACGTAAAATGCGATTTCTCTTTTTGATGGCTAATTTAATTTACGAGCTATGAAACCAGCCGATTATTATTTGTACGATTGTCTATCGGTTGTCACACTGTACACGAATGAGGTTGAATGCTACTGAAGGAATATTGGTATCAATTTTTCTTTTTTTTTTAAAACAAAATCGATAAATGTACAAATTAAATGATAGCGACGTAAAATTGTTTTTATTTTTTGATGGCGGTTAATTTACGAGCGATGAAACCAAGCGATTGTTATTTATACGATTGTCTGTCAGTTGTGACACTGTACACGAGTGAACGTAAATGCTATTAAAAAATTGTTGTATCTGTCTTTCTCGTCGAAGGACGAAGAGATATTTTTATGACAGCCATTGGGAATCATCTACTGATATCTTTTTAAAAGAACTATAGTGTAAGAGAAGCAGTTAATGAGCTTACGAATGTTAGTTTCGTGCGCAGATTAACGTGATTAAAAATGCGTACAATTTCAATCTGGTCGTTGCTGAATGTGCTCTAGCTTAGCAGGTTTGCTATGGGATTATAGTGGCTTACTCGCTATCGTTGCTCTGTAATATATAGAATCCGCATCTGCTACACGATCTACGATGCTCGCCAGGGTTCACGGAATTTCCAAACAAACTTCCGCTGAAAGGAGGATTTCACGCAACAACAAAAGTTAATACGAAAGACTTGAGCAATTAATTTTGCTGCGAAGAAACTGTAATCCGAGAAATTCCAAAGAATCCTGCGGTTGGCATACTTCAATCGAGACAATGTACAGTGGCTCAAAGTAAAACTTGGACACCGATATATTTTCACTTTCTGAGGTTATTATTAATATAAGAAAACAAATTAAATGAGAAACAAAATTATTTTCAATAATTTACACTTAAGGTAATATAAAATCTATTAAACAAAGGCAGAGATTATTCGCGATAATTCAAAACAAAATGGAAATGTTAAAAGTCATGAAAACTAGCCTCAAACTGAAACTCGGACAGCTCGTAATCCTATGGGAAAAACAAATGAAACGCGGGGCATCACGCTTCATTTTTTCATACTTTCATTTTATGTGGGTTTTATTTGACGTAAGTCGTTAGTGTCTGTAAAGTTTTGTTTTAATTTTTCAAAATGGCTAGACAATGTAGGCAAACGTCGTTAGAACTCTGGGAACTTGTTATAAGTCAATTTAGAGACGATTTGTCTGTACGAAATATTGCATCAATAGTGAAACGCAGTCTCTCTACAGTTCATGACATTATAAAACGCTTTAGATGCAGAAATAATGTGGGAAATAAACCAAAACTAAGTAAACGGAAGATCTTGACAGAATCCGAAGAGCGCTGGATCGTACAACAAATTTTAAAAAATCCACAATTAAGTGCCCCGAAGTTAGCTACTGAAGCTAAAATACATTTAGGAAAAGAAGCTAATCCAAAAACAGTGAGGATTATATTAAGAAAAAATAATTTTAATGGGAAAGTTGCAAGGAAGAAACCATTTGTAAGCAAAATAAATCGTTCAAAAAGATTGCAATTCGCGAAATTGTACAAAAATAAAGATTTTTCATTTTGGAGGACAGTTTTATATACAGACGAGAGTAAATTTAACATTTTTCGTTCCGATGGACAAACTTATGTTTGGAGAAAACCTAATGAGGAGTACAAGGATAAGAATTTACGATCTACTGTTAAACATGGGGGAGGTTCAATAATGGTGTGGGGATGCATGTCAGCTGCTGGACCAGGAAATCTCCACATTATTGACGGGATCATGGATCGGACAAAATATCTGCAGATTTTGAAGAACAATTTAAGGGATAGTGTGGAAAAATTAGTTATTGCCGATTCTTACAGTTTCTCCCAGGACAATGATCCAAAGCATCGGGCTCGTAATGTTCGTCTATGGCTACTTTATAATTGCTCACATGTAATCGAAACACCCGCTCGATCACCTGATTTGAATGTAATCGAACATCTATGGGCGTACTTAGAAAAAAAATTGAAAAGCCACATTATTTCCAATGAGAAAGATTTAAAGAAAGCATTAAAAGAGGAATGGAAAAATATTGATCCTTCGTATTGCGAAAAACTAGTACGGTCCATGCCGAATCGATTAAAAGCTGCAAGAGCAAATAAAGGACTACCAACAAAATATTAATATCAAATAAAAATAGTATAAAACATATGTGCATATCTACAAGAAAATTTTCTACTGTCCGAGTTTTATTTTGAGGTCAAATTTCATTACTTTTAAAACTTTGTTTTTTTATGACTTAATGTAAATAAAATTTGTTTTTGTTTTTAGTGAATTTGTATAACTTTGAATAAAGCTTACTAAAAGTAGATTTATTTTTTGTTTATATTCTTTTCTTACCCTAGCAATCGCTTCATAAGGCCCAAAAATCTCAGTGTCCGAGTTTTACTTTGAGCCACTGTACACGTTAGCGATTATGGCCGTTTCTGATGAAAAAATGATGCGAACAGTTTTTCAATCTTCAATATAAAATATTTATGAACGGTATGCAATAATGAATGGGACACGTGGAAATAATGTTTAATAGGCGTTTATAAGCTTATAGCATAAATATATCTATTTTAAGCATATATGAATGCATGAAGATATTACAAACAATTTTTATCTCTCATTTATAGGAAGCTTAACCGAGTTTTTAATGTGATCATTCCGATTTATTTAATTTGAACATGATTTAATTAATGTCTTAACAAAATTCTTCCACAATACAAGTTACATTTGCAATTAAATAGATATTTAAATAGAAAATTTAAATATTAATTAAATAGAATTATTAAATTTAATTTACAACTGGATTTACGCAACAGAACGTTCAAACTCTACTAGAATTAACTAGATTAATCAATTTCAATGTAAAATGAATTCACCGTTCTCTGAATTGAATCGTAGCAATTACATCCACTAGAAAATCATATCGAATGAGGTCCACCACAAAAGAGTACGTCATCGTTAAAATTAGACTCGTAGGAAGTAAGTCGGCAAGCCGAAAAGTTCCTGTATAATGAATACAACTTTTTAATAGCTCGATTAACTGACCGATAGTATTAAGTCTGTCCGTACAGCATCGTAGACAGTTATATGATCCATAGCAATGTGGTAAGGTCGGGTCATTTATGACCCGCGATAAAATGTTAACGATACTGTACACCCCAGAGTAATATCCTTAATCAGCGAGTTTACGACGCTGGATGTTGCACCAAAAAGCTTTCGTGAAATTTCTCACCGTCATTACGAATAATTTGTTCTGATTGCAGGAAGCCTGTGTGGATTACATGAGAAACGTTTATTGAATCTACTGCTAGAGACGTACAACATCCTGGAAAGGCCGGTCGCCAACGAGAGCGAACCTCTTCAGGTGAAATTCGGCATTACGCTGCAGCAGATCATAGACGTAGTAAGTTATTTTCATGGCAACCACCACAACGACACATCGTCTCTACATTTTCTTATCAATCCTTGCACGTACCGCAGGCAAAAATTTACCATAAAACATTCATTTTCCGCCGCCGAATTCTGTGATATACGTGGGTCGCATAAACCGGATTTTTCCTCGAATTTTCTATTTCCGTGGAATTTTGCTGAAATACAAACGTGTATTTTTCATATAAAATATCCGATTTGCAAATGCAAATATTAAGGAACATTTTAACCAAGAAATACTATTAATAATCCGCCGGTTTATCGTACAGGTTGTTCCAATTTCGGGAAAACTTGAAAAAAATGATTCCTAAAATGATTCGAAGTAATTTTTCGAAACACGTTCATTTGATGTTTTACATTTTAATGTAAAAGAATGATATATTATCGCACAATATTTCATTGCATCATCGACGCATAAGTAATTCTACAGGGTGTCCCAAAAATATCATGACAGCGGGAACTGAGGGGCTCCTGAGGTCATTTAAAGCAACATTTTCCGTAGCAAAAATTCAATCTGCGGCTTTGTTAACAAGTTATGGTTCAAAAATGACTGGCCAATGAGAGCGAAGCGCGCGAACTAACACGTGCTCAAAAGAGAGCGTTCGACCGTCCGCCGGCCAGGCGCGCGAGCAGAAGTCAGAGAGCGCGAACTTTCCGAATTTGTTTTACTACGCGACGATAATAATTTTAAGAAAAACGCTGTTCATTCTTATTTCAGAATGTCTAAAGAATAATCACTAATTTTTCAGATCCGACATAATAAACAATTTAGCCGTGTCAGCCGTTTTAATTTTTTAGTATGCATGACATCTCATTGTACCACAGGAAATTTTTATACGATACGTACTGTGAAGATAAACAATGAGTAAGCCCGCCGAAATACGTAAACGATATTTTAATTTAAATAATTCTGTGTCCGAACAGAATTCAACGAACGATTCGCAAAACTAATTTAATAATAGATAATCGCGTTAAAGAACATGCAGGATATGTGCGTTTAAGAATTGTTAAAGACTGTCATTAACAGTAAACTCACCCATTCAGTTGTAAATCCATTGCATGCTTGTAAATCTGGACAGCAGGACAGTAGGATAGGGCGTTGACCCCTTACAGTGTACTGTGAACTGATCAGCTGATTCCTATTCCATGGCGATGAACGCAGGTAATGGACTAAAGCAGGCTATTTCAATGTTCACTTCCATTGCACTATCACTAAACACTGATACCATCACTTATTTAATAATATTTAAGACACATTTATATATTTATTATATATATTTTTCCACATTTTCTCCAATCCGTTGTTCACACCGCACAAGAACATTTAGAAAGATATAATAATGCAATAACGCGCTCGTCCTTTCCATCGGAGGAAACTGTGGAAGATTGGCGCGATGGACCTGTTTTCCTACAAGCGAGCTTGTAAGACGAACTGAAGAGGACAGAGAAATTCCTTATCCTGAAAAACAGAAATGGTAAATACATACCACTCAATAGAACCGTATTCTAAAATCTAATTCCGTAATTCCAAAATCTAGACTTTGTCATATTTATGACCTATCCTTCAGACGCGGTCGCATGTGGCACGCACTCGGAACGAAGCCCAGTCGAGAAAATATTTGAAACTCTCTATGATAAAAACAAAATTTTCACGACCCTGACGTCACGTTAATTGTAAGAAAACGCGATGATCGCGCCAGTCTACCACAATTCCTGCCGATGGAAGGACGTCGCGAACGCGTTATTGTATTATAATATCTTTTTAAATGCTCTTGTGCGGTGTGAACAACGAATTGAAGAAAATGTGTGAAACGTGTGTTTTAGGCATTGTGTTAAATATTAACGTCGTCTTGAATATTATTAACCAGTTAAGTGTGTTTGACGACTATATCCGTCATGAAGATGTGGCAGAATTTTGTGTCATGACGATTATATCTGTCATGCGTAAAATTTTGTTACGTAAATTTTAATATGTTTAAAATGTTTAGAGGTCAAGACGAAATGTAACAAACAAATGAAAATTATAAATAATTTGACATAGATTCACGCATCTCTGTACCCTCTGGCTAGAACTCTTGATTTTCGCTACACACATAGATGCGCGCTTTGAAAAGAGATCGCCACTTAACTGGTTGAATAAGTTATGGTATCAGTGTCTAGTGATAGTGCAATGAAAGTGAACATTGGGATAGCCTGCCTTCGACCGTTACCTGCTTTCAGGTAACTACATTGACAGCTAGCGTTACGTATGGAAAAATTTCGGTTTCATATTTACAGACCTGACTAGCCAAAAGTGACTATTATTAAAAGAACAAGAATTGTTAAAATGTGAACAGTGATTTTATACAAATGTAGGGATGTTTATGACGCGGGCGTCCGAACCCCGCTAGTTTGGAGGAATTTTTACAAGTGGCGATTTCTGCCGTTTCTCAATTTGCTCTAGAGTCGGGATACTTCAAGTTCAAACATTAGGTTACGGTTTTTTCGTGAGAAACGTATCACTCGAAGGTTTCGATAGGTATCGATAGATATAAATATAGGTTTTGATAGATAGACGCGTCGTAAGTATCCAGTTGTGACAAGAACTGCTACGAAGGCTAAACACGCGACCACCCTTAGACCCGTTTTCCGTCGGCTATTGTTTGGGACAGTTCGGCCCCGCTCGAAGAAATGGACGGTTATTTTATGCAAAAAGCAACTGCCTCCGAATTTCCCAAGGTCCGTTATTGGGCAACGATGTCAACGCCCACGAAGTGATCCACGTATACATTCTGCTGACTCCGCGACGGAGTCGTCTTTACCTTTTATATTTCGTCTTTGTCATTAGTTATTTTTTACATTTTGTATTTGGTCGTTATCGTTCAACGAAATGGTACATTCAACGCTATTAAAAACTATGCTGTTGTATGAAACTTGTATGGTTGCGAGTTGAAAATCCTTATCGGATGTCAAAACAAGAAGATGGCGTCAATGACGCGGTTCGACGATAACTACACTGACAGCTAGCGCCACGTATGGGAAAATTCCGGTTTTCACAACATCGCGGGACCGTCGGTTAAGCGACGGACTTACAACCCCGCGGTACAGTGGAGTAATTAACGGATAACGCGAACCAATCAAATCGCGACTATAGCAAATGTCTGTCAGTTCGGTCAACGGCCACGTTGCGCTCCGGGGAATTTGTGACCAAACTGAAACCCAATCGTTGCAGTCGCACTCTGATTGGCTCGCATTTTTCGTTGGTAACCCAAAAACGAAGCCATATTTGTCATTTTCGCGAAGGAAAAAGTGAGTTAGAATAACTTCTGGTATCTCTCCTTTCAAGGAGCCTGAACATTTTTGATGTAGTAATTTTGCCAAATGTCCATCGTAATTATTAGATTATCAATTAGATTTTCAAAGTACAAGTTCTCGTTGATTTTCATTCGCGACCCAATCATTTCGCGCGCATCCAGTTCGCAGTTTGCGTTGCAATTTTTCAAGGTTATTGTACGATTACCTTGTGCCATACTCGAGCTGTGACGTTTATGCATATCGAAGGAACAGTGTGCGTTGTAGACAACATTGGCTTCTCTGGTTGTCTTAAGAAAATCGCATTAGAGTGGATTTACGTCGGAAGTATTTTCGCTTCCATTGCCGGCAAACTGCACAATGCAGTCGGTTCACACACATGTACACATTTCCATCGATAGAACTCCGATATGAAAGATTTCTATTATGACCCCCTTCTTTCTTTCGCCACATATGAGAATTTACCTGAATCGTATATGAATGCTGTCTGTTACCATTCGATCGGATTTCTTTTCTCGTATATTCACTGCACACGCCACGGAAACGCGTAAAGAGCTACAATGACATAATACTAACACAGAATGATGCTCTAAGAATATGCGGCGAGTTTATTGTCGACGTTAATGGCAGATTCCGAATATTTATTCCTGTACGAATTTTATACATTCACGACGCAAATAGGCGGATCAAACGCGAAACAATAAAGGTATTTCAAAAATTTTTACATACTTTCGTATTACTTTAATAGTTTTGCAATTCATGCTAACAATTTTACATTTAATTTAATTTAATCAGATTAACTTGAATTTAATTTAATTTAATTATCGGCGGCGATGCGTTACTGTATATGCTTCACAGAAATATTAAAAATAAATATACAAGAAGTATTTGAACAGAAAATACCTAATTCTCAAAAATTCACCAATATTTAAATTGCAATAATTTCGTGAATGATGTTCACGCTCGACGTTAAATTTAAACTGATTTTAAAGCTACACATTAATTGGAAAAATAAATATTATAATAAAATAAAGATACTAGGAGGTAAACAAAACTTTTCTGGAATTTCTATTCTTGAAGAATATTAATTTCAATTTGATAAAGCAGAACATATGCAGATTATTCAGTCAACCTAATCGTTTTTTTAGATTATTTTGATGTTGTCAGATAATTTTGGTCAATAGTTCAGCGTTCAGTATGGTAAACAAAGCTGGTAACAGTAATTCAAGCAGGTGGCTTTCGAAAGTTAATTATTCAAACGTCTGAAGTTAAATCACTTTAATTTTCATTCGACAATGAAATTCTTCCGATCGTGAGAAACGTCACCCCCCTCTATTATTATCAGTGGCATTATCAGACGACCTCGTCGAGCTATTCCCATACACTTTACGATTCTTTGGATCTTTAGCGAGTGAATTAGAATTCGCCTAAGTAGGAGTTTCCTTGCGCCTCGTTTTAAAAAGCCTATAAGGAGTTCTCTAAGAGGTCTATAAAAGTCGAAGTATTGTTCTGTCACTCTTGACAGTTCAGAGATTCGAGGCTTTCGCGACTCGGTTCGATGGTATTCGAGAGAGCTTCCAAGTGTAAGCCCTGTCTGCAAACTTCCACGAAGTGGGTTCGCGGTGTTGGTTATCTGACAATTAAATTGCACGATTTATTTACTAACGAAGCGGAGCGATCTACTAGGTTGATGCGGAAATAATTGTGATTTTCATTAATTTCAAGTTCGCCGACTATTCAGCTGCGACGTTCTATCTCATTACATTCGTATCATGCATCTGTTGATTTGCGCTCTGTCTTTCAACGTAATTTATCGACCTTTGTACATGTTGCATGTTAACGTACTAATAGCGATAATTCTTTACCGCCTGAACACGCTAATACGATGCGCACTCGTTGTGCAAATTCGTATATCTATAAATGAATTGCATGAAACAAGAATTAAAATGCAATTATTCCATCAAAGCATTTTGTTCAGCAATAACTGAAGCGAACGTTGTGCGAAATATCCAGGATTACAAAATAGACATTCGCAGTATTCATCTTTCTACGACCCTCTTTCGCCTACTCGATCCATCATAGTCTCTCCTATTTCAAAAACTTGTTTATTTTTCGTCATACAGCTTCATGGTATGCCAAATCCAAGGACAGACACTGTAAAAAGAAGAGTTACATTAAATATTCAGTAATCACATAATGTATTCCAAGATCTGTTAGATATAGTGACTCTTATTAATATTAGGACATTGTGCTATTCAAAAAATTGTTGCTAGTTTCGATCGTTTGCAATAGTAAATTTGGAGTTATTGTTTTATAATATAAGAGGACATTCATTGTAGTTTGTAATAACATAAATTGTATTTGTTTGTTGCATATACTTTTCTTAATACCAAACAATGAACTAAATTATGTCGAAATTTGTCGTCGTAAAAATATTCGGACGCTTGACAAACTGTTGCGGTCTGTGATGGATTTTTCAATCCGTCAGACTTTGACCGTTTGCACGTGGTGTGCCGACTAATTTTAATGATTAACTACCTTCTCGAAGCACCACCTTCCCTGTTTAGGAAGGAATATATATATATATATAACAATGTTCACAAGGATAGAAGTACTGACTGAGGCTATCGTGATGTACAAAGTACGATGTATAACACGAACAGTGACAAGATGCTAATTCTATGATTTCTGTATGTGTCTAACTGCTTATTTATGTAACTGCCTCTGTATCTAAGTGCCTATAACTCCTTTTTGTATGTAACTGCCCCGAGACAGCCGCGAGTTCGCCCTGATACAGGCTTCTCCCTACTCTTTCCGTTGACCATCCCTTCTCTCGGAAGGAGTCGATGGACCAACGAAAATCTACGAATATGTACTGGGCCCTACGATTCGCTGGGGGTTGTACAAGTGAAGACAATCGGGGACAGATAGTGGGGATGCTTGGGGCATTTTCAGAGGTGACCAAATTTACCGAACCAGGAAGTGCACCCACATCTGCAAACAATTTAGTTAACTGGTGGAAAAATCCGATCACCTCGAAAAGCATGGTTAAAGTCATAAAAGTTCGCCCAGCGCTTATCCTTCCACAAACTACAACATTTAAATATGAAAATTATTAACATAAGCAATAATTAATATTTCGTTGGATAGTCTCTAGCTTTAATTACGTGTCGCAACCGCTTAGGCATATTGTCTATAACTTTTTGTAAGTAACTTAGCGGTATACGATTCCATTCTTCAATTAATCGTTTTCTTTTAATTTTACCTTCGATCTTATCGGTGTTGTTCGAATTTTCCTGTCCAAAAAATCCCATACATTTTCAATGGGATTCAAGTCTGGTGACTGTGGTGGCGAATGTAATACTTTTGGGCAATTATATAAAAGGTATTCTGGCTTTATGTTTAGGATCATTATCTTTATAATATTTAAATGTGTCTTCTATATCCATTGTGATCGCACTTTTCTTAAGATTTTGTTTTAAAATATTTAGATACTTAAATTTATCTAAAATTTCTTCTATAAAAACCAGTTGTCCAACTCCTTTAGATGAAATACACCCCCACACCATAATACTTCAACCACTGTGCTTTATTGTAGGATTTAAATTTATTCGGTTAAAATCTTGATTTCGTTTACGCCATACTAATTTTCGCCCATCAGTGCTAAACAGATGAAATTTACTTTCATCAGCGAAAATTACATTATTCTTTTTTGAATAGCACAATGTCCGAATGTTAAAAAGAGTCACTGTAGTTACAAAAGTAGACTAGGTCTCGCCAAAATGGCGGGACACCATAATCTTTGCTTGAACTACAAAGATAAGAGAAGATCCGGAATTAGCTTTACGAGTTTTTGCTCGTCAAAATATTGGTCTTATCTAAATGCGCGCGTACTTAACGGGTTACCGGAGGCATAACGAATGGCACCCAAGCTGGTGAACAAGATGGCGTTGCGTTCTTCGTTTTCGCAGACCGTTATGTTCGCCATTTCGTTCGCACAGCCTTTCTTGCGATAATTAGCCGTTTACTGACACATTCCTTCACGCTGTACGTGTACATACGTGCGTGTACACACACATATGTAATCACCGATGCCCTTGCCAGACGCTTCGAAGTTCTACGAAGTTCTTCTCGAAACATTTCCACGCTTTTTAATTGATCTGATCGTTCTGTAAATTGACAGAGCCCGTGTGCATGTGATATGCCGATTTCTCCTGAAACACGATTCTGGATCGCAAGCTTTTTTAATAGAGGAATTTTGCATTCTCGCCCTTATTGCGCTACAGGATTCATTTGACCTAAACGCGAACCTGAGCTTGAACTGTAATTCTTCTTCCTGAATTGTAGATATTAATTTAAGACTTCTTCATGTGAAAACTTGATCATTTTTCAAGAATCTTGCGTTCTAATACTTTTTATATAATGTATTATATAAATAAATATTATGTTATACATTTGTTTCTTGGCTCTATCTCGCCCACAAGAAATGCATGTTTAAAATTCGTTTCTTGCTAACGTAGACGATTCGAAATCCAAAAAGGTAGATTAGCACTAAATCTACCACAGGGTTTTTATCTTACCATTACTGAAAATACAAAATTGTTTTCGTCGCAATTGAATTCATACATTTTTTCTATTCAATCATGTATTGTAAGAAAAATCGCACAAAATCTGAATAAATCAAATTTTGTCATGTCCATAAGACTATATTTTCTAGTAAATGTTGTAACTCGGTAGGTTCAGCGTAAAAACAAACAATTCAAGAAGATTGTTAATTGGTTGCGGTTGTTTTTGTAGCTCCTACCACAACAATATAATTTGTTCAATTTCTGAACCTAATAAAATCAATGAAATGCCTTATGCAAGTTTCACATGTCTTATCGCTGGTCCGAATGATTATTTAACGAAAAAAATGTTTCTAATTATTTGCAAGATACTGTAGCCGAATTTTGTTCTTTCGTTGACAATTTAAATAAATTACGTACGTTATATCGGTATTCTCGAATTCGTTAAATTTTATAACCGTTTAAAATTTTACCTGTTCCCGTGCGTCGTAAACGAATAAAGTCTGCTGTGTATACGTAATGTCGAAACGACGAGATTTCCACAATAAAATATGCAGTGCAATTAGAGTCGACACGCAAATATCCCCCGTTTCGATGTAAAATTGCAAAGGGAGAGGTAAACAGCGTCGGGAAATTCTGATATAAGATGTGCTCGGAATGTAAGAGCACGTGGAACGTAATTATTGCAGACAACAACCGTGTCTTTGTATCTCATATTTGTCTGTGCTTATGTGTCGCTGAATGTGTTTGCACGGCACACGTACGGGAACGAGTAGAAATACTATTGTGAAACGGCCGGAACGGACGAGTTCGTTGCAATTCAATTGAAAGTAATCGCGGACCACATAAATGCGAAAAAGGTACGCTGTGTTGGCGAAGGAAAAAAAAAGTTTCTCTCTTTACCCGGGAAATCGCGATATAGTGTATACAGCATGCATAGAACCTCGTTAAATCCGACAGAAGTTCATTCGATGTGCTTTGCTAATAATGTTTCCATGGATGTTCGATTTTCAGATATATAATTTCGTTTTTTCTTCTTATTATTCATACCGTATGCGCTACCCTATGCATCCGTATGCAAAGTCGACGTATTATCTTTAAATACTTTACTACGACTTAAATACTACTACTACGACTTTATTTAAAATCTTCAATGTGCGCCTGTCTCGTCGTAATATGGCAAGAGGTTAACCGAATAACGATCGAATATTTAGGAGTGGTGCCAATAGTTTAACAAAACACACAACTTGTTTCAGAATAAAAGTTAGACTTTAATAAACTCGGATGCCAGTTTTAACACTTAAAATTACTGTTTCAAATGAGCGAGCGTGAGTTAAATGGAACTTGTCTCAATGACGGTTGAATGATGTTGGATATGGTGGAGGTTTCAACGGTTTATGACAGTGGAAAGGTGCTGAATTAAGAGGTGCTAAATTAAATCTATGGGAAAATATATGTTTTGTAGTATATCTAAATGTTGTTACGACATAACAGTATTTGAAGAATGTAATGTTGTTTAAACAGTGCGATACATTGATTTTGCGAAACAGTGATAGCAAAAAAGAGACTTAAACGAGAATCGTAACCGACGACTGAACACGAAGGATCATTGTTTTTGTATTTAAACTAAAGGGTTGTTCAATGAAAAATTAATAAACTCTGAAGTTCATTAGGTATTACATGTTTCGTGGTTATCAATACTTCAGCTTTTAATCCTCTTATCTTTACGTATCAGGTTTGACCATACATTTATTGTCATTATAAATCGTAATGAAGTTTCAGTGAACACAAAGCAAACCATTCTAATTATATTCTGAATATTTAAAATATATACTTGCAGATTTTCCATGCTTCTCGCTTCTTTCTATATTAATTAAATACGTTCGTATATTAATTAATTACTCATGCTTCATATCTCCATATTGAGTTATCATTTGGTACATTAGTTATTCTAATTGATTACGATATTTTCTGTAATATTTTATTACGTGTTTCATCCCTACGACATATTTTTATAATTTCCAAAGTATAGTTTGCAAATAATTTATCAAAAACTGCTTTAATCTCTGTATTTATACGTTCCGTTTGATATTAAATTTTTTCTAGTAGAATCGTTGAATTCGATGATGAATTATGTTCTAAATGCGGGCTTGGAACGGATTACCCCTAAATACATACTTTGTTCTCTGCTGGGGTGAACACATTCTCGAACGAGATTCTAGATCCAATTATACCCGTTTTAGTTTATTCGACTGTAAATGCAAGCTACCTTGTTGAGAAAAACATACCCGTGATCAGCATGCAATTGGCTACGCTAATATCTTATATCACTGTTATTTCGAGACCCAATCACTATAGAATCCAGAACACACGTATCGTATAACAATCAGGCGTGTCACGGTAAAAGATGAAAGAAATTTGAAAAAGCGAAAAAAGAATAACGAAAATTAAGCAAAAAAGAAGATGCGCGTGTAGGCAAAGCATCGACTGGTGCTATTGTAAATTCATAGCAGAGTATTGAACCGTAAATAAAGTTCAAACAAACTTTAAATTGGGAAAGTGTAAAATGTCAATTCAGGAAATAGTATTTAAATGTTGTTAATACATTTCCGCGTGTAAACATGGAAGAGGGTCTTGTTATCCCGAAAATACAACGCCGTGTAATTTCCACACGATAATTACACGCGAGGTACGCGAGCACAATACAAATAAATTAAAGTAGTTTGAAGGTTTAAATAGTTCGTACGTTCCGAGGCATTCTTCCTCACGAACTCAAGCGCACTCTGTTATCTACAGCATGTAAATTGTCCAGCCGTGACACGTCACATGCGTTGACAAACGAATTCACAAGAACAGACGTTCTGTTTGTATTTCGGTTATATCGGTAGTCCGAACTTTTTTAATTGGATATTTCGTGACGCAGTAACTGAACTCTCGTGGACCAATCTGTACGTGTTGGCCGGAAATCCGTCTGAACTCGTGACCAAAACAGATGGCGCGTGATGGGGGGGGGGGGGGGGTATAACGGTGTGCCTTTTGCACAGAAATCGCGTTTGCATATTGTAATATGTGTAACATTTTTCCAAAATGTCCGAAAACTACACCATATGTCACAGAAATATAAATACGCAACGACGAAATTCGAATTTTTTAATTATCTGTAAACTACAGTTCTTAACACTTTTAAACAGTTCAGCATGCTGAAAATTTCATTGAAATCGATTGACGCAGAAAAAAATGATACGCGTAGAAAGATTTAAGAATTTATGGAGTTTAAGCAGAAATTGACCAAGAATCTTAAAAAATTACGATTTTCATCATTTTCGATGCCACGTGGCTCATGCGTATGTCGATCGAATTCAAAGAATTTTTCTGCATGTGTACAACTGTCGTA
>CM052090.1:13292222-13321361 GCA_028453745.1 Agapostemon virescens | reverse complement strand
TTGTATAATATATTGTATATATTGTATAATATATTGTATATATTGTAGTATACGCTCGAACGAAGAAAGGTATTCAATTATTGAAAGTCTCTTTATCGTTTAAGAAATTGTATAAGGAAATATTTCAGTTTGGTCATTATGACCGGTGATGGTAGACATAGTATCAACAGACAAAGGCAATAATATTCTGATTTATAATCCGCGAAATAATTCAATATTGTTAACTGAAGGCTATCTACTCACCAGTTTGAGCCACGCGTTTGTCTTCAGTATTTGGTTCTTTTCATCCTAAAACACAGTAAAATATTCAGAGATTAATATCAGTTGAATCGAAATGTTCTTTGAAATACAGTGACTCTTATTAATATTCGGACATTGTGATATTCAAAAATTGTTGCTAGTTTCGATCTTGTGCAATAGTAAATTTGGAGTTATAGTTTTATAATACAACAGAACATTCATTGTAGTTTGTAATAACATAAATTTTATCTGTTTACCAGTGAACTATATTATGTCGAAATTTATCGTCGCAAAAATATTCAGACACATAACTTATAATCGCGTTTCTTGCGAATAACGACACACCTTTGCCGTTTGTTTCCAAACAATAATGTCGAGGAAGATGAAAAACACGCTTCACGATAGCAGTTACTGTTGGAAAGCCGTTAGGTTCAGTTAGAAATTCTAAGTATGGGAAGAAAAAGTAAAAATACTTCACTTGACGTACGACAATTAGTAATTTTTTACAGAGAAAAAGAGAAAACGTATCGGGAAATCGGTAACCTTCTAAAATTAATACACTGCGTACGGCGTTCTGCGTGCTCAACGCGCTCCCAGGACCCGCACATTTTTGGACGCTCCAGAAGCATGCTTGGCAAGCAATACGATGTATATATGCACATTTTTAATTTGCATTTGGTATTACATTCACATAAAGTATTCTTAAATATTACTATTGTAGGCAATTAGTATTTATTGAGGATAGCGGCCAGATGTTCGACAGTCGAGTCGACCAGGACGGTGACCAGGATTATGGCCCAGGCGTGATACCGGGTGTTTTTTCCGTAAAGTCGAGGGTAATTCCTGTGACAATGGGTCTTCAATTTTGACCACCCGAGAACCGGAATAGCCGCGTCATAAACCTGGTCTTCTGGCGAAATGCAAGGGGCGATGCGCGTAGATGCGAATTCCCCTTCTAGGGCCTGTACTAGGAGGGGAAGATCGAGGGCGCATTTTCCGGAGAAACTCCTAATTGGCAGAGGCGCTAAACGCCTACCATCATGGGTGCGTTAAAAACATCGAACGCGAGCAGAAATGATATGTTTTGATTTAAGAGTTGGAGAAGCCGGATCGAGGACGATCGGCGTGTTATTAAAGTATTGTTAATCAGACCGTGTACTTCTACCAACTTATTTGTCATCTCCGAATCCCTGATTCGCCCCACATATATCTAACACCCCCTCCCCTACACTATATATTTTATACATCTATTTGTTATATAAGATTTTTTACATTTTAACGATTATTTATTTCACAAACTTGAATAATACTT
The DNA here is from genome assembly GCA_028453745.1 of Agapostemon virescens. Lineage (NCBI taxonomy): Eukaryota > Metazoa > Arthropoda > Insecta > Hymenoptera > Halictidae > Agapostemon > Agapostemon virescens. The sequence continues at coordinate 13,319,809 of CM052090.1, read as the reverse complement.
TAGAGCGTGATATCTGGTAAAAAAATTATCAGTAACAGATTGAAAGTATAAATGATTTTAAAAAGTTTTTTCCTTACAAATTAAAACACAAACTTTAAAATAACAAAATGTACGACAATAAAATACTTTATATGGTACGGTAGACGATCAGCACAGATCTATCAATACACTGGCTATACTGACCGATTGTTTTGACATGCTTTGAATGTCAAGATTCGGTTATTTTGTTTATCATTTGTCACATGAATGCGCAAGGCTTCACAAACTACAATGAATGTTCTGTTATATTATAAATCAATAACTGCAAATTTACTATTGCAAACGATCGAAACTGTAACAATTTTTTGAGTAGTACAATGTCCGAATATTAATGAGTCAATGTATATAGGAATGATAGGGAATAAATTTCAAATTTTTAAATTCTTCAATTCTACGAGAAAAGATCATACCACATAAATCTCGCAACTATTCGTCCAAAGCATTGTCTTTTACTCTAGAATATTGAACGATATTGTAGAATGCATTACACCCTGTCTACTGTGAAATGCGATCAATGAGAAGTTTGTACATTCCTATTCCAATGTTCGTTTAAGGAGACAAAGGCGAACCGAAATTATAAATAGTTTTCGCCGAACCTTTGACGAATTGATTTGTAAAACGGATTTCTGTTGAATAAATTAGTTAAATCACCTGCAACATTTCCAAAATAACGAATTATAGCCAAGTTTAAGAAATATACAATAGCATTAAAAATTGTAAAACTTTAACGCGAGCGTCACACGGATTCCCAGTTGGGTGATTCCTGTTTAATCTTACGCGCATCGTTCTCTCGCCAAGTCTTGCGATTCAGGGGCACAAGAGGAGGGGTAGTGAGATCATAAAAATTCGAAAGTCGAGAAATAAGGAGCGCTATAATGTACACGTGGCCTGTAAATGAAACGTCCAATCAGCAGTTGCAAAGATGTGCGCAAAATCTATGCGAAAACGAACGCAGGCGTTAGGGCGGCAGTCGAATAGCAAGGCCAGCAACTCGTAAAATTCATGCCAAAAACTGGGGGAACCAATAACCGCAAATTGCCAGTGCAACCGTTCGCTTTCCAATGCTCTGCAGGGAGGCGCGGAACCCTCCACCACAGACTCGTCCAAACTTCAAAGTGATTTATAAATCGAATATACTCTGATCGTTGGCGTCAATGGACAAACCACTTTGTACACCTGCGATCACTCTGAACGAATTAGTTACCGCACACTTCACAGACAAGCACACATGACACGTTCACTTCTTAAATCTCGGTTGAAACTTCATTGAACATTCAAGAAACGCTATTTGCAAACTATTATAGGAGTTCCTCTAACCGTCAGGGCCTAACGCCATACTTTAAAACGAAACGACTCGATGGCGATCGAACATCTGTAACGTTTCTTCAGTTTTATATAGGACGGGGCAATAACTACGCATATCTTAAATGTTTCCTTGAATTATTCGCACGAAGTGTCGAAAAACTATTCGATTGGCGACGAAGTGATTGCGAATTTTAAATGAGAAAGAAAATTTTAAATTTTTACTTGAAAATATAACTTCATTAAAGTAGGTATTGTCCGTTTTTTTCGATGACCTTTTGCCATCTTCGTCTCAAAACTTTTTATTTTTGCCAGCAAAGAAATGATTTAAATAAGATTTTACATCTGAAGGCGCAAGGTCAGATGCAACAAGGCGACCCAACCTAGCTCCAATAATTTTTGGAGAGTGACCAAAGATGTGTGGGGCTTTGCATTATCGTGCGTAAAGTCAAATGAATTTCCTTTAGCGGATAAGGTACCCATAAATCGAGTTTCTTATCATAGCCAAGCTGTTTTAATTGTTTTTTAATGTACGTATGCATTGAGCTTCTCTGTAATCTCACGTGTTGTGCTGTGACGATCTGAATCGATAATGGCTTTAATATGGCTCTCGTCAACTTTAACTGGATGACCAGATCGTTGCACATTTTTCAGTGAAAAATCACCAGACCGAAATTTGGAAAACGAATTTTGATACTGCCTCTCTTTCGAGGCTTCACTCCCATATACATATACAGACAATATGTCTGATATGCGCGTTTTGTTCTTCCATTTTTAAGTTGGGATAAAAACGAAACTAAATAACGAACGATACAATTTTCTTACTAATAATTAAAGATGAAAGTCCAAAGAACAAGAAAACAATATAAGTTAGGTGTTTTGAACACGTTGATAAAATAAAAGAATGTGCTAAACCCATCTATCGACAAAATCTGTAATCATTTAGTTTCCAACCCAATATTTTCATGCAAAATTGACCTTGACCGACTTTTCGAAGATCAAAGTTTTAAGCGATTTTTCGATGAGTAAAACACGATAAATTCATAACAAAATTCGACCTTTAAAGAGTCAGTCAATATATTATGAAAAAAATTCCTGTAAATATATTATGCAGACAGCACAGAGTATATTTCCGTGATTCTTCGATGATGACCGATGATGTGATCAGAAATACATAGAAATAGAATGTTTCCGCGATAGTGTTTTATTTATTGTTTATTTGTCTTCCGTCGATTGGAAGGGACAATAAGAAACATGGATTGTGAGTGAAAGACGGATACGAGATACCAGAAAACAAGAATTTACTTCACCTGTCAATTTCTTAAAAGGTAGTACAATTATTTTATGTAGTTTCGACTACATTCATAAAAAATTATTGCAACTCTTTAAATGTTTAGAAGTTGAAGCTGTCAACGTGTATCTTATTTTAAAGAAATTATTAACATTGTATTCTAATTTATGTACCTGATACGATCGATATATATGATAAATTATGCAACTAATTTAAACCATACACTGAAAATGATTTTTCTTTCATACCTTCTATTACTATTAGTAAACTGACGAAAAATATGGACCGTTCACCTTTTATTTATAAATTTTCCAAAGTGCACGTTTAATAAAACTTAATGTTCTTCATGCAAAGTTATAATCGATTCGAAGCAACATAATATAGATAGCATTCTGGTTGCCATAGACAAATTACGTTCACAAGTTAACGGTTCCATCAGTGTATCATAATTAGTACTATCCACTACGCAACACTAATATCCGAAATTAAATGTTTAGAGAATAATCGCAGCTTTGTGTTGATCACTCGTTTATACTCCGCAGTTGAATCGAAATTTACGCTCGATTTCTTGCAGAAAGTTTAATTGGACTGAAGGTCGATCTTTTATCCGGCTCAAAGTGAAATTAGCTCGACCACTGGCGTGTGCAATTTTCCAGTCAAAAAGCACATCCGCTAAAAATATCAAAGTAGCATCGAATTGTGTTGCGCGGCGGTTATATTCTGTGGGAAAGTGTTTTTTCTTGAAACACGACGTCGAGAAAGAAAAATGCGAGGTTACCTAATTACCTGCCGAGAATTCGTTAGGACAAGTAAATTACGCGTGTTCCCCACATACTTTCCCTCGCGTCAGTTTTGAACGTACACCATATAAAGTTTGTTGCTTGTACAGCTTGGTTTAATAGAATAACCGCTCGTTAAACCGAGTACCATGAAAATTATACGCCCGCTTTTTAGCTCCCTGAACTTTCAATAGTCTGCTGTTTCGGCATGAAATCGATGCTTGCTTTATGGTCGATTCACTGGTAACGGTTGACCATTAAACTCGACTCGTTTGAAAGATTATTGCCGTGGTCTTTGTTATCATCTTTTTTCAATAAACTACAATCTGTTGGTACCGGGTTGCTCGCAATCAGTTATTCAATTCATAACAAAATTCGTTTTTCGAGACATAACTTTGTTTCAAGCAGTTCTTGCGATTAATCAGAAGCAAGAAGTATCGGTAAGTTGCGCAGAGTGCGTAAGACAGTTGTTGCCTTTAGAAATTTACATATTTAATTAGCTGTATAACGAGGAAACTTGGATCATCGATCTCCTCTTGACTTTAATTACATTCAAATAATAATAAAAATCTGAAGAAAAGAAATTTTTAATTTAGAACAGAATATCTTCGCCATCGGAGAAGCGAGTATATTTTCTTGACATTGTTTTTCGTTTTACTGAAGATAAAACAGATACTTGTAGACATTTAAAAGAGTATTTTATTCCGAGTTTATTTAAAATCTTAGATAGATGAAAATTCCAAATTCAGATATTGCTATACTTTTATTCGATTTAGAAGAGGAAAAAGAATAGATCGGACATCGATATGATCATCTATTTTGTTATATTTTTTATTAAAATTAGGAATTGCAATATGGGTAGAATCATATTCTGCAGCGATTTCTTCCATCTTACAGGTCCTACATTGCTCGGATCCATATTTCATCCGCAGGCACATTAGGGACATGACTCTACATCTGTTTCCAAGAACCAACAGGTGAATTTGGACGCAAAATAAAGGAAATATTGGCTAGAGGAATCTCGTTCAATATTCTAGTTGATATTAGTAGTTTCGGTATTCCTACAAAAACGTTTCTGCAGCATACCAGCTTCCATATTCCGAACCATTACCTCCATAAAACTCAGCAGCAAGCCAAACGACTATCACTGCATTCCGTATCAATCTTAAGCTACCTTGTTTATTAATCTATTCTTAGATAAGGTTGGTTCAATTAGAATTGTCCCCGTCTTGCAATAACTAGACTAACGAATTATAGATTAGGAACTATAGTCAATATCTACACACATTGCACGCAACACAAGCTAAACAGAAATTTGAATCCTCCACTAATAACTTGAATAAGGTAATAACAATGTACATACAGTTTTAAATTCTTACATATTACAATATATATACAATTCTTACATTTGGTACGTCCCTCTAAATTGAGTCAATCTTTGCAGGCGTGCCCCAACCAGACTATCAGAGCTATCGTCATGGCTAAAATCTTCCACAAACCTCCCTCTTTCAGAAGCGCACCTCACATCGAGTCTAGCATTTCAGGGGACTGCAGGAAAGTTCCTTTTATCAACCCCATTTTCCCATCTACGCGATTTTCACCAGCCCCAAAATTTCAAAGTCGCGCCACTGCCGCAATTCGCTTCCAATGGACCAGGGAATTGAAATACACCCTTACTATGCGTCCAGTTACTTGTAGCCAGACTTAGAAAAGAATCTGGAAAACTAAGTTTTTCGACCGATGTCTTATCCCCCTCAGAAAGTGGCAGTTTGGGGGTTGTCGGATTTCCATTGCCATAGTTTCTGCCATAGTCTCTGACCGCGCGTCTAGGAACGTGTAGTTAAAATTACAAAAGAATCGGTGACCTAAAAATTGTTCCCCAATTTTTCGCGATTTTTAAAAGTGGTGGACCCGTCCCCTCAATATTAGACAATCTTTGAAGGCGTGTTCTGACCAGACTATCAGCTCTATCGACATGATTCAAACGTTATAATCTTCCCCAACCCTTCTTCTTTAAGTATACGCGTCCCGAAGTGGCTAGATTTTCAGAGGAATCCAGGAGGCTTCCTTTTATCAACCCCATTTTGTCCATTTTCGCGATTTCGAGCGGGCCCAAAATTTCAAAGTCGCGCAACGGCCGTAATTTGATTTTGATCGAGTTGAAATTTGGTGATCATATTTCCAACGCGTCTAACTACCAGCAACGTCTACTGTATTCTACTGTTCTGTACATGTTAAAATGACGCGTTCCAATATTTTTAATTTTTGATTTTTGAGACTGTAAAGGTGCATCCCCGAGGAATTATTTGAATTGAATTCTAGATATGTATAAAGATTGTCACTGTAGTAATTTTATATGGAAACAGTATTTTTTCGATGTTTTGTTATGATTCAGATGCAGAATGTATTCGAAGAGTACATTTTTTCGTAATAGCATGTCGAGATATATAAATATATAATTGATTATATTATTTTATTATATACTATTAATGTAGTTAAAAATTTGATCAGATTCATTTGCGTTATTTTTGAATGTTGATGTAAAATAATCACTTTTAGTGAACTGTAATTAAAACTACATATGTTTTATAATCGATAATTGTAGTTGATAAATATAATTGATTATAAATTACATTTCCTTAAGTCAGGTTGAAAGAATAGCAAAATTTGAGATCACTACAATAATCCCAGAGGAAGTAGACCGGTTAGAGAGCGATTTGCATTGTAATATAAAAATTTCTATCGTAATAACACGGTAAATATCGACGTGAGCATGATTAATTGGTGTTTAATAGATACGTTCTGATGCGAAAGAGCAAGTAGGATTATTGAAAATCAATAAGCCGTCGAATTATCCAATCAATCATCCTGAAACTGTTCACGCTGTGGGTGTCTACTCTAACCAAACTGTCTGTGAAGGCATGCGATACTTTCCATCGAAACCAATGGGTACGAGGACCATTTCTATCTACGAAACAATTGAGTAATTAATGTCGACACAATATTTTCCATTTAGCTAGACTTCTGTATATATTTGTAAATAAATCCTACTATAACGTTCAATCTCTCTTACATTGATTGCATTTATTTCATAAGTTTACGAAATTTTTGAGAAAATAAAGTATTTGTGCAAAGTATTCCGAAGACCGCAGATGTTTTAAATTTATGACAACAATGAGTAATAATCTTATTATTATTCGTATTTACAACCAATCAAAAATATTAAAAAAAGAAGTAAATTTTTATACGATCCTTTTCCTTGATGCAGACAATTTTTATTTTGCATAAAGATCCGCAATCTATTATTCATAAATCAAATATCGAATCAAAAGTTCTAATATCATTGAAATTCATCGATTCGTAAATTTGATTGAGAAATTCCCCTATCGATTCATCAAATTTTGATTTAAAACGATTCGGAGAATGCAAACTTGCCACCGAAACCAGATAATCATGTCATTTGATTGCAAAGATAATGTAGCGAATCAAATTTTCACATTTTTGGAAAATGAATTGCGCGAAACAATTGAAAATCAGTGAACATATTGAATGGGCGGATGAATCGATGGTAAGGAATATTTAAGGAACCAGCGACGGGTTTTCGATTTCGTCTAAAATTGTCACGAAGCAAATAATAGTGGTTTTATATTGATTGTATTATATTGACTGTATTATATTGATGAATTCGATCCACGTTTCACATAACAGAGTATACATCATTAAGCAGGCCGCGCAGAGTGTCGAAACTAATCGAAATTGTTTCACGTGGACGCCTTTGGTCACGGCCTGTGCGTAGCATTAGCGTAATCTGTGACTCCATTCACCTCAAAGCAGACACCAATCGAAGATATCGATTAGAACGAATCGACTTGACGATGGCGTCGCATCACGGCGAAATTTCTCTACCGAATCCTAAGGGAATATTCACGAATCGTTTAAAGTACAATTTTTTACAGAAATAGTCAATTCGATGTTCGCATCGTACAAGGAAATTTAATTCGGAGAGTTATCATAAAATTTCTTGACGTTGATAGTTCCTGATAAAATATTTTTACAAACAAGCACATTAGTGCATTAATAATTTTATTTATGTGTCTTTCAATAATTTGCTTTTTGAGATTCGTAAAATTTGCATTGTTACAATATTCGACTAACGTCCCTGCCAAAATAGAATGTGTTATTGATAGAGGCTCAAATATGATTTCTACTATTTAAACGATTGTTCATTTTTCTTACTTATTTTTTATTCTATTGCTACTTAAAAATTTGTGTTTTAAATTGAATTCGATAATATTTATAGTTGCCTCCATCTGGTGAGGATTTCGTTTCGTTTTATTTTCGAAAGTATCAATTAATTACACAGAGAGTTCAACACTCTTTCAGATTTTACGCCATCTATTGCCTATTTTCTACTAACAGTTCAAACTTGTCCAAGGCCCAGTATTCAAACCCGTCCAATCGTTTCGTCGCTCAGAGAATTAGTCCTGCTCGGATTAAACATACCGAATGCACCGAAGAGTATATTCGCCGTGGGAATTCCATTTGGTAAAGTATGGGTGCATGAAGTCCTTAATCAAATCCTCGCTGAGAAGGGATGGGTGTTGCAGGGATAGAATTGCGAGCAATTACTCGACGAGCGAAACGCAAACATCGATGGGTGTGGGACAAGGCGATCGGCAACGAGTTGTAAATTATTCCCGGCCGCGGCGCTTGTCCCGGTCGATAAATGAAAACGGTAAATCTCGTTTCGATACCCTTTGCCGTTTGACCATGAACTCCGTATTTATGGTCGGCATAATGGAAATTGCGCTGGCCCTGTTTCTCTTTTCGCTCGGCGGCGCGCTCGCGTTTAGCCGTGCTGTCGGTTCTTCGCAATCTATCGAGATTTCCCGCCGAATTTCAGTGCCCCGCCCCCTCGACCCCCCACTGCCCGGTGTTCCCCAATCCATCTCGTCGCCTCGGCCCGCCCACCACGTCCCCGTTCCGCGTTCTTGTTTCGAGGCACACGGACGAGTCCTTGTACACCGACAGAGGCCCGGGTCCGTTCAAAGGCGCACGGCCACAGCAACGGCGCAAAGTGACGAGAAGCTTTTTCATCAGCATCGCAATTATAAAATGGTAAAGCGTGCTCATCATGTTACCTCGGTCTATACGCCATTTTCGCGTGGACGTTGCGCATCGCTTTCAATGAGGAGACTGATCAGCGAAATTTCCTGCCGCGGCATCCTTATTTTTTTACTTTCCCTTGCCTTCGTTGCTCCTCGCCGCCCCTCCATCACGGCACCTCTATCAACCCTTCCGCCACCTTTCCCACCCACTTGCTGACCCCTTTCCGGTATATTATATTTTTCGATTAATTTCTGAAGTCTCGTGTAGGACGACAGTTTAATTCAGGAACGCGCGCGATATTAACGAGATTGTAGTTCGCCGAATTATTGCGGAACTCCCTCGGCTCTCGTTTCCGGCACATTAACTCGAAAGAAGTCAATTGAATCCACGGGACTGTAAGATCGATGGAAAATAGAGATAACGCGGCGCCAATGAATTTTCGATTTCGCGCGATTCCCTTCGACCTAGAGCCTCGGAAATTCAAATGTTCGGGAGGGGGAAGGGGGTCGGTTTAAATACCGGTTCAGGTGAACGGTTCACACTTTTATTAAATACTCGTGACCATGTCAAGGTTTCCTACGTGTCCGTAAACGACGGGATTTTACTCTTTTTGGAAATTTTTAATCGATCATATATTCTTTGCCTGCCTTCGCGAAACGCGTTGTCGCAAAGAAGTGGAAAACAGGAAAAATTAATGCGAAATATTTGGGGCATGTATAATGCCTATTATTCTCGGGATTGTACGTAATTCAAGTATCATCCTCTCTCGCAGCAAATAGGATAATAGTAAACATTTAAGAAATATTGACGCAATTGGAGAATATAATAAACGTTTATAATACATTACTAAACTGCTCTGCCTTCTTCCGTACTCACATGTTTTATATTTATTTTATCACAATTTTCTAACAAAATATTTGGCATCCTCACATCTGTTTTAAAAGTACAATATGGATCCTGTTTTACGAAAAATTTACTTTGTATTATTGGAACAACGTGATTGTTAATTTGCCTTCATGTAGTTGTACTTCTCATTAACAAGCATATTATAAGTATCATTCTAATTATACTTAGAATTGTTTAAAACTGTCTTCTCAACGATTTTGCTTGTGTTTGACTCTTAAATATGTATAAACAATATTTCTATTTCTTTCTACAATCTAATGCGAATATGTGAAACGATACACGATCGAACTATGCACCTACTTTTCTTTAAAATGCTATAACTGTTTCATGAAAATGTAGGAAAAATAAATTTGTTTCACCAACTAATCGATTTCTTTTAGTACCGAGCAAAAAAAAGCTTTGTTTGTCGAACCTTAATTACGGGTGATAAATGAATTCTGGTTTAAAGCGTATAACATTAATAACTGAATAAGCTGATTATCCGTCGGGTTCGCCTTGGTCTCGCGCCGAAAAATAAGGCAATAGCAATTCAACGAGCTCGACGAATCCACTAATTAATGCCATTTGCTAAAAGCACAAGTTCCGCAGTGGGCTTTTTACGACGGAACACATTACACTAGCTCTCCCATTATTTGACGATCCGTGTCAACTTTTTGTCCGTTCATTCAGTCCGACGTTTTCCAACGTAAAACAAGATGCGCCGAACAGGAGCTGTGCACCGGAGCAAAAGATATTTCTAAGTGGAGCAAAACCAGTTTCATTACCTAGCCGGCTTTCTCTACGTCCCGGCCACCGTTCTCCGTAAGTCGCCATTACTCAACTTGGTCCCTGCTTTTGTTTCGCGTCTTCCGATCGATCACCGGCGATTCCGAGCTTTGCAAAATTAAGTGTCTTTTATTCGAAACCCTTCAGTTAGCGCATCAACTGCTATGTGAAATTCCATAACAGTCGCGCAAAATCGGAACAGCTTGTTCCATAATGTAAAAGTAGAAGAGTAAAAATTCATTACAAAAATTGCTTCTGGCAACTACTTTCCAGCTTGTAAAACCCAACAAACTTTGATTTACTGAGGGAATTGAAATCGAAATTGATTTAGAAGTTGCAGAAATGAATTTGTTCATTAGCTTCTTGTATGTACCAGGCATGTAAATACCTAACGGGAATTTATGTATTGGGTTGTCCGGAAAGTTCGTGCCGATTTTTTTTCGGAAGATTGAAACGCAATCCATTCAAGTTTTGGTATGTATTTATTGAAAATATGAATAAATCGGTACGAACTTTCTGGAAAATCCAATATAAGGATTCGCTTGATGTAAACACGAATCTTAGTTTGAACTATAATCGTTCTTCCTGAATCGTAGATACATATGGTAAGAGTTATTTTATAGATTCCAGATCATTTTTCACAATATTATCACTAAAAGTATACTCATAAAACGACTAAAATACAATTTTTCACAGAAATAGTCAATTCGATGTTCGCATCGCGCAAGTAAATTTAGGTCGGAGAGATATCGTAAAATCTGTTTTTATAAACAGGCGCGTTGGTGGATGAATAATTTTATTTATGCCAATCTTTCATTAATTTGCCGTTTGAGATTCGTAAAACTTGCATTGTTAAAATACACGATTAACGTCCCTGCCATAATAGAATGTGTTATAGCTTTGCGAAATCAAATATCTTTTATTCCCTTCAGACACGCGAAATTCCATAACAGCGCGCAAAATCGGAACAGCTTGTTCCATAATGTATAAGTAGAACAGTAAAAATTCATTACAAACATTGCTTCTGGCAACTACTTTCCAGCTTGTAAAATCTAACAAACTTTGATTTGCTGAGGAAATTGAAATCGAAATTGATTTAGAAGTTGCAGAAATAAATTGGTCTATTAACTTCTTGGATGTAAGAGTTATTTTCTAGACTGCAGATCATTTTTTGCAATATTAGCGGTAAAAGTACGAAGAAATCCAAGTGATCAGCTTTATTATTTAAATTGTAATTACTGTAGTACATGGAAAAATTATCGATGTTCAAATGTCGTTGATAAAATGTGATTTCTAATCGATCTATAATTTATCTGTATTTACCGCTAGAGATTTAATAATAATTTTCTGCTAGTTTTATGTTTTATACAATTGAAAATACGTACTATTGGTTGGCATGAGTGAAATTTACATAAATTTTTATTGTGAGTGCCAATTTGCTGACTTTGATTAGTAAAATGAACTTTGTATAAAGACATCGTATGAAAACATGTTTTTAAAGCTTAAGAAGTAATTCTTGAGAAAATTATGTGTTTCATAATTGTTTGATAACTGTGCGATATAAGTTAGAGTCAGTGTCATATTTTACGTAAGAATAATGTAAGGAATACATTGAAGCAAGGCATAGTAATTAAACTTGCTTGATGGTTGGAATAAGCGGACTGAAAATTCTGCAGAGGATAACTAGTTTCAAAATTGTTTTCTTAGTTTTTGCATGTGCAACGATTTTCATAACTTGTTAATCAAGAAGAAAGCAAACTATGTATGGGTAAATTATTTTCTAAATTAGTAGTTAGTAGTAGACTACGAATATTTATAGAAAATACTTCTATTCTGTATCAATTGCAAGAGACAGGAGCCAGAAACATATTTAACTCTGTTTTAAATAATTTTAACCAATTAAAAATGTTATATTCATCCTTTTAATTCATTGCAATCGCCCACTTACTTTTGCCATTTATGCATAAAATCTGTAATCTAGATATCGATATCCTTAGTTTTGAATATTTTTTTATCAACACGATAAAATTCAAAATAATATTTTATTTATACGTTCTCTGTAATTTTGAAAAAGTATGTACGCGAGAAATTTAATAAATGTTCTCGTTCCTTCATTAGAAATAAAATAATATATCACTTTCCTAAAAGGTAAAAGTTATGAACAGTTATTGAGGCATTAAAAATTGTTTTTGCAATTTATCAGCAGGAAAAATATTGGTATTTATATAAATATTCTATTTGTACGCGACATCCGTTTCCATTTTATGTACTACTGCCAGTAATGAAAATATATTCCATGTCCGGTATGAGAGAATTTTTATTACAAATATTATGAATGCCTCGATGAATGCGTCGATAATACGAAAAGAGGATAATGAAAGAAAGACTTTTTCCTCGAATCGAGAGATACTGTATACATATAAATATCATTGTACAAATTAAATCGCAGATTATGTTATTCAAATTCGACAACATTGTAATAAAATTCCTAAAATGATTTTATCATCGGCAGTCCATAATATTAATAATATCGTTTTTAACAACAAATACTCATTTTATTCGTATGAAACGAGTGTAGTCGCAGTCCTACGTGAAAAAATCAAGTTGCAGTACACGTTCGCCTATAAATTTCCGCAGTTTCAGTTTATCCGACATTCCTACCCCATGTCTCGCCGAATCTTAAGCCAGGCCACTGGTTTGCTTCCAATCGATGCATTTCTAACAAATGCAGAATATCAAAACAGAATTCCTTCTTTTATGCCATGTTTAACAAATAGTTGTTAAACCCAAACTGAAATATATTTACATACAATCATAGTTCAGTAATCAAAATTGTTCGAAATGTTCTTATAAATCCAGCACTTAAAAACGTGAGATACAATTTCACAAAATTTTCGAAAAGGAACACAGTTTCTACACTGATACATATCTCGGGTGAGGTACCTAACTTGATTCTCCTAACTATCGCATTTAACAAAACAACTATTCATAATAACACAGTAACACATAATTTTTATAACAAAATAGATTACTACAATGCGAACTTTGAAGTAACATAAGAATGTTCCAGGTCGAATTTAATGCAAAAGGTATGTTTTCATGAAATCATTTTAACATTAGAATTAGAAATCATACTAATATACACTGCTATACACTGCAACTATTCAAAATTTGAATTTGAAAATTTGAAAGTGGTCTAAGTCATATATTTCCTGTTTCGAGATATTTGATAAATTGCATTTGAATAAATTAAAAAATATATTTATATTATGCAACCTTTTAATTTAGAATTTTATTAGAATTGATTAATGAAAATTTATTATGAAAATGAAATTTTGTGTGAATTTTATACGAAAATGTTGTTTTTACAGTTTGAATTGACTTAGACCATTTTCAAAATTAACTGAATGCCCTGTAAATGACTTAAAGCAATAAAGAAACTACGAGTTTCATTAGAAACAATAATTTTAATGAAATAATTCATGAACATTTATTAATTATTTTTAAAAAGTAATCTATTTTTGTCATTTTAGGCTTTTATCATTATGAGTTCTTAAGATTCTTAAAATGTTCCTGAATAACAGGAGGGATGTATGACATTAAACACATAATATCTTTATGTTTTTGTTCCGTTACTGGTCTAGTGTTGGTGTATAATCGAAGTAATTTAATATTTCGTATATTTTTGGTCGTCCTCTTTTAGGTGAAAGATCCAAAACTAATTTAGAATCATCTAAAGAAGTTTTATAAAACATCTTATAAGGTTCATTTTTCAAGAATCACATCCGTTGAATTTGGCAACGAACACAGATTCACCCGTGTTATTTTTTATTCTTCTTGTAGTTGACTCTTCTAGTGATTTCGTTGAAATAAGATCCGACTGCCACATTCGTTTTACCGAAAATGTATTTCTTCTTCTACACTTTTCTATCAATTCATGATAATTCCAATAATTAGTTCGGAAGAGCCCAACTGAATTAATGCACTTTCAAAATAGAACTAAGTAAGTGAATTCCATATATTGTTAGGTAGACCGGAAAGTATTGTCGTTTCTGTTATCGTTTGATTGTCATTTGTCGGTTTATCGTGTAGTTCAAAAACGCATCAAAGAGGACCACGGGCCATTTTAAGGTTACGCTTATATAATTTCTTAAAATTTTTTAATTAGAACACTTTCATAATTGTAACTAAATGAATTCCATATAATGTTGAAATGACAACCACTATCTAATGGTTCATTTTTTACAATGTCGTAAAAATTACATTGAATTAATTTAGTTTAAAATAATGTGCTGTAAAATAACTGATAAACTCATTTTTCTTAAATTTTGACTTAGACCACTTTCATAATTATGGGCTCAATTATATCCAACATGAATATCCAGGTACCCACAATTAATCTTTGACAGTTACGATCTCTTGCACGTTTCTGTCGATACTGTTTAAAATTGTCCAGAGATATACAGATATTTATATATTTACTAAATGATATGCGAAAAGGATTTTGAAAAAGTTGAGCCAAGTACTAAAAATTTTAAGGACGCATCTTGTAGATCTACGATAGTTGTACACATGCAGAAAAATTCATCGAAATCGATCGACATACGCATGAGCCACGTGGCATCGAAAATGATGAAAATCGTAATTTTTTAAGATTCTTGGTCAATTTCTGCTTAAACTCCACAAATTCCTCAATCTTTCTACGGATATCATTTTTTTCTGCGTCAATCGATTTCGATGAAATTTTCAGCATGCGTATAATCAACACGGGTCTTCAAAACTCATATTTTAAATTTTCATTGACGAGTTGAAATAGAAATGTTTGAAAAAATGATTGATTTCGAGATTATTTTTGCACATCGTTTAGCAAATCAATGCTTCCAATTACTTAAAAAAAAGTGAAGTTGTTTGGTTCAATTTTCGAAAAATTATTTAGATTTGTGAGCCACTATAAACAGACATCTAAATATATATTTTATTTCCCTGTTTCATCATTTTGTTACTGGAAGGCCAAGGCACTGGCACCTGTTCGTCAGCTGCGTGCAAGCCTGCGTTAGGCATTTTTCAGTGTCCCAGAACGAAATAATGAGTTTCGGCTAAACTATAATGTTTGCAATAAAATTATCAACTTATATTACAAAAGGCTACACTATTGCAACGACTCTATCTTCTACGATCACCAATAAGTGGATATACAGATAATTGGACACCCTTTCTAGCTACTACTTGATCCGTCATCGATTCCTATAGATGCCATCGTTAACTGCCTTCCGAACGTCTCAGCGTGAAAGGCAAGGCTTGCTAGGTAGCAGCAATTCCCTCAAGCATTCCCAGGACGAAAGTATAGTACGAAGTACAATCCAAAGTACAAAGACCTAATACTAACGTTCCGGAGCCAACAACTATACTCACGGCTCTTCCATTTTCCTGATACTCCATCAATGAACAGGCTCGCACCGAAGGAACAACCTGTCACTCAAGTATTGCTCGCACCCGCATAACAAAGAAGATTGGCAAGATTGATCATAGTTTAGAGTGTTACCTAGCAATCCCTAACAGAGCGACCAACCCAGTGGCGTGCATTATGCTGGGAAACTCCAATCACTCTTCTCACATTTTTGTTCACACGATGCCTGCTCCGTGTCGCACGAGGAGTACGTCGCGTAGAGGAGCAGAGAGAAGAAGAGGGAGAAAATGGGTGGGGAAAAAATGATGGAGGAGAGAGGGTAGAGAAAGAGAGAGAGAGAGGGGGGGCTACGAGATATGAGTGGTAAAAGAGAAAACATGGTAAAAGGGTACGGGTGACTGCAGGGTGAAGAGGATTTGAGAAAATCGAGATAGCAGAATGATGCACCTTTATATCATTCTGTTGCCTCGGTTGGATCGAGATGAAAAGGACCGGGTATGTTTTCTGACGTTGCTGCTTGGTGGAATGGCAACGGAAACCTGGGAGAGGCAGGCCGGGCTGCGTGTCGCTGACATTTCGGTCTTCTTGTAATGCGCGGCGTAGTGCTTCGAAATTTATTTACATATCTACAGTGCTCTCAAAAGGTCCGCGACACTATGCATTATTTATTATTGGCCCCCTTAGAAACATTTCCCACGGATATCCAACGTCTCGCGACGTCTGTTCTCTAAGACCGTGGCTTCGTGAAAAACGCGTTTCTGTCGAGTAATGCAAGTTTACTCGGAGCTGTCAGATCTTCGCGCGTGCACACTGACGAAAGTTTCCTTTCGCAACTTGTCAGCCGCAAATTCGCAAACAGCCCATCCGAAATTCTGGTAGAATACGCAACCAGCTGTCGCAAATGTTCCTCCTGTGATAGGCGCGCGTTTGATGTCACGAATCGATGCATTCGCTCTTCAATTTCTTTTGAATGTTTGGTGATCTGTGGTATAAGGATAATCAAATTTCTACTTGAAATTATGTGGATTTATTATAAAGAACGAGGTAGTAATCGTCCATGGTTTAACCCTTTGTGTACTGAATTATTTGAAGATTTTTGTGTCCATGGGACGGATTTAATTTGTCGCTATATGGATTAATATGTAAAAGTAATACATTTTATTTGGAATATACTTATATTGGTGATATAAATATATTTTTGAAACAGCATTTTAGTTACAAAATATAAATAAATATATAAATGAAATAATATAGAAATATTTATATAGAACAAGAACCAACTTAAAGTCGAATAATTTTGTACAATGTGATATTTTTCAAAACTTGTCGGTAAATGCAAAGTTACCTAGCATTGTTTGCATTGCCAAATGGTTTCTTTTCTTATTTTATGCTTATAACATATGTGACACTGTTTTGTAGGGTGTTTCTTTAATTCTGTTGCCGGAATATTCTCCGGAAAATGTGCCCAATTTTTCGCTATAAAACGATGTGGCGCATCGCTACTTGTAGGACGCCCACGGATATTATAATTTGGCAGGACCACTTGCGCCAATAATTCTTCAGCGATTTCTAAACGAAATTGGACAATGCTCGTTATGGTTTCATAAAATGTGAAATGGGTGCCGCAAACATCAACGCCTGCTTCTTAAATTCGTAACTTCGCCCAAGTAAGCAGATGACGAGTATCACTCGTCAAATGTACCCAAAGGGTTAATAGAAGATGTTTTTCAAGTAAATTTAGTGACTTATAAAAATTCTTATGAATTATTCAACAATTATGTATTAAATGCGTTTGAAAAGAAGGAAAAAATAGAATCCTGACCGAATGGAAGCAGCTGTGAATGCCTAAATAAATATAAATTTTGAGACAGGAAAAGCAAAGAATCGTTCTAATAATAATTGATAAATAATAAATATTTTGTAAATATAGGAGAGAATGACACATTTTCTCCAACTCATAATTTATCGTTTTTCATGAATATTTGAATACGATTTTTTCGAAAAAGAAGAGATTTATGTAAAATAATTCACGCCAGTTTGTCATAGGGAAAACTGCTGAATAAATAGACCAATTAGGCTCTTAAACCGAACGATAGGCGTACAAAAGATTAAGTCGTATTTAGCCTAAGGACTCCATAAACTTCAAAGACTCGTTTCTCACGCTCAGCTGTAAAATCTACAACGTTCAGACATTACTTATACCTGTCGTACTTTCAAACTACTTCGAGCGTTACAGTTGAAGCACAAAACGAAAACATATTTTCAAGAAGCAGTTCCCGTAAGTTCCCCAACTTCAAAACACCAGCAAAATTTTCTAAGTTGAATCGACTTTCATATTTTACCTTCAAACCTGTTTGTTCCGAAATCTTGCGAAAACGTTACGAGTTTCATCTATAGTTGAGGATATACGAAATATTTTATAGTTTCCTTGACTGAGAGAAACTTGAAACCGTCTCAGGAGCCATGAAAACCAATGGTGCCCGAGAAATATTTGTACTAACCCAGATTTGGTTGATCTTACGATTAGCATGTATTTTGATTGGTTTTATTCAATCCGTCATGAAATTTCTAATCTACGCCAGCAAAATACCATTTATCAATACGTACACTTGATCCTAACAGTATTAAAACACTGAGTTTCCTATTTTTGAAAAATTTTTAATACTTGCATTGCGATGATTTCGCTAAGAACAAAATAGCACAATAATAAATTGTGATAACATTATTTTTATGCGTGATACAGCAAGTGAAAAACTGAAGTTAGATTTTCGGTCGAAGAATTTGTATTGTTTGTAAAATCATGGTAGATGAACCTTCGATGCAAACATTACAAGTGAATGATCATTTTCAAATAAATTGACTGTTTAAAATTTAATCTATGACATTTTTGTTTTTTTTATGCAACAAAAGATAAATTTCAAGCTTAAGGTTTTATGCACAGAAGTGCAAACATTGTAAGCCGTTGTTACTTCAAAGTTCCAAAGTGAATCAATTACAGACGGTGTGGAAAGTATTCGTATAGCGACCAATTTCAAATCAAACTGTTCGCGTAAACTTCAGTTATAAATTTTGAGCGACAAAAATGATTAATAAATATTCTTGGGTATTTGTAGAAAAGATTTCGTGAAAACTGAATTTTATTTTCTTCAAGATTAACAAAAATATACATCCAGTATAGATAAACGTAAGAAATAGACGCACAGAAAGTATTCGTGCAGTTATGAATAATGAAAAATAAACTATAAAAATACAATATATTTTTTATATTTTAATAATTTCTGGGATTGTCTTTGGATTTTATAATAGTTTCGAGTCTTCTTGGCATGGAATTTACTAAGTTAGATGTTACAGCTGGTGTTATTTTGTTCCACTCCTTTAATAAAGCGGTTTTTAAACATTCTTTCAATGAAATATTATAACTACGTATTTTTTGTTCAAGATAAGCCCATAGATGTTCAATGGGATTGATATCTGGTGATTGAGGCGGCGTTTGCAAGTATTTTGATGTGTTGTATAATACCCATTGCCTTGTATTATGTTCAGAGTGCTTTGGATCATTGTCGTGGGTGAATATAAAATTGACTTTAAAACCCATTATATTTGCACTAACGTGGAGATGTTTTTTCGAAATATCAATATAAACTGTATGGTTCATAATACTGTCAATAAAATGTAGAGACCCCACTCCATTTGCACGCACACAACCCCAAACTAATACAGATCCACTGCCGTATTTTACCGTCGGTTGCAAATTTTCTTTTCTGAATTGTGTATTTTTCTTCCTCCACACTGTAAATTTAATTTTAGAGCTAAATATGTCGAATTTGCTTTTCTCAGTAAAAATTACTTTATTCCAATGTTCGATTGGTGTATTAATATGTTTCTCAGCGAATTCTAACCTTTTCTTACGGTTAGTTTCGTTTACAAAATGCTTTTTTCGTGCTACTCTACCATGATATTCGCTACTTCTTAAATAGTCACGCACAGTACTAACTGACACACTTACGCCGTTGTTGTTTTTAAGTTCTGTTGCAATTTGTTCGGCAGTTATACGTGGATTCTGTTTCACTTTACGAATAATTAGTCGTCGATCATACTCGTTTATCTTACACGGAAGGCCACTTCTTCTCTTATTTGAAACAGTTTTACGTTCACCGAATCTGTCAATTATACTTTGAATAGTAGACCTTGCTCTATTCACTATGGAAGAAATTTTACTAAGTGATTTACATTGATTATGTAATCGAATAATGATTTTTCGCACTTCTGTAGTTTCACACCTTTTGCGACCCATGTTGTAGTGTATTACAAATTTCAAACTTGCTTCTAAAGGGTGTCCCAAAATTAACGCAAGATTTGAATTTGCCGTCATTTTTGCAGTAAATTGTTGGCAACCCTGAAAAAAGACCAATTTGACAGCTGAGAGTTTAGGGTTAGTAAAAGTGGAGCGTTATACGATAAAACAATGTGTTTTCATTATTGAACAATATTTAAAAAATAATGAAAGTTTGGCGGCCGCAGTTTAAAAATTTTATAGAAAATATGGCCAAATTGCGTTGATTTTGGGACACCCTTTATTAGTACTCTGTGCCCTTTATTATACTTTCTGTGCGTCTATTTCTTACGTTTATCCATGCTGGATGTATATTTCTGTTAACCTTGAAGAAAATAAAATTTAGTTTTCACGATATCTTTTCTACAAATACCCAAGAATATTTATTAATCATTTCTTTCGCTTAAAATTTATAACTGAAGTTTAGGCACACAGTTTTATTTGAAATTGGCCGCTGTACGAATACTTTCCACACCGACTGTATAATAAAATTGTTTTAACTGGTAAATTTTGTTTAAATCTGCATATATAGGTTTAAAATTGTTGATTTCCCGTTGCATACATTTTTCTTACATTTTAGTAAAAAATTCGGTCCATAGAGGGTTAATTGATTGCTCAAGGAATTTTCGGTGACTATTTCTCCAACTATTCGAATCTTGTGGCTGCCTCGAGAAGGATTTCGATGCTTCAAGGAAGTTTCCCCAACCATTGCTGAGGAAGAACGGACAAACAAAAAGCCGAGCGAAAAGGGCCCGAATACAATCGGATTCCGGGGAAGGTTCGATGGGAGAAAAAGGGTGACGAAGTGAAAGGGGATAAGAAACGATGTGACGAATTGGTCGAACGAACGTAGGAAGGAAACTACCGTGGCTAGAAATCAATTCCTCGAAGACAATAAAATAGCTATAAACCCAAAAGCCGGATGATATCGACATCATGTGATTTAAAGCGCGGATAAAGTGTGCAAACTGTAAGGGACGAAGGATCATTAATAAACATGAAGCAGCAATTCTATTCGCTAGGATCGAAAACGGACTTTGAATAGGTGCACGTAGTACAAAACTATTTCGTCGTTATCACTGGTGTTAAATAAGTCGGATTCGATCCTATATAATCGCTACCATTTCTATACTACAATCTCTGTTATTTTTTGCAAAATTCAGTTCGAATGCAAAGAAAAATATTGATCAATGTTTAGAACGAATTCATTTTTCAGTGGATCCGAAAAGTATTTAAACAACAAGTTTGCAATTTGCGTAAAATCGTCGAGGATTAAGCTGTGATAATTTCTTTAAGAACATAGTAGAACAAACCGTATTTCATAGTAAAGGTTGTGACTTATACCACGATAAATGTTGTGACAAATTGATACTGCGTGGGACCCGTGCTACGAAACCACGAACAGTCAACCAACGATAAATCACGCTATTCCTGCATTGACAGTTTCCTACTCCTTCCAACACTCCTACAACCAATTAAAAATCGCTATAATCCTCCGCCTCAAACTACCCTCAACCAATGACGATCAACCCGAGCTGACGACGAACAAAAGGCAATAAGTTTCAGACAGAAGCACTAAGAAACAGAAATTTCGAACAATAACTCAGGAACTGTAAAAAAACAGAAACCGCGAACAAACTGGAAGTGTAAGAACAAGAAATCGCGAACACTCATGAATTCCATCATGTATACTAAAGGGCAAACTACAGACATTGAATCACACAAAAATCGCGAACGACCTAGAATTTTAAGATCATCCGACAAAACGAACCATTTAGATATCACGACACCATCAGAAGTCGCAAACATAATTTAAGTTGATTGCCATGGTGGTCACCAGTGACCGGCACCATTGGGTCGTTTAAGTATGATTATCATTACGTTGATGACATTGAACATCGATTTATTATCGTGGAAGTTAACCAGATTGTGTACTAATGCGTCTAATTCTAATTCTTCTGTTATTTCATGTTTTCATATTTTGGGTATACGATGTATAAATCTGAAAACAGGAGAAAGCACAAGCTTTATCGTAAATGTACCGAAATCTGCCATAATAGCCCACTGTACCCTCAAAGGTAGAAAACTATATTATAAAAAACAGTAACAAATTGAAAATTGAAATGCCAACAAATAGGTTGTTATTGATATACGAACCCAGAGCTATTATGTGCGCTATTTTTCGTTTGGTAATCACTGACAGAAGAACAAATAATATCAATTGGATCAAATGGTTTTGCTTACTTTTACTGCAGACATTTTGCACAGCATTTATTTTGTTATTTCAGGTTGATGAGCCTAGGAACGGTCATAAATATTAATATTGGTTGTCTTGGCAACGTTATAGAATTAAGATTTATGCGCCATCGCTTGAAAAAAGCTATAATTATTTGGTAAAATGTCAATAAATTAAAATGTGACCTGAAAGTTACACGGGCCCATAGGGTGTTAAGAAAAACTCTCCACATTGGGCAAGTGGCTTCTACTGTGCCGTCTCTATTAGAGGTTTTTCAATGTCACTTTTGAAAGTGCCGAACAAGCCAAGAAGGCCAAACTGCTGCTTCAGTCAAGGATCTTGGTCTGTTCCTTAGACATCTGCTTATGAAATTTCCACGGCGAGTATTCTCGGGTAATGATGATGTTCCGCGGAAGAGTACATATTAATTCCCGCAGTGTC
The DNA here is from genome assembly GCA_028453745.1 of Agapostemon virescens. Classification (NCBI taxonomy): domain Eukaryota; kingdom Metazoa; phylum Arthropoda; class Insecta; order Hymenoptera; family Halictidae; genus Agapostemon; species Agapostemon virescens. The sequence continues at coordinate 13,297,201 of CM052090.1, read as the reverse complement.
GGCCTCTTTGATGTGGCCAATCAAGACTTTCGATTGCATTAAGCTAAATAGAATTTCGAAACTGGTTTAGAACGTGACACGGCTGGCCTCATTCATGTGACAGTATGGAATATTCACTGTCTCGAGATGGACACACAATGTCACATATAACACACTGTTGTAAACAGATATATATACATACAGAGCGTTGCCGATCTAATGATATCTGTCACAGGAAAGTGAATCCATGCTAAAAGATAAGTCGGAAAGGAAGAATAATGTTTCATTGATCAACGTTTCGTTTTTGCAATGTTTCAAAACATTTTTTCCACATCTCCTAGTAAACTCATGCTAGTAACATTAAACCTGCCGAATATTAAATTTAGCCGTGCGTGCTACGAAATAATAAAAAAAAGCTGATACAGACAAATAAAACGGTGTACAGGTGACACACTAGACAAACATACAATTTCAACACACAGCTACGCATTAGGTGGTGCATGTTCGATTTTTCGGAAAGTTGTGCAAATATTTAACACTAAACGTACCGAGCATTGAAGTTAGCTGGTGTATATTGATTTATAAAAATGCGAAGGTTTCATTTATTTGGATTATTTGCGATCTTCATTACAAAGTATAATTGAACAAAGAGATCTATTGAATCAATTTCAATGAGGGCAGTTTTATAATTTCAATAATTGTAAAATAAAAAATCTGGAAAGTAGTTTGGTCTAAGTTTAAGACAAGATGTATCCGAAAAGAGGAGAATCAGCCAACATGGCGGATGAGGATTAGAATTCTAGCATTAGAATCCTTCGATTGAACATTGCAAAGAGAAGCGACGAAAAATTTGAATAAACAAATTCTCATTATTCTTATAAATTAATGTAAAATAGTGAATTTCAGCGTTCCGTCAGTCGAACATTAACCCCTTGCCCTACAACAGCGAGTCAGACTCGTAATCAAGATTTGGAACTGAATCTTCTAAACATCTACTTCCTTAATTTTCGTTAAACGGAAATAACATTTTATTTAATTGTTGATCGTATACGGTCATTAACGCAGTAACTACAAATTTGTCTTTTCCTTTTGTCGTTCTGCGGAGGACAAAGAAAGTTTAGTTAGTGTTATTCTAAAATAAATCGTAGGCCAAGGGGTTAAAAAGGTTATGAATTGTTCGAAGGTGACGGTTTTATTTTGTCCCCGTTTAAAATATACAAATGTGAACATACATATTCGGACTACCGCGAGTCTTTCCGTTTCGACGGCAACTGGTTGCAGAACTTCGGGACCTGTTGAAACTGCTGTAAGTCATCCTCGGATGAGGGCGACTGAATAGGGACCCGGTTATTTCTGTCGTCTCGCCATGAAAAGAGCGGGAAATGCGCAGTTAAACGAACGAATTGATGTGAACTTAATCCAGACTGGCCAAGCGGAATTTAATGCACCGAATCTACCGAAAATTTCGAATATTCTGCTAGCGGAGCGTACGAGGCTGAGGGAAACACGTTCCCCGCAGCGAGAATTACGTGTCAGTCCTCGTGAATCGACAGCTGCAGTAAGGATTAATTATTGGCTGAATATTTCATAGTGACAGATGCGTGACGGCTGTTCCACGTACCCAAGAAACCGGCTAATTAAGAAACCTCGTTTATTCGATACCTGACTTCTCGTCTGTTGGGAATTTTAAAAGCTTAACTTGTCGGTCGTCTTACGTTACTGCGAAAAATTCTTAGCTCCTGAATCATGTACACGCTCCGCAAACATTCATAGTTGCACAACTATCCGGACATTTTACGTTCATTTTCGTTTTATATTTTGACTGCGGAACTATCAGAGCCTTCTTCTTCTTTATTTTAATCCCTTGCACTACAACAACGAGTTAGACTCGTCACAAAGATTTCGAACAAATTCATCTGAATACGAATGCTATCAATTTCCTTGAAATCGACATAACATTGTATTTATACATAGTTAACACGTTGAGTACCATGTCAGTCATCGGTGGAACTTTCCGTTTAGGCCACGTCAATTACCGGTGACTCACAGTGTGAAATATGATATTTAAATGACGAAAATTTATTTTAAATTTACTTAATTTTTACTTATTACGAGGTTAAATTAAGACATTTTAATGGATTTTATTGAAACACGGTAAACATAAAAATGGTTGACCTTCGCAGGTATCACAAAATGTGACAACTCGTTTGGTCATTTTATTGGCCATATTGTGTCACATTTTTTTCCGTAACATGATTTACAATATTTTCGTATTGCAGAGACATTTCCAGGTTTTTTGCAGTTTATGTCGTTGTTTTTTAGAAGTTGTTGTGATACTGCCTTGTGATACTACTTAGATGGATTTGTCTTCTTCTCAGCTCAACTTATACGGTGTACTACTAATTTTTTTCCGGAATTTAGTAATTTTAATATTTTTATATAAAATGTAACTATTTAGAACTGTAGTATTGAATAATAGTTCAAAGGCCGATTTCGGTGAAATCTTATCCAGCAGGCCGAACGATAAACAAAATAGACTTGGCGCATAACATTTCCTTCTAAACTTAAATATTTTCTACTGTGATAAAAAACAGTGGTCCTAATATATTTACACATCTGTATCGAATAAATTTCAATCTGTTAGTAGTGCGCTTCACATTGCTATACCGCAATACTAAGCAGCGCGCGTGGCCTGGCGGGGATTTCCTTACGAATTCGCGTGGCGCTCAACATGCTAATGTACTACCATTGGAGAATATTGATTTATACGATAGTTATAAAGTTCCTTCTTATTTTAAAAAATAATGGATCTTGAAGAAAATTTAATCAATGCAATTGAAATATAGATTATAGTGCAAGATGTTAAAAGTGTTAAGATTATAATAATTCTTTAAAATCAAACTTTCATTTTACAATTGCTGAAGTTACTAGAATGTCTTTATAGGGATAGACTCAATACATTTCTTTATTCGATTGTAGATTGTAATATAAATTGCACAGTATCTTAATAAATTTATTCTCGTCTTTTCTGTAAAACAATATATTCTAGTCAATTTTGATGCTTCATAGGTTTAGGATTGATTCAAACATATATTCTGCTAAAGCTTTCATAAATCTAAATATATTCAGCAATAAACAAACACACGCTTGCCAGTCAATATTGGTCCGTTCGACCAATTATTTTTATCCACAAATATTTTTGTAGTTGAAATAAATTTGAAGAGTTGTTCATTCGAATCATATTTTCATGGAATTAATTTAAGAAATTGTACGTTGTTGTACTACTTATTATTTAAATGTTTCTCCAATTTTTCATCGATTACTTTCTAAGAAATCTTTTACTAGTTAACATTTCATAGAAAAGCTATTTGAAAAATCAAATTTTAAATGTTTTATTATTCGACATTACGCAACCTTGCACGACCTATTACATCAAATTGAGACATAGTCATAAACAAATACATGCCACAGTGTTCACGACAGAAGACAATTGAATTTTCTCTCGCGGAACTTACGAAAGTTCCGTTGGTTTTAGAAACTAAATTAATTTCATAATCTTTTTCGAAGAAATATGTTCCCGTTAGAAAAACGATTGAATTTAATTATTACTGTTTTCATAGCTGTTTACCACGAAATTTGTGAATATTTCCGTAATCGATACCGAATTACCCTCGTGAATGACACCTACTTTATTTCTTAGGAGGTCGGGTCATATAACTTTTAACCATTATTGTTTCAAAACTAATTTAACATCCCGCGAACTCCTTGTGAAAGGCCAAAGAAACTGGAAGACGCTTCGAAAGAGTATTCTAGTAATGGACATTGTTGCAAAAGTGTCTTTTTGCGATTTCTTTTATATAAAACTCGTGCGCGATTCGTTAAGAAAAACCTGAAGCAACCATAAGAAATTTCATCGTTTAATTTATCTGTATCTACGCTTCGAAGCTAGGATATTCGCAAACTACTTCGCGCGAACTAATACAACGCATTATTGATAAAATATATCAATTTGATCTCGATTGCAATCTCGACAAACGCTGACAGAGAATCCGTGTCCCATCGGCACGGCAGAAACCAATGTTTTTCAACTCGAAACAGTCGAATGCCATCTAGATAATATTTGTCGCAACATGGTTTTGCAAGCAGAGCTGCTGTAAAATATCTTGATAATAGAATCGATGGCTGTCAGCTGTACGAGTAACGAAAAATATTTCGGTAAAATCTGTAGCTCGGCGAAAGGGTTGTTGTTATTGTGTCGGAGCTCGGGAAGGTTTGAGTGAGCGCAGAAAAGCGCGGCAAAAATATTATAGGAGTAATTGTAATAATTCTGTGAGAGGCACAGAGGCCATGCGAATATCATCTGGTGAAAAGCGGCGCTTTTGTACCGGCAGAAGTGAAAGGCCGCATTTAAACGGCCGCTTGTGCGCGCGAAAAGTCGCCGAATAATTCAAGCTCGAGGTCTACGTTCTCTCCCTGCGACACAAACCGTCGAATTCGACCGGTGAAAACATTCTCCGGTACAAAAGGTTCAGTAGCGAACTACAGCGACTCCGATGCGCACGACAGTCCGACAACCGAACGGCCAAACAGATTCCGGCTGAATACGCGCTTTCAACTTTCTCCGAAAAATTTCAGCCATCAAGCCACCGCGATTTTAGGGACGCATTCCATTTACCGCCCGTCTAGACGCACGGATAAATGAAATGCGAGCCCCAAACAATATATTCGACTAGCCATCTGGCAAAGACACGCGTTTTCGAGATCGAGCACCGCCAATGCCACGCGGAAAATGCACAGAGAATGGGCTGGCAATATGGCAATATGGCCGCTCAGTTTTATAATTTTTTCCTAAATCCTGAAATATAATCTAAGGGGGGTGTTTTAGTTTTTCATTCTCGGAAAATCGATTTCTTTGCATTTTTCTTTCAGTACAAATGGTTGTAGAAATTATATGGAAGATTTGGTTTGATTTCGCAGAAATGAAATTGTTATAGGTGTTG
>CM052090.1:13280997-13292212 GCA_028453745.1 Agapostemon virescens | reverse complement strand
TGTGTTTTGACAAGGCTCAGCATTGTTAGTGAGATGTAGTCTGATCAAGGCGGTGTGAGAAAAAATAAAGGCGATAGTATGGCAAATATGCGTATTTTCGAGATCGAGTACCGCCAATGCCGCGCGGAAAGTGCACAGAGAAAGGACTGCCAACATGGCAACTCAGCCTTATAATTTTTTCCTAAATTCTGAAATATAACCTAAGGGCAATGTTCTAGTTTTGCATTCTCGAAAAATCGATTTTTTCGCATTTTTCTTTCGGTATAAATGGCTGTAGAAATTATGTGAGAGAATTGGTTTGATTTCGCCAAATTAAAATTGTTATAGGTGTTATGTGTTTTGACAAGGCTCAGCATTGTTAGTGAGATGTAGTCTGATCAAGGCGGTGTGAGAAAAAATAAAGGCGATAGTATGGCAAATATGTGTATTTTCAAGATCGAGTACCGCCAATGCCGCGCGGAAAGTGCACAGAGAAAGGACTGCCAACATGGCAACTCAGCCTTATAATTTTTTCCTAAATTCTGAAATATAACCTAAGGGCAATGTTCTAGTTTTGCATTCTCGAAAAATCGGTTTTTTCGCATTTTTCTTTCGGTATAAATGGCTGTAGAAATTATGTGAGAGAATTGGTTTGATTTCGCCAAATTAAAATTGTTATAGGTGTTACGTGTTTTGATAAGGCTCAGCAGTGTTAGTGAGGTATAGTCCGATCACGCGTCTCACTGCACTTGCAAGGTGATGTGAGGAAAAGTGAAGGCGATAGTACGATAGAATGATCCGTAGACGAAATTGGATACGAAACTTGTGGACTTTAATAAATATATATAAATACTCTGTCTAGACCGGTACTAAATGTCACAGTGTTGCTTTAAGTTAAAATTATGAAAAGTGGCCTTCATGGAAATGTAAAGGGACTAACGTACAAGTTTAAAAAGACAGCTTAAAAAATATACGAAGAAGATAATGTAAAATTTCTCGAAATGATATTCTTCCCAAAACGTTTGCCACGATATTTTCAATTCTATGTGATTTACCAAATCATTGAGAACTTTCAGAACATATATTTTTCCTATTTATGTTTATTGTACTAAAGTGTTGGTGATTGAGGAATCTCACTTAATTAACAAATAAAGTCGCAGGACTTTTTTGTTCTTTAGTTTCCGTTACTTGGGCTCCTTATTAGCAAAAGCAATATTGCGTAGAGTAAGTTTGTTACCCTACAGATAAGTCCGTTCAAAGTTTTGATTGTGATATGAGATTTTAATAAGGTGCCATATTACCAGTGTACACGGTATCTTTGTTCGGAAAGTGGCAAAATTGGTGCAATGAAAAATTCAATTCCGTTAATTCGGTTCTTCTCTAATTGCACGCTCATTAGTGTGTTCATAAAATAGCTTGGAAACTTTTGGAAATTGCTCTTTCGCCATCTGTTTCAATTGCTCGGTTATTGTCGCTTCATAATACGTTCTCTTCATTTGAAATTTAATTTTCGGGAATAAGAAAATGCGAGTACGTGCAAAATTTAGCGAATATGGTGGGTGGATTAATAATATTATGCTTAATATTTTTAAGCCATTAGAATCCGTGAATAAACAGTAAGTGTTGCATATATGTATATTTGTTCATCTGCAATGGAAATGAGTGTTCCCGTCCGGAAATTTCGCGGAATTCGCGTCTCTATACAATTCGTATAGTAAAAGTTCCGTTGCACTAAGTTGCAAATGAAATTCTGAATCGATGCTTTCCTCCATTTTCTAATTGCGTTAGAGAAACGACATTGAAGTGCCGCATTACAGGGAGCGTGGCAGTATAAATGCTCTACGAGTATTATTAAGTTCGAAACTACGTCATTGCGTTTTTGACCCTAATTTATCGATTCTACAAGCCCCAATGTTATTTATAGAAGAATGTAAAACCTTGGTAGATGAAAATCGCCTAAATTGTGAGGTAATAAAATATTCTACAAAACATTATCGATGACATATATTCCAAAAAAAAAAAGATACGAACGAGATATACTTTCTGCATATCTATTGGATTTTGCATTTTCTTTTGTTTCGTTAACGTGTTCAAAGTACCTAATCTATATTGTTTTCTTATTGTTTGGACTTCTACCTTTCATTTCGTAAAAAAATTATATCGATCGGTTCTTTAGTTTTGCTTTTATCCCAATTTAAATATGGAAGAACAAGCCGTGCATTCAGGCATATTTTATTATATTATTTCCGAAAAGGCAAGAACGCATCGCAAGCACGCAAGAAGTTATGTGTCGTATATGGGAATGAAGCCTTGAAAGAAAGGCAGCATCAAAATTGGTTTGTCAGATTTCGTTCTGGTGATTTTTCATTGAAAAATGCTCAACGATCTGGTCGTCCAGTTGAAATCGATGAGACCCATATCAAGGCCATTATCGATTCAGATCGTCATAGCACAACACGTGACATTGCTGAGAAGCTCAATGTATCGCATACATGTATTGAAAAAAAATTAAAAAAGCTTGGCTGTGTCAAGGAACTCGATCTATGGATCCCTCAGCAGCTTCAGGAAATTCATTTTGCATTAACATCTGCGATTCGCATCTGAAACGCAACAAAATTTATCCATTTCTGAAAAGAGTAATTACTGGCGACGAAAAGTGGATAGTTTATAACAACATTAATCGGAAGAGATGGTGGGTAATGCAAGATGAACCAGCCCAGACGACATCAAAGCCAGAGATTCACAAAAAAAAAAAACGATTATACTGTCAATCTGGTGGGATTATAAAGGGATTCTACACTTTGAACTTTTATCAAACGATCAAAAGAATTAATTCAAATGTGTATGTTCAACAACTTGCCAAACTGAGCGATGTAATTCAAGCAAAGCGACCAGAAGTGGCAAATCGTAAGGGTGTTGTTTTCCACCATGATAATGCAAAGCCCCACAAATCTTTGGTCACTTGCCAAAAATTATTGGATCTGGGTTGGGATGTGTTGTCACATCCGCCATATAGCCCTGATCTTGCGCCTTCAGACTACCATTTATTTCGTTCCATGCAAAACTCCTTAAATGAAAAAATGTTTAATGACGCTAGTTTTCTTATAGCAAAGATCAGAAATTTTATAAACGTGAAATTATAACACCGTTTTAACGATGGCAAAAGGTCATCGACAAAAACGAACAGTACCTAATTGAATAGAGTTATCTTTTTAATCAAATATTTTGAATTTTCATTGTTACTTAAAATCCGCAATCACTTAGTTGCTAACAAATAGATCGAGGAAACGGTAAGCCACTTTACATTTTCAATTTATTTTCTCATGTAAAATCATTCAAGTAAGCTATTTCATCTTTCAAAGTGAACTCGTGACTTGAACTAAAATACACTAATTACTATTTGAAATAATATATTATCCGAGGTGTAGCGTATCAACACGGTTTCCAAGTAGGGAAATCATTGCATAATTATATTTCAAATACTATTTTGAACAGCTGTTCTTACACAATTCATATGAAATACTATTTTAAATACAGAATAAAATTTCTGCATATGACATATTCTGATTTTAATAAAGTAATATCCATACTATTTTGAGAATTCTACAAACGAAATACGATTTTTATAACTTTTTCTTAAAAATAGACTATCTTTAACACTAGAACTATCGAGTAATAAATCCGACCGATGTATATTGCTTTATAATAATGACAAAATTGCATCCATTCAGATCTCGTACAATTTTTATCGTAATGTCTGCGTCAATGAAGAAATTCGTTCGAAACTGTCTGGTGAAAATATTTTTATAACTTCAGTAATTGTAAAAGAAAAAATCAGGAACCAGTCATTTTGAGTGGTTCGGTAGTTCTAGTGTCAAAAGTGCCTGTCAAAATTTTGAATTTTCATCCTTACTTAAAATCCGCAATCACTTAGTTGCCAACCCAATATATATAATATAATAAAACGTTTAACTAAAAACGTCACGAATATAACGAAATGATTTTGAACTTCGGTTGAATGAAAACATGATGGAAATACTGACATATCTAGTAGACATCACATGAGGTTATGTTTTAACAGCTCCCAATTGCAATCGCAATTCTGCAAAACCACTCTGCCGCAGTAATGTTGCAGTCCATTTTGCCCATTTGCAAAATAAAATCGACATAATAATGTGTTTGCAGCCACAATTTCTGCGCATTTTACAGATCGAGTTGGCTCTTTTGCGCTTCTACTGAACGAATCACTATAAAAAGGAAATTTAACATAATTTCTATGCTTCTTTCAACGAATTGTATTACTTTTCAACAAATACTATCGTTTACCAATTGATTTATCGCGATATCTTTACAGAGTGGTCACCACAGGCAACGTATTAATTACTTTCAGAAATGCTCTCACTGAAAATATGCAACAACTCATAAATATATTAGAAATTCAAATCCTCTGTCACAGTTTAGAAAATCCAGAAAGGCTTGGCCATAACTCCGAGCAACAAAGAAATGACTGCTGCATTTCATTAGAATGGTTGTTTAAAAATAGAACAACATTTGAAATTCAAATTCTTCTACGAAGTTCCGAAAATTCGAGAAGGTGTGATGGTAACTTTGAAAAACAAAAAGATATTGTTGCCAGATTTTCAAGAGAAAAATGTTGAGAAATGTTCGAGAAATGTTCAAAATTTTTAAATTCCTTTTCTAATTTCAGCGAATCGAGAAGAACGAGATCGCGGTTGTGAGAAAAGAGATAAAATGACCGTTACATTTTCACCAGACCGTTTGCGTCGAATTAGAATAATATTTGACTAGTAAACAATTTGCAGAACGAAAGGTTCTTGTTTACGACCCGGTATCTCTGGCGCGGTAATGAAATTCGGAACGTGTTAGGATTGTTGAAACTGTTCTCAACGGTAAACAAGCGGTAACGTTGGGTTCCCGTGCTTCCGCGTTTATAACGGAATCTGTAAAAACATCTAGAATGAGGATTCATCGTTATCGGTTTGTCGAAACCGGCGACTTCGGGTCGCGGCAGATTGTGGACAATATAGTCGTAAAAGTTTTCAGACAAAACCGTTACTCCGTATACATTACTCCATTTGATTTCAGTATGAAAATTTACCGTCATCGCGCGAAACTCGTAAACTTTATTTCTCGGTGGAACGGTGTCCGACTTATCTCTGCCTTTTCTACTAGAATACAAACTCTTTCTACAGGAATCAATATTATCGATCGATTTATTTCACAAATAATATTCTAATATGTTTCATAATCTGTTTAAGAAAAGAACATGCATGCTTTATGTTTATCGAACGTATATACTATATCTCCGTAGCTTATATTGAACATTATACAGCAAGTGAAACCTCCGAAGATCTTCTTAACTCCTACGCGTTGTAAATCCTGGCATGGTACCATTAAGAACGACGAAATGGGAGAAAACGTAAAAGCGTTTGGCTCAACGGAGTCTGTTCTTTGCGAAAGCTGATGAAGCAATTTGTCGAAGATAGTGGTTAATTACGGTACGAGATAAAGAAATTTAAACGGAAATGGATGATTGTCAAGGGGCTGAGACGATTTCCCGTGTTATTTGCACCGTATATCGTGCCGCGTTATCTTGGTATGGTGAGCACCTTTAGGATTAACCAGCGTTATCTACTTTTCGCAAAGAGCGCGGAACGTTTATTCGAGGTTCGCTCTATATAGCTCTGTTATTATCGTTTGGCCACTCGATAAAAGTCCAAAACAAGCAATTCCATAGAAGCAGAACTACCTCGACCTCCTTGATTTTAAATGCGCGGCTCTTCCATAGACACGCCCAAATAAGGCTATTTGTAGTAGACATTTCATTGCGTTGTTAAACCGAGGAATTCAAACGGCAAAGAGACTTTCAATAACAATCTGATCCCTTCCCTCGTGCTGCGCAGTTACAATGGAATTTTATGAAAGTGTTCAAACTTCTTAACGAGTGTACTTTCGATTCGTTGACGCTAAACCTACCGAGAAGTAACATCGGCTAGTGCATATAATCTTCTGAAATTGATATGATTTAATGCATTTCTGTTTTGAACGATTTATATTGCAATATGTGATTTTGGAAAGAAATTTGCTGAAGCTTTGCAATTATAGATCCATATTGCTCTCACGAATTAACAAAATTAATGGAGACTCGCCTTTAGTGTAACATTAAAAATCTGGCTCAGTTAAATTTGTTTAACAATTCTTGCATAAAATCTGGTTTTTGGTGCAACGAGACAATTAGTAGCACAGGTTGTTTTCTTGTACTAATGTTTGTAAAAGGAAGATACAATAAAACAATGTTTCTAATGAAGTGAATGAACAGTTGCCCTTACTGTAACATTAAAAACCTGTATAATTTAAATTTGTTTAACAATTCTTGCATACAATCTGGTTTTTGGTGCAACGAGACAATTAGTAACACAGGTTCCTTTCTTGTATTAATGTTTGTAAAAGGAAGTTACAATAAAACAGTGTTTCTAATGAAATGATTGAACAGTTGCCCTTAGTGTAACATTAAAAACCTGGATAATTTAAATTTGTTTAATAATTCTAGCATAAAATTTGGTTTTTAATGTAACGAGACAATTAGTAGCACAGGTTGCTTTCTTGAACTGACATTTGCACAAGGAAGTTACAATAAAATAATGTTCCTTATGTAATAAATTAACATTTTCTCGCTTAAAATAAATTGTGTCCGTTTCTCCTCCCCATTATTAAAGTCTATAATTGTGTTTTATTGTTTTACTGAACTCGTTTGACTGATTTACTCGTAAATAACAAGGTGTAACCATTCATCGCTAATCGCCGATGCAAATGATTTAAGTACAAACGTTTCAGCTGAGATTCGAAGACGGTAATATGGCAATTGTTTTATTTTTACAGCACTTGTACTTACGATAATATTGTTTAATCAATAATTGAGTTGTACACGCAACGATTTGTGATTGTCGTTGCGAGACGCTGCTAAATGAAACGATTTATGCATTTTAATGGTTATCTGCGAATTTGAATGGGTTGGCACTACGACGCCGCACATTAATCCCACTGACGATTCCCTCAGCCAATTTCCACGTAGTCGACAATAAATTTTAATGTCATGTTAATGCTATCGTCCTTCAGCTGTATTATCAAATATTCCTGCGATGGGTATCGCAGTACTGCTTCGTTAAAGCTCTTTGACAAACTTCTGTTTCGTGCAATATGCACCGCAATCAGGTCATGTTGTCCAATGCGGAGGTAATCCTAGTGTTTATTAATATTCTGAATCTTGACAATGTCTTGTCTTCTTGAAAACAACGAAATTCGAGTCACGGAGGAACATTTTCAAAGGAAAATTTAAATCACAGAAAGATGTCATCGTAGGAACTCGGATGGTTTAATGAATGAAACTGACTGATTTCAAAATTAATATCTCTTTTTGGAAACGACGCGTGCATCAAGTTGATCAACAAATAGTATCTTAAGAAAATTAAATGTGACACTGAAAGCTTCTTTCTCAACAAGCTTATAAACATATTTCAACATTTTTAGTGATCTTAATAAATTCGATATGAGCTAACGAAAATACAAATCGAATTTAATTACAAGAAACCATGATGACTTTAATTTTATGGTGAAAGAGCAAATTAACGTTGATTTCAATCACAAAAAGCTACAACTAATTAAAATGCAAAGTTACAAGAAATTGGAAAAAAATTGTAGTATTACTGAAGTCGAAATGAAAATTAATTTTAATTACAATTAAAACTGAAACGAATGAAAATTAATTAAGATTAAAAGCGAAGCTGCTGTAATTATGTAGGAACAGAACTAATTGTGATTCAAGTTAAAGAATAAATTATAAACAGCGTCCAGACGTCTCGAATATCAGATAATCGAGACAATATAGATTAAAAGTCATACATATACATATATATAATGAGTCGTGAGAGTATTCGAACGCTCTTTAATTCAGAATACCATCTTTACAATTGCCTTTTGAGATTTTGAGAAAATTACAATTAACAATTAACATGAATTAACATGAAAGAAATAGAAAAGACACTTTTGATAACTTAAAAAATTTGAATCCGTGTACAATAATTGATTTCGTTGAATGTATCAGCATGTTGAACTAAGATCACACATTTCGAATTCTTAAAACGAGCTCAAGTGAAAAAGTATTAAAAAATGCTTTTCTATTTTTTTCTCATTTTCTCAAAACCTCTTCAACACGTCATTTAGTAAATTAATGATTCTAATTGCTCAACAAAATGTTAAATTGTAGGGTCCAATGTTAAGGCTAAACTAAGCATTACAATGCTATAAAATAGAAATGTTTCGCCTTGCAAAAATGACAAGGCTTTATTTATTTAGATTTTGATCAATTTTTATTCTAATAATATTCTTGGATACATAAATTTAATGGATCGTTTCGAACGGTAAGAGCTATATAAATTCAGTAATTATAAAATAGAAAATGTGAAACTGATAATTTGAGTGGAAGTAGTAAGATTACTGTTAGAAAAGTAATTCGGATTTAAAGGGCGTTCGAATACTTTCGCGAGCTGCTGTACGTTCCGATGTCTCGTTTGCGAGTACAAACTCGTGGCTGATAAAGGGGTCCTTCGAGAATATTAGGAAATGTTTTTCACGGCCGCCATTTCTCCATGATGGACGACACTGTTCGAAAGATTCGAAACTCTGGAAAATGCACTTGGAAACTCGCGTCGCCCGCTGAAACCTCAGTTCTTCCCGAAGACTGAACTTTGAGGTAGCATTAGCACGCGATTCAACCGAAGAAAAAAGGGCGAATGAAATGTACCCGTAGTTTTCCTCCGTCCAGCGGGAATTTTCTTTCGTCATTGCTAAAGGTTCTAGATGCAAATCGAGTTCACAGGCGGACGTGACCTGGATATCGACGCTGGTTTCGAGTTTCTGCGATGGAAACGGAAATCCGGTAACATCGAACGGTGGGCCTCGATAGTGACTTCGATGCAACAGGTTCGGTTCGATGACAATGGAATTTTTGTCGTTAATTGCCACTTACAATGCGCACGGTCATGAGTGCCGCGACGCAGTTACAATAGCTCATTCGTATAATTACATCCGATAAAAAAAAATTTGAAAACTGCAAGAGAAAAGCATATACAGTGACTCTTATTAATATTCGGACATGGTACATTTGGAGTTATTGTTTTATAATATAACAGGATATTCATTATAGTTTGTAATAACATAAATTTTATTTGTTTTTTGCACATACTTTTCTTAATACCAAACTGTGAACTAAATTATGTCGAAATTTATCGTCGCAAAAATACTCGTCGCACGTCATACAGTCCCTTGCAATAATATTCCGACATTCTTACACACACGATAACTATTTTAATACTGAGCCACACAGATTTGTTCTGAGAAGTTAGAAGAGAATTAGTTTACTGGATGATGTAGCAAAAAAATATTAGAGAAACTGCAATTGGTTGAAATATTGAATTCACATTTTCCTACGATTTTAATCTTCCGATTCTTAACGCTTGGTCTACGGGTCAGTAAAAACCACTATTTTACATTAATGTATAAGAACAATAAGTTTGTGCCTATTCAAATTTTCAACTATTTCGTTACTGTATGTCCATAGAAATTCTTCATAGATGCATTTTTACAATTTTAACATTCGCAAATTGAAAATATTAGCAAGCGTCATTTTAACGCGTTTCGTGAATCATTTTAAATGCATTTGTTTTATAGTTTCAATGTGGCACGTTTTAGTAAAACTACAAAAATACATGTGCACGTTGATACTAGAACGTACGGGGTATTAAACTATAGTAATATACACTGCTTTATAGTAATGACAAGGTTGCAATTATTCAAAAGTTTGTATAACTTTTATGTTAATATCTGTTGTAATGAAAAAGTTTGAGTGAAAATTTTTCGCGGGAACGTTCTTATAATATTAATAAGTGTCAATGAAGAAGTCAGTAACGAGTCGTTTTAACTCGATCCGTTGTTCTAGCGTTAAGATGCGTCTTTCGGTAGTGACAGAAATATTATGCAAGTCGGGCAAACACTTTCGATTGATTTTACGTTAGTCGCCCGTTCAACGGTTGCCTAAGAAACGTGTATCACGTAGAAAGTTGCGAACTGGTTACAGATACAAGCTCTCTGGTGCAAAGGGTTAAGAAACTTGGCAAGTTCGTATCCTGAATGCAAATTGGCTTCGTTGCCCTTGAGAATGCCCATCTGCATCTGCGGCTAGACCGGAACGGAACGAATAGTTCCGCCGATAGTAAACTCATTTTGCAAGTGATTAGCACGGAAGTCCGTCTGATTGACTATTGATCGACCATCCTTTCAATACAGGTACTCCAGAGTAGATCGTAAGAATGCCAATGAAAAGTTTCATGACGTCTTCTTCTGTTAACTGTTCCTATTGTACGATGGATGATCAAATTACTGTGGCAGTTCGAGTAATTGCACAAAGATAGCTCCCTGTCTTTGCGAATATTATTTTTATTAATTTATTTATTCATTTGTAAATAAATTACTCATTTAATAATTAAAATAAACTACATTCTTTTCAAAATCTTTTTAACGCGTTCCGTGCCAAGATGAGTTTGCTCGACTTTTCATTCAGGCCATTTGATGTGCGATTAAAGGTGCATATATTATCAAAATTTTATTTATAGATTTATTTATAAACTTATTATAAAATATATCTTTTTAGCGCATTAAATGAATATGTCATTGTGTACCACCGGTGGTACACGTGCTACGGAACGTCTTAAGGGGGGAATACACTTTAGAGCGCCTAAAAATAGTGATTTTAGGAATTTTTTTCTTAATAACTACAAAGCGAATCATTCTCAAACTATCATGATATTATGTTCTATATTTAAACAATACAAAAAATTTTCTATTTTAATGATTAACGTATTTTTTTCACAATATTTATAAATCTTCACAGCTCCGCGCCACGCGCATCGTCAGTTCGTCTACATCCTAGAGCCTCTAATTTTCATCTGAAACAGGAAAACAAAAGTTTTTTTAATCCTTATAAAATTATCTCGTCGATGAACGAAAAAAATTCCAACAAAAAGTACAAAAATTCAAAAATTTTGAGCTTTATTGGAAAAGTTACGATTTTTCGCTAAAAATTTCGACTTTGCAATGTAAATTGAAAAGAATAAATGCGACTATTTAGGAATTTTTTTAGTTCATCGACGACATTTTATCA
>CM052090.1:13268774-13280897 GCA_028453745.1 Agapostemon virescens | reverse complement strand
ATTGGTCCAATAGATCGTTCTGTATCGTGTACACAAGATTCAGAAATTTGATATTGAGAAAAACGTGTTTAAAGTTTTTCGACTGTTAGAGTAGTAGTTATTGAACACTTACTTCTGGAGGAAACTAATCTGCTATACTAGGGCCATACAGTAAGCCTTCTGTGGCTTCAAAAAATTCATTTTGCTCCATTTGGTGCATCCTACGAGAGATTCGTGCCTGTTTTGTGCTACTTTGTCTGCGACGTTCTTGTCTCGTTATGCGCTGCGCGTCATACGTATCCGCAAAGAATTTGCATTGTTGCCTGATATTAATAGTTAATACATTCATTATTTTTAATATAGCTGAGTAGCCCTCGTTAAAAATGCCAGCCGCAACAAAGGCGGAGGTTTCGATAATTTTTGCTCCGGAATTTAGATGCATTGGATTTAGGCGCCAAATCGTTGAATTTAAACTTTCATTGCAATTCTATGTGTGTCCACCTAGATACCTGGTTAATAAATCCTCCTTTGAAAGTTCTTCATATATCGGTTTTAAATGTTTAAGGATATCTGAGTGAAGTGGACTAGGACGATTAAAATTATTTAATTCACCTTTCGCTTCAGCTTTGCACCATTTGCACCTGACGCTTACCTGTTCGGCTAGCAGTATCTCCCAAAATACTTCTACTTTGGAATAAAAGTAGATTTATATATTTATTATAAATATTTTTCTAGATTTTCAATATTTTCTATAAAATTGCTTGAAACACCATCGCTCAGTACCAGTTTATCCGATAAATGAACACAATTCATCTTTCGATAACACTGTACACAGCAGAGAAAACAAGTTGTAATTGAAATCTGAAAATCGAGTTAAACAGTGCGCGTTTATAAGAGAAAAGCAACGTCTTGAAATTACTAGAACGTTCGAAGAATAGGTCTGGCAGAGTTGTTCGAAGATTTAGAAGATTCTTCCCCGAAGTCTCGAAAATCTCTCTTACCCAAGTTACGACTCTCCTTCCGAATGTTCTTCGAAGGGAGATGCAATTGCGTTCCAATAAGAAGGTGAACGTTTTCCTCGAACCTACAACGTCTGCAGATACTTAGCTCCAAGAAGAACAAATCCATAAATCCTTCTGAATGTCCTTGAAATGCAGAGACTCACGAGATGCTGTTAATTGTCTTCGAGATTGGAACGACGAAAAGCGTTCGAATAAAGTTCAAAGGACTTTGCCATTTCTAAGAACTATTTAACTGGTAACGAAAGGTTCTGCGTAAAATAAGATGCTTAACGTTATTAACACTTTACCTACAAGTCATTATTTTAGAATTCTTCAAGGTCCATGGTAACATGAGTGAAAACTTTTTAATGGATCTCTCAACGTCGACAACAATTTTTATTGCGAATCAACTGGGCATCCTCAGTAACGTTACCTAATAATTTCATTAAAAATTACAATGTAAAAGCAATTCTTAAGCTTTACTTTTGTTACAATTTTGGAAAGTCCTATTAATAGGCTTCCGGTCGGTAAACTGTTAATGTTAACCAAATTTTCATGTTAAATTAAACCAAAAACATGGTTAACATTAAACCAACCATAGACGGGGAAACAACCAGTTTCAGATTTCTTATTTTACAGTAATTGACGTAAATAAGACGTATGTCTTTATTTAATTATATGATACGACCAAAATCGCACAAATTACAAATAAATAAAACCTTGTTATTCTTATAATGCAAAATGTACTAGTCAATTTTAATGCGCTTTAGGTTCTTCAGTGTTAAGCGTCTTAGAATTAATATGGAGCACTTGGATTATAACATTGTAGAACTGCAAGTTGGAAACGCACAATACAGTTTGCTCGCTTTCGAAAGAATTCGTTTAAAAAATTTTGCAGATACACGAACAGTTCGCTCTCAGCAGATAACGATGAAACTGAACGTTTTTTTGCAAATGGGACGAAAGGTTTTTCCGTTGAGTAATCGCACTTGATTCCCTCAAAGTTGAAATGTGAAACGAAAAAATAATATTGCAAGTTTTCACAGTTATTTTTTTCAACGGGAAATATTTTGTTCAGATATGAGGAAAAATGAGCGATTTTCTCTCTTTGAAAAATTCTGCGCGCTGCAACGTCCATCCGGAATCACTCGACCATCAAATCTGATAGACATCAGCACGATTTACGCCGTTGTTTCCGCCGAATACCAATGGCCATCGCCGGGAACTTTGTTATGTGGCTTTGAGTTATAGTAGAAAAGTCAGCTAGATGTCAGTCCCATGAAAAACCTGTGAGAATTTTCGAAACGTTTTGCAAAGTATTGCGAATCGAAGATCAACGACGTTACAACCGTTTTTGGCGAGGAACTGAAATACATGGTCGAATTCTGCAAGGGTTAACGCTAATCCTATCAGAGCAGATCAAGTGACCCTTTTCAGATTTTTTATTTCACAATTGTTGAAATTATAAAATTGCCTTCATAGAAAATCGCAAATAATCCAAATTAATTAATTCCTGGCATGTTTTATAAGACAACGTACACGAGCTAATATTAATGCTCGGTAAGATTAGTGTTAAATATTTGTACAATTTTCTGAGTAATAGAACATGCAAAATCGAACGCGTAGCTGTGTGTTGAAATTGCATACGAAAACTTTTATCTAGTGTATCACTTACACACAGTAATATTTACCTGTATCCTTTACGAGGCAACTCTTTTTAACTATTTCGTAGCAGGCACGGCTACACCCTTTTAAATTATATTAATACTTCTTATTTACAACTTATATAAAATAATAATAAATGTTAACATCTTGATTTTTCTATTGGATATAATACAGATGTAATAAAACTAATGATTTGTATTAGCTTATAGAAAATTGGTATTTAGATAGAATGTTTGTAACACAAGATCAAAAGTCTCGTCCAAGACTAAGTGTAATTTTTAAATTATAGGAGCCTACGACAGATCTAATTGTCCACTTAAAATTTAAATAGTTTCGTTTAAGTGTCGATAAAAAATTAAATGTTACGTTTACTTTGTACTTTGTATTGATTACTTAGTCATTGTTGTAATATAGTGCATTTATCTACTTTCGTTTACTTATCCAATAATAGAATTGATTATATCAGCGACGCTGTAGCGAACGTCTCGCGAATTTACCCCTAGTGAATTATTTTACAACTTTTACCCTTAGAACATGAAAAATTTAATACTTCAGTTTCTGAGCTTCGATCTTTTTAATAGGTCATAGGTCAGTCCATAATCTGTACAGATTGTCCTGTTCTTTTTAGACGGAAGAATAAAATTTTTATATGCGACGTACAGTGTATCAGACGCGAACAAGATACGAGATTTGAGTCACGGTAATGCCGTAAAAAGTGCCATCAAATTGTTCACTTATCGTGTACGTAAATGGTCAATAAATATCGATGCTGGCGTTTGAACATCTGTGTCAAGTAATTTGAACGCCTGTTAAATGACACTGTCGTTCTAATTAAAACTTCTTTCTCTTTCATCAATTTTATTAAACAACTTATGTTAACAAAATTCTAGGCACTGAAGAAACTGCAGATAATTCGAAATTTGGCTACACAACCCTAGATCCTATGCAACAAGTTTTATTTATACAAATCTTCAGCCTTAACAAAACAAAAGGAGACCAGTATACTCTGCACGTCGATGTACTCGCGAATGGTGTGAAAAATCTTATTTGACTCTTGTCTTCCTTCTCCACCGTAGATGCTTCATTTTCAACGAAAATATGTTACATATACTGGGTGGTAACTTTCAGATGTCATTCCCAATCTAATTTGTCAAAATTGTTACGGAATTGAAATTAATGCAACGAAAAGACGAATAATTATACAGGGTGAATCACCAAACGTTTGCACCTCAAATATCTTTGTTGTTTCTAATGATTCGTAAAATATGGTAAGGACAAAGTTGAATGGTACAATGGGGCTGACACGATGCTATAAAAATATTTTGTTTTTATGTCATTTTGTTAGAGATATCAAAATCACCTTGACTTTTTAAAATGGAACAACCCTTTTTTAAACACCTACAATGATAGTCCCTTTCATTTGGAATTCAGTGACTATATTATTCCAAGGTCATTCAAGGTCAAGGATAGAAAAAACGTATAAAACTAAAATATGGAAGCAGAATACCTGTATTTTTATAAATGTTTGAAATGATGGCCATCTACGTCGATACATTGATGTAAACGAGCTCTGAAGGACTGTTGAACTCTGATAAGTACATCCAGGTGATTCTTGGGTATATTCTAAGATACTTTTTCCTTTGCGAAAATGTCATATGCGGCTTCGTTTTCGATTTATTAATGAAAAATATGGACCAATCAGAGTACGGTTATAACGAACAGGTTCCGGTTCGATTGCAGATCTTACTGAGTGTAACGTTGTCGTTGGCCAAGCCGAAATACATCTGCTGTAACTCACCGTGTATAATTATTCGTCTTTTCGTTGCATTAATTTCAATTCCGTAACAATTTTGACAAATTAAATTGGGAACTACAGATGAGAGTTAAATTGTAAACCATGTGAAACTTGTTTGACGATGCGGTGTCGACATTTCAAACGTTTATAGAACGATAGTTTAGAGTAACTAGAGAATTAGTTTGTCCGCGCGGTCGTAAATTCGGATGAGAGGGATTCTATAGTATTTCTATGGAACGCTTTGATATTCTCTAGTGTACACCACTGTATCCGTATTCCCTGGCGGCCGATACTAAAGGGAAGAAACAGTAAATTCCGCAAAATATTTAATACCATTGGTATCGACAAGTCGACAAGACTTAGGCGACTAAAAGGGAACGTTACGTAAAATTTATACAGACCGGCGCACACTGAAATCAATATTAACGTGACAGGGTTGCTCGCCACAGAGTAACGTACGGCACGTGCGAAACCGACCGCCATGTTCAAATTTTCTTCGTTGCTCCTGGACCGATCCGGCCATTACAAAGAAACGCGAGGAATTACTTCCGGCTGTAAAAGTGATAAATGAAACTCGTCTTGCTGTTCCAATAACTTTCATGGACACCGTGAAGTGTCGTCGACGGTTAACAGGCTACATAAGTTTCAGTGAAGTATAAAAATCGATTTTTTTAACAAATAAACCGTCGGTACGATTCTTCCAGAATTTTCGTTGAAGATTTTAGTGGAAAATTCGCGAAACTGCTGAATTTATATCTTCTGAAGTGGAGTCGCATTGCTCAGTAGACAGAAGTAATTGAAACGTAAAACGCGTTTCTCTTGAAAGAAAGTTTTCAAGATCGATACCAGAAATATCTCGAAGAGTACTGTACCAGTCTGCATCTTAATTTGTAGTATCTTTTTGAAGATTGTCATCTAGCCTGCGACGAGACGGATTTATAAACGACAGAAGCAGAGAATTTAGATGAGAAATTATGTGTTTCACTTCAAATTGCAGTAACTTTTCGTAAAATTTATTTTTTCAAAATTGGCGAAATTAAAACTCTTTAAGGTATACTTGGCACCACAAACGGCGTTTTGCAAAAATGGCTTTAGGAAAAGCCATTTAGGTTGCCACGTTCATCAAATGTAAAATGTTCAGCTCAATTTTTCAGCAAATACTTCTTAAATGTCTTTAGCAAGACGTGCATAATGTGCTTTTAAAGGAACACAATTCTATGTGTAAAAGGAATTGTTAAATTTCTGTTGGTTTTCAACGTCTCGAAGGAACAATATAACCTCTTAAGCGACGTCAAGATAAATAACCCTGGGAAAAAAGAATTTTCCATCGTTCTTTGTTAGAATTCTATAGACCTACGATTTACAGGTTTGCCGAGCACCGATATCGACGTGAGAATTCTTACGTCGGTCAACCTGATCCATCATGGTCCCGTGCAACCGTGTGTTTCAGTGTAACGACCCTCTAGTCGTGATATTTCAAGTTGGATAGCGTAACTTATTCTGTAACTGTGTATCCTGTCTTCTGCAGTATTTATCGTTCTGATACACGCAGAGGAAAAAGTAGTTCGGAACATTAAGAAAAAATTGCGCCAGAACGTACATTTATCAGTTACAATGATAATATTTCTTATTATTGGTAGATGTGCATTGGCAATTCTCAAAATTCCAGAGTCTGTCTTGAATTATTATAAGACCTTTTCATGGACAGTGGTGCGCTCTGTCGATCGATAACATGGATCAACGGCTATCATGCGCAACCACGCTCAGAGCTGCACTGTCAAATCGCCTTCCCTTCCCTGACCTTCCCTAGATTTCCACCTTCCTTCCTGCTTCAACCCTTTCATTTCCCCTTCCTAGCTTTCCATCTTCTCCCTTCACCCCTTCCAACATCTCCTGCTTCTCTTCCCCTTTCTAGATTCTACACTCTCCTCATTTCTTCCCTACGTCGCCTCCTTTCTTTCCCTTCCCTTTCCTAGATTTTCAACTTCGCTCCTCATACCCTCAAATCCCCTACCCCGTTTATCCTTTCCAAGATCCTCTCTTTCTCTTCCCTTCTCTAGATCTCCTATCCTACTCTCTTTCCTTTTCTTCCTAGTCATAGATTTTCATCGTCCCTCTTCCTCTCCTCCCTAAATATCTTCCTTAAACATTTGTAGCCGCCATGTCAATAATTTAGAATCCTCCCTTTATGCTTATTGGTAGTGACATAAAAAGATTTTACGCAGAAAAGTTGTGTACGATGGACATAACCTTCCTCCAGATTTTTTACTCTCCTTATTTATAACCTTGGATCTCTTCCTTCCTTTCCCTTCCCTTTTCAAATTCCCTACCCTGTTCATCCTTTCCAAAGATTTCCTCCTTTTCTTCTCTTCTCTGGATCTCTTACCCTACTCAATTCTTCCCTGGATCTCTTCCTTTCTTTTTTACACTTACATAGATTTTTTCACCATTCTTCTGTATCTGCTCCTGAATATCTTCTCTAAACTTTATAAACTACATAAAACGCTTGTACGCAGAAAAACTGTATGTTATTACATTCCTACAGAATGTAATATTACAGACTATAACATTCCAGTAATCAGATGCGAGGGAATATTTTAATGTTACATTTTTATTTTTTTTTCAACCTGCACGGCATAGCTTTATTATCGCTAATAAAATGACGGATATGCAGAAAATCGTTTTAACCCCTTGTCCTACAATAACGAGTCAGACGCTTGATCAAGATTTCGAACATGATCTTCTCAATATGTGTGTTCTTAATTTTCTATAAATCAAAATACAATTTTATCTAATTATTGTTTGTATACAGTCATTGGAGAATAGCTACGCCCACGGTAGCTACAAATTTTCTTTTTCTTTTCATCGTTCTATGGAGGATGAAGAAGATCTAGTCACTGTTTCGACAAAACAAATCGTAGGGCAAGAGGTTAACTAAATAAAGAGCCAGTGAATGAAGAAGTAATGCGATTGTTGGCTCATAAAAGGTGGCCATTTACATTGAAACGAAACTGCACCGTTGAACGACCGGAATCAGTGATTTTTACCATTTCCGGTTGGATGATGCACTGTAATCATTCTTCTCGACATATCTTCTAGCATTGCTGGTTCTTCCTGGTACAGTGTATTCTTCGATGTTCCTCGGAAAATGGAGTCTAGTGATATTATGTCGAGCAGGCTACGAAGTTAGCCTGTCTCGTCTAGCATTTTGTAAAGTTGAATCAAAACGATTCTATTTAGTGTTGCTTTCAACTCCTCGCCGTATCATAAGTCGTATCATAAGTATCATGAGTCGTAATAAAGATTTCAAAACGAAGTCTGTTGAATGAGAATTTTATAAGTACCTTTCCTCTTGGATGAAATAGAATTTGATTGGTTTAAACCTTAACACTTGCCATAACTAACACATTATAACATTCAAGCACTAATGTTAAGGTAGCCATGCAAAAAATATTAATTCTTATTTTTTGCTGTGCCATTTTTTGGGAATAACAAAGTTCTAATCACTCTAGCCATAAGGGAAATGCTACAGCAAAGGGTTAATACACGTGGCTAATGTTTCATCGTATTGTAACATTGCTCGACAAACATTCAGTTCTAGAACTCGTAATAAAATTTTAACATAGTTCTTTTTAATACTCTTTTCTTCCAACGAGAGTTTCGTTTATGATTCGGCTGCAGAGTTTGTGCATTTATAAGAAGAATGAGTAGATCAAATTTGAAACAGCCGACACTTTTACAGAATTTAGAGGTAGTTTCATTGTTCCCTACGTACTAAACTTATGAAGGAATGAAACGAATCTCGAAATGCATGCAAACTCATCCTGTTTTGAATAAAAACCGTATGTATGATATACGACTCGATTACTTTATCACTCGTCACCGCACCACACGTTTATCTCGCAGTGAGTCTACAAGACATACTAAAGTGCACATAAATTTGCAATTTGCTAGTTACAGTCCTACATCAACATAAAATGTCACGATTGTAGGCAGATTTTATAATGCTAACCGAAATCGTTATTTTATATCTTTGCACAGCTTTTTATATCATAGTGGTTCTACTGTCAGCGTTGTGATAATTATTTGAAGTTCCAGATAAACTTTTCCTATCTTGTTCGATTACGAGAAAAGGTCCGCACGCCCTCCCGTCTCGCACCTTTAGAAATCTTTACTCTTTCGAAATCTTTAGTCTTTAGAAATCATTAATTTTTAGAAATCGCGCAAACAAAACACACGCAGTGTTGACCAGACTAAGGATTGGTCACACAAACCTGACTCATGTCTACTTAATAGAAAAGAAAAACCAACCAATATGCAACAGCTGCCAGTATACTAATTCGATCGAACATATCATTACCGGGTGCCGAAAATACCAACGGGAAAGGAGTCTATACCAAATCAACGGAAATATCAAAGAAGCCACTAATACTGTAAACTCTTGTTCACGCCTTCTGTAATTTTTCAAACATATAAATATCCTGCAATTAATTTAACCTAATTTTTGTGTTTATTGTACTTTATCTGTACGTTAAGCGTACTAGATCTTTTCACTTAATTTAGCTAAATTTCTGTATTTATCGCTGTGAACAATATCATTGTTGCTAATGACCCTAATAGGTTGATGCAACAAAAAATTCAAATAAAAAAGAAAAAAAAGCACACGCAGGCCGTGTTTTTCCGCGTTTCGTTTTTAATCTTTAAACGCGGTTCCTTACGATTTATTTAAAAAGGCAAGGATGATAATCACTGAATTGAGTTTGATATACTGTTTAAATAAATATATTTTCTAGTCTTAACAAACTTTAACAAATTTCCAACTTTAATAATCGAATGATTGGATGAAATGAATAACTGAATTTATGCCGCGGATCTGGTGAACGTCGAGTGTGTTTAGGTTGAGTGGAGTGTTTAGAATGTCGGATGAAGTGTGTGCTGTCAAAAAAGTAAGTTCGGTATGGGCGTGATTGAAGTGACGAGACATGCGGATTCGTTGATGGCATATTTTTCGATGTAAGTGAGGGAAACGGTAAAAGTAATTGATTGGTTCATTAGTCCGCGTGGACTGGAAGAAATAACCGCCCCAAACTAACGGTTATTCTCAGGTATGCTTCACACCTGAGGATGACGCACCCGGAAAATCCGCGTGTCTCGAGAACTACCCGTAGCAGGCAATTACCTGGAAAGACGCCTCGACTCGGACAAAGCACGTAAAGAAGTATAGATTTTTGAAGGCGCGGAAAAGGCTCAACTTTTGGCCGACAGCCGTGAGTCGTAATGAAATAAAGACATTTAACGAACAAAGAGTAATGGCTTTACAGCGAAATTGCTAGCTACGGAGGAATCGTCGTTGTCTCAGATTTTGGGACCTGAAACATCTGCATACCAGATGGGTCATTTTGCTGTTATAAAAATACTGTGTGGATTGAAGGCTTTTATGATGGTTCCTTCTCTCTCGCGCGGAACAGGCCGACACGAGAGTCGGCCACGATATGGCCCCCAAAAAGTTCGTTTTCCGATTTTAAGCCTGCTTCGAATAATTAGAAATAATGCTAATCCGCGAGAGTCGCATCAAAGGCGTTGGGGGTTCGAGCACTGACATTGGAAAGGGGGCCATAAAACCATTCCGAGCGCTTCTCGGCCAGGTACCGTTCGCGAGGTACGCGAGAGCCTCACGGATTTGGAACACGCGCAGGCAGGGTCGGCATACGCGGCGGCCAAGGCACCGTTTGCCTTGTGCAGAACGTGTCGACCATTTGAGTTGTTAGAAAAGAACACAGCCACGCCAAGTGCCTGCATAAGCGGTGGCCAAGGCAGCGGACGCCTTGAGCCGAACGTGCCGGACACTTGGGGACTTTCACAATCGGACAGGAAAACTGTTAACCCCCTTGGGCCTATGTCACCGGACTCAGGGCGCAAGGGGACAATAAAACATTTGTCGGCCACACGGGCCAAAAATTAATCAGTGTATTCTGGGAATTCGTCAAACGTACGAATCACGGGAATTTCCGCCGGGAAATTCCAAGGTGGACAGGAGATGGAGAGTTCCTCCTCCACCGACGAGGGTGGTCAGAGAAGATCCACCTCCTCCAGTCAATCAACGAATGAGGATGATTTTACCCCCAAAAACGCATTTCGAAGGCCTCACGCGCCAAGATAAAAGCGAAGGTCCCAGAAAAACGCAGATCTTTGCATTTTGTCTCTACACGCACGTCTTTCGTCTTTGCATTTCGCCACACGCACGTCTCGTCTCTGCTACGCGTCCTTTGTAAATCGCACATACACGTCTTTGCGTCTTTAACAACGTCTTGCTGTCCTATCAAAACGCGCTCGTTAATCGTTAAAGTTGTAGGTGACATAACGAATTGTATTCTTATTGACCACACCGAAGTCACTGCTCCGATAATTCTAATCGCCCAAAATTAATTCGGCCGCCGGCAGTGTTGTAAATATTAGAATTAAAGGACACTTTCAGTCTACCTGACGTCTAGCAATTATTTACAACGCGAAATTCTACATACCTCGTCGCGTTTTAATGCAGCAAAAGAAAAATTAATTTTTATTCAACAATTCGGTAAAAAGAAATGTTATATTTATTAGTTTTGTGGCGGCTGCTGAAAGGTGTGGTGGAGAGAGAAAGAAAAGGAAAGAAGTAAGAGGGAGCGTTTCGTCCTGGGTCCGCTGAAGGATTCATCAGTAAGGATGACTAGCGGACCCTGCCTTAGACGCTGGGTAGTGGAAAGCGATTAAGAACGATATATATATGAACTGTAGGCGGATCAGGAACTAGCGGGAAAGTCTCGTCCTACTGTCCCTCTACCGACGAAAGTAGGAGGTAAAGCCGCCACAGTTTGTTTGCTGTACTTTGAAGGTTTGCTTTGAAAAGTTATCGAAAGGTTCAAACGTTGCAAAGCGCATGCAGTAGAAGCGAACCGTATTTTATGTTGTCTAATAATATTTACAGGACGGTAAAAACTAGTTTATCTCTTAATTGATGCTTCGATCGTTAAAATTGTCACATAAAACACTTTCTTGGACAGTCTGTAAACCCTTTCGCGTTTTCATTGTGGCTTCTTCTTTGCTCGACTCGCCTGTGTGACGTTTAATTTCATTCTATCGAATTTCATCGGTGGGTGGTATAAAAGGACGCTGATCCTTAATCGATACATCGTGAAAAGAGATCCACACCGAGTAAATCTTGGCATACAAAGGAATTCGTTTCGTTGCACCGCTTCCGATATTCGCAGGAGAATTCAAGTAGTCACGATAGACTGATTTATGAGCTTCTAAGAGAAACAGTGGAAAGAAGGATCCACCGGAAGATCCCTTGGGATCCGAACGAAACGAATTGCTATGGAGATTCTGGACATTCTAATTCCCCTGTATCGTGGATTATTAATTCTTGTCGCTTTAACAACACCCCGTAGGCACCGATTAAGAGCTATAGACCATTCAAAACACACAAATCTATTCAACAAATTGCCCTTGAAAATTTTCCCTCAAGATTTTAACGGAAATCGGACAAAATAACTGTTTTACGTACGGGATCATTTTGGCACCTAACGAATTCAACGATAACAATGAAAGTATGTTTTTTCACGTTTAACCAAGTATCTATTGAATAAAACACAATTTTGTGTAAAGAAGGTATTAAGACACAGTTTTATATAGAGAAAATACTCG
>CM052090.1:13244835-13263279 GCA_028453745.1 Agapostemon virescens | reverse complement strand
GGAGATTGACGAAACGCAACGAAACTCTGACACGTAAAAATGGCAGTTTATGGTGGTAAAAATTGGTAAATGATTCTGAGTAAAATCGTATAATATTGTTGTTCCGGAACCGGTACACTCATGTTTGTTCTTCGAAAGAAAAGCGCAACGAAAGTAGATATAGTTTTACTATCCTCAACCAATCACGACCAAACCGAGCTGGAGATTGACGAAACGCAACGAAACTCTGACACGTAAAAATGGCAGTTTATGGTGGTAAAAATTGGTAAATGATTCTGAGTAAAATCGTATAATATTGTTGTTCCGGAACCGGTACACTCATGTTTGTTCTTCGAAAGAAAAGCGCAACGAAAGTAGATATAGTTTTACTATCCTCAACCAATCACGACCAAACCGAGCTGGAGATCGACGAAACGCAACGAATCTCTAACACGTAAAAAAAGCAGTTTATGGTGGTAAAAATTGATAAATGATTCTGAGTAAAATCGTGTAATATTGTTGTTCCGGAACCGGTACACTCATGTTTGTTCTTCGAAAGAAAAGCGCAACGAAAGTAGATATATTTTTAAAACCTGAACTACTGATGACAGGAGACAGTTTCTGCGTGAAAATGGCGGTTAATAGTGTTGTCCGATTAGAATTAACTCGTTGAAGAGTAGTACAGTCTAAGCAGATCTGAGCAACCAATAGATCGATCTTATAAAAAATAAACTTCAGAAGGATCTTTCAAACGTACGTGTGTATAATTTATAAAAATGAAAACAGTGCAGTGGCACCTAAAAAAGTCTGTTCGCTATAAACTCAAAGTTTGCAAACCGGCGGAAAGTTCATGCCGCATCCCGTGACGTGCCTGGACCAGCAAAATGTCTTTACAGGGATACTAATCCGTGAGCATTATGTGCAAAAATGTACGCACCCGGACGAGTTTTACGAGCAGCCGCGTTTACGTCGAAGTTCGCAACGCCATCGGGTATGAACTCGCTGGAGACCTCGTCTTTATTGTCTGTGGTGGAAAGTTTTTCGACTTTCTTCCTATTTTTATTCCTTTTCTTTTTCTCTTTATCGTTTTTTTTTCTTTGTTCATCGCGGCGACAGGAACTTTCAACGAGTCCTTTTCGCGGCACCCGCCAGGTCCGGCAATTCTCTCTTAACAAAAATCTCATTGTACAGCTTCTGCATAAATTCATTAGTCGCAACTTTACCGTGATAACGTTCGGTCTTCTTTCATAAATTCAATTTTTCGATGCGCTCACCCGACGCGACGGCCAGTCCGTCGCGTTGCAAATTCCGCGATTTGCATTTCAAAATTAAAAGAACCGACGAATGAACACTTCGAAGTATGACCGTGATTTATGTCGCCAGGTACGAAATAGAAGATGGATCTCTTAAGCTGTCTGTTTAAAAAGTTTTTCCGTAGTTGCTGGCACTCAGAAGTCGACGTCTTTGAAGTAAAAGAGACGCCTCTGTAAGCAAACTTGACAAATCGGTTCGCGATTGCTATGGTCGGGGTTAGCTGCTTTCACATTTTCTAGCAATTCGTTAATTCGGCATCTGCTATACACTGTACATTTTATTTATTTACAGTTTGTTTTAACGTGGTCGCGTTAATAGCGAGCAATTACGGGCGGCATAGAAATTATTCGTACATCCCTTAACATTAGAACGACGGAGCACTAACCTGTACTAATGTACACTGCTTTATAATAATTACAAGATTGCAATTATTCAAAGATTGCATAACGTCTATAGTAATATATGTGTTTGCTTAAGCTATCTGTTTAAATAGTGTTTTCGTAGTTGCTGGCACTCGGAAGTCGACGTCTTTGAAGTGAAAGAGACGCCGCTGCAAGCAAATTTGACAAATCGGTTCTATTTTATTTGTTTACAATTTGTTTTAACGTGGTCGCGTTAATAGCGAGCAATTACGGTCGGCATAGAAATTATTCGTACTCTAACACTAGAACGACGGAGCACTAAACTATATTAATATAAAGTGCTTAATAATAATTACAAGATTGCAATTATTCAAAGATTGTATAATTTTTATGACAATATACGTTTTAACTAAAATGTTTCTCTAAAATGTTTTCATGGGGACATTCTAAAAACAAATAACTGTTTTAACACTAAAACTACCAGACGAGTCGAAAAGACTTCTTACTGATTTTTTCTTTCACTTCTTATTGAAATTATAAGAATATTTTCGTGAAAACTTTGTATGTGAACTTTTTAACTGAATCACGCATTAACATAAAAATTATAGGAAATCTTAATAAATGCAATCTTATCATTATTATAGAGCAATTTAAATTAGTCTAATCAAGTGCTCGGTAGTTCTAGTATTAAATATGGACTAAACGATTTAAGTATTTCGGAGGTGTGACAAGTATTAGTTTATTAGCTAATGTGAAAATATTTCTTTTCTAAGTTGCCGTTGGTCGCAATTGCGGGAAAGAAAGTAAAGCTCATAGTTTTTAAGTGTTTCATCTGTACCTGTAATGTAATTATTAACTGCTGAATTATCTAAAATATTAAACGATATTAAATCCTGATTTTGCAAGCATAGATACGGTTTCATCGACAGCATATATAGTTCTAAAAGTGGGTCAACTATGCAGCGATTTGAGATAGATAAATTATACTATCTTTGTTATGCATCCTTTGATTTATTAGTCCGTTTATTGTGAAAGGTGGTTCTTCGGACAAATAGGTGGCACACCATGGGCAAACGC
Source organism: Agapostemon virescens (assembly GCA_028453745.1). Lineage (NCBI taxonomy): Eukaryota > Metazoa > Arthropoda > Insecta > Hymenoptera > Halictidae > Agapostemon > Agapostemon virescens. Next base: position 13,260,547 of record CM052090.1, on the reverse strand, counting down.
CACCAAAGCCTGACCGACCGAAAGATCAACCACAGACCGCAACACTATCCCTCGTTATTCTGTAATAGAGATGTTTAAGGTGTTATATAAAGCTTAGCAGCACAAATAAGATTATACAGCGTGTCACGGTATTTATAGTATATCCAGGAAGGCGGAAATCAATTTTAACTAATTATTTAGACCGCGCAGGCATTGTTATGTTCACGAAGTAAAAACAGCATACCGTGGTCAGATGCGCCCACCGATCGTTCTTGACTTCATATCGCGTATCTTAGGAGTATATTGCGGTTGTTGATGCAAAATAAAAATTGTCTACTCTAATTGTAATATGAGCCCATAATTATGACAGTGGTCTAAGTCAAAATTAAAAACAAAATTAGTTTATCAGTTATTTTACAGCACATTTTTACGACATTGTCAAAAAAGAACCATTAGTAAGTGGTTGTAATATCAACATTATATGGAATTCATTTAGTGTTAATTATGAAAGTGGTCTAAATAAAAAATTTAAGGAAATTATATAAACATAACCTTAAAATGGCACGTGGCCCTCTTTGGCGCGTTTTTGAACTACACAATAAACCGACAAATGAGAGTCAAACAATAACAGAAACGACAATACTTTCAAAATAAACGGTCCATATATCTGAGCTACATAAATATTTCTTTCGTTAAAGATTTGAATGCGCTGAAAGTATTACAATATCCTTTTTAGATTCGTTAAATGTTTCTTCTGTTTTGTATCCATATATTAATTTTTATCACGAATCTTTAGCATAAAATTTTAAATCTTGTTTTTCACGAAAGTAAAATCTCACATGGACAAATTTTATACTATTTTATTATATTTACGTGTAACATGATATTTTTTTACTGTATTATATTACGAGCACTGGGACTCTTTTATGCATGAAATTATATTTTATTCATTGACGATTCGTACTGTATGAAAATATACGGATTTAATAGAAATTTATGAAAATTGCATTGGAAAAATGTTATTCCGCACGTATCGGTCACTTGTTTACTAAATATTCATGCATAATTTTGAATATGTTTATCATCATTCGAGATACTTTGGTATTCTATAAAAGTTGTTGCATGATTTTCATTTAAAATTTGATAGATCGATAATAATCAATTCCCCATAGATATCATGCCGACAATCGAATGGAAATCATGTGGAAAATACATATTTCACGTCGAAAAACTCGTTCTCTGTAAGGAGAAAATTTCGTTTTGCGATCATCGGATCAAAGCAATCACTCTTCGAATCCATCAAAGTGGTATCTGAACACTATGAACGATTCCGAATAGTAACTAAAGCGCAACATCTGTCGAGAGTCTAATGCTTTTCGATCGCGTGGCTTTTCGATCAATCATCGGTTACAGAACAGAAAAGTGAAATTTACCAGTTCAAATACCAAATCAAATGTATCTAATAAACTTTTTATAATACACTACTTCATAAACGAATAATTGACATATCTTTGCTTAGTGAATCGATAAATGCATACAATCAGTAACATGAATTACACCGTTCTAATTCACGTTTGCTCAGAGGAATCGTGAATAAGCAATGGTGGAAATAACAAGTAATTCGAATGATAAATAATCAAATACCAAATAATTATTTCAGATACCTTTACTCCGTGAGTGAACAAATAAATATAATAAGTAACGTAAATGATATCACTTTAATATGCACAATATTAGCCTATATATAGGGTGTCCCAAAATGAATGCAAGGTTTGAATTAAATAGAAAACACAGTTTTTAGTCTTTAGATTGTTATTTTTTCATTGAATCTTAAAGTACATAGGATAGGATTCCTTATGGAATAACACGTCTAGCAAATGGTCACCACGGCTTTGCTGGCACATACGCACTCTTTTGTCGAAATTTTTCATGACCTTTCTGCATAATTGTGGCTGAATTTCATTGATGCAGCGTTTAATTTCCTCTTGTAATGCACGGGTGGTTGCGGGCTTGTTGACATAGGCCTTTGACTTCAAATAACCCCATAAGAAGGAATCTAATGGTGTTGAATCACACGATCTAGGGAGCCAATTCTGATCACCGAAACGAGAGAGTATGGTGTTTCACTGGCTGTATGGCATGTGGCACCGTCTTGTTGAAACCACATATTGGCCACATCAATAGTATCCAATTTCAGCAAAAATAACTGTGTTATCATGTCGCGATATCGAGCACCAGTAATAGTTACTGCTTGACCAGCCTCATTTTCAAAAAAGTATGATCCAATGATGCCTCCAGCCCAAAATTCGCACCAAACAGTGACACGTTGTTGGTGCATTTGTTGTTCGACAATCACATGTGGGCTCTCCGAACCCCAAACACTGCAATTTTGGCGATTAACAAAGCCATCTAGGTGAAAATGTGCTTCATCGCTTAGGATGATTTTGCTCGAAAAATCAGCATCCACTTGTTGATGTTCAATAATCCACTCCACGAACTCTCCTTGCTGTTCATGGTCATTACGCTTCAGTTGTTATATTAATTGAATTTTGTAAGCATGGGGACACAGATCTTTTGTGAGTAGCTGCAAAGAGCTTCTTGAAATTTGCAATTCTTGTCCACGACGCCGAATTGATGTTCCTGGGTTTTCATCAACACTCTCACGCACTGCTTCGATATTGACATTTGAACTGCTTGTTTTTGGACGAGTGGCGTGTTTAGCGTCTCCAACTTATTCAGTGTCCCTGAATTTTTCAAGTAATCTTTTCACATTTGACGAGGTTGAAACACTATTTTGACCATATTTTGTATAAAATTTTCGAACTGCGGCTGCCAAACATTCATTATTTTTTAAATATTGTTCAATAATGAAAACACGTTGTTGTATCGTATAACGCTTCATTTTGAATCACCCTAAACTCGTAGCTGTCAAAGTGTTCTTTTTTCAGGGTTGCTAACAATTTACTGCAGAAATGCCGGCAAATTCAAATCTTGCGTTAATTTTGGGACAACCTTTATAATCGCGAATAAGACACGATGAACGACAAATGACAAATAACGAATAAAAGTTAACACTAGAACGACGGGACGAGTCAAAATGACTCGTTACTGACTTCTCCTTTGACAGCTATTGATATTATAAGAATGTTCCGACAAAATCTTTTTCATTAAAACATACATTAACATAAAAGTTACACAAACTTTGAACAATTGCAACTATGTTGTTATTATAAAACAGTGTGTATTAGTATAGTTTAATGTTTGGTCGTTCTAGTGTTAAATAATAGAACGACGATTAATTATTACGTTCTTACAATTATTCGAAACAAATTCTATTCGAATAATGGTCAGTACTGGATGTATGAGCGGCAAAGGTGGTCCAGTCCACGGGACCACAACAGATCCCCTCCAAATGATCCTGAAACCGGGATCGCGTGCAAAAGCTAAGGGGCGTCACGTTTAGATTTACGCGACATTCACGCTCCCGTGGTCGGCTTTAAACTCGCTACACTGCAGCGAGGGAACAATAATCTCGATCGTGCCGCGTTTAACGAGCCACCAGATTTACCGTGGACCGGAAGCGCCACTGTGACACTGTACTTGACAATCCTGACAGCCGGCCTACAATTACCTGTAGCCATTTACGCGCACGGAAAACCTTTCTTAGATAACTTCCCCACAGAGTGTACACTGTGGACCCAACAAATGTTTGAACGTTAACACTCAACCTAGAGAATTATAAAATTGACTGGAGAATATGGCCTTACCAAAATAGCAAGATTTAATTTATTCAGATTTTTATTACAATATATGATTGAATAAAGAAGTATGTGCATTAAATTGCAACTAAGGCAATTTTGTTACTTGAATGATTGTTAGATGAAATGTCTGGATACGGTCATTTGACTCCCTGTGTTAGGGTTAGTGCTAAATATCCGATTCTTGAAAAGTTTCCAATATTTAAATTCAGATAATTTTGTGAAAAGTAATGATGTGACAGTAAAACTTGACTCATTTTAATGTTTGAAGACTCTTGCTTCGTAATCCGCTATTTATTTTATTTCTAGACTTTCCTCACAATGTAGCCGATATTTTTTTTTTAAATTATATATATTTAAATGTGTGTAGAAACTTTAAAAATTCTTTTTCCTGATTATAACCACCATGGTTTTAAAGAATGAACCTTCTTCTTCAAAATAGTGTCTTCAATATTGATGAGCGATATTTTTTGGACGTTTTACCGAGCTTCGTGGGATCGCGAATTTTAGAGTAGTGAGGACTCTATGTATACGGACGAAATTGTTCTTCGTTTTTTATTCATAGTATTGTTACAACAAATTGTATGTGCATTTTCAAGAAGTCAGTGGAAAGACGAGGTTATATCCTTCGAATCTGGAAATTTGATTTGAAGCAAAAATTTTGAACGTTTTTAGAGACGTTTGAATTTTCAACAATATTGAGAAAAAAATGGACCTTGAGTTTCCCATTTATTTGATCACGTAAAAATATCTTAGAGTAATAAAATATTTCTGTTCTACTTTTTAGTTTCTGAGACATTTCCAACTATGTATTTTTAAGAAATTTCTTGCATCTCTTGCACAAGTTTCATAAAAATCAGTAAATTCTTATGCTGATTTTTACGAGGTAAGAAACTAACGAATGTTTTGAGAAAACATCCAATTTAACCATGCAGATGCTGCCTAGTTTTTTTGTTTAAAATTTCCCATTCATATTCGAACTGGAATTGGATAAAAAGATTAATGGAAAAGCTGTAGCCGATATGAAAATCAATAAGACAGCCACAACCGAGACAATAATGGCTAGAAATTTCAATTTCTTGTTAATAAAACGAAAAATTGATACAGATAATAAAAGGTCAGTTCAATATTCTATCTTTATGAAGGTTCCATTTATTATTCATTCAAATTGGTTCTGATTTGAACGATAAAACATCTCCGTGCAATATATTTAAAAATGTTTCAGATAAATAGCTAATTTTTTTCAGATATCGTATCAGCTAATTACAAAAATTTCATTTCGAGAAAACCCATATTGCGGGACTTGAAATACGGTAATTCGTTTTCCAAACACCGAGTCATAAATCCTGTTACGATTGCTCTCGACGTTATCGTTGAATGTTGGCTATCGTAAAATTAATCGCTACGAGTCAATATTGTCGTTTCATTGTTAATTTAAATTGTTAGGCCTTTAAAAATTCTTTCTTCAATGCAAGACCTTAGTTCCAAAACCGAGTACATTCAAATTTCGAGATTTGTTTAATTCTTGCTTCAAACAAACAGTAATGTCTAAAAGCACGTAGAATTAATGCAAATTTGTTAAAAAGATGGACTCACCTAAACGTTGTAATTATTTTTGTGCCTAGTCTTTTATCGGTTCTGCCACTAGTGTGCGAGGTATTTTACAATTTCCTTACTCGTTGGTAAATGTATTAATGAGAGCCGACTGTCGCAGTAAGAAATTGTCACTCAAAAGTTGCACTTATATTTCGTATTGGCGATATTAAGATTCGTGACGAGAAAGTTGTGTCTGCAGTGGTTTTATATGAACATGTCCAGCTGTGAAGACTAAACCATCTTTCGATCTGCTTAAAATCGAGCAACCAGTTCAGAATTTTACGGTGCCGCTAATTTATGTCATAAATTCGTGGTTCCCCACGCGAAAATTACATGCTACTAATTTCATATAATATCTGAGTGTAACAAATTCGCTGTACTCATAATATATTCGAATATTCGGCAGTGTCGAGTTTAAATATTAAAAGAAATTTGCCATCAAATACCAATATTAAATTACTAAATTGATGGATTCGATCATTAACCGTTAATTGCAAATTTTAACCTCCCGGCAGGCACATCTGAACTTCTATAAAATTAATGTGTATTAAATTCCTCTTTCCGATACCACAAAACGCTTACCATTTCAATCGATTTTAAAATAATAATAAAGAAACGCGAAACATATTTTAATAACTGAACAGTTGATTATCAATGGAATAAATGATGAAATATCTACTTTCATTCTTAATTACAACTCTGTATCGATCGTATTAATTTTTAATTGCTAACTGCGATTGTCAGTTATGCGTTTCAATCGTTGATTACATTCGACACACAATAATCATTCTACTTGAGACATTCAAGAAGTTCGATTACATTTCGCCAAACTTTTACGATAATATGTGTGTACGTAAAGAAACTTAGACTATCATTTCCAAGCATCCCTATACGTTAACTTCCGAACACTAAGCCCCACCCTAATAAAATCTGAGTTTGAATTCATCATAAAATAAAACGAAATTCTAAACTTGGCAAAAATTTAAAATTAACCCTGTATAGGCCCGTGTAACTTTCAGGTCACATTTTAATTTATCGACATTTTACCAAATAATAATAGCTTTTTTCATGAAATGGCGCATAAATCTTAATTCTATAACGTTGCCAAGACAACCAATATTAATATTTATGACCGTTGCTAGGCTCATCAACCTGAAATAACAAAATAAATGCTGTGCAAACTGACTGCAATAAAAATAAGCGAAACCATTTGATCCAATTGATATTATTTGTGCTTTTGTCAGTAATTATCAAACTAAAAAATAGTGCACATAATAGCTCTGGGTTCGTATATCAATAACAACCTATTTGTTGGCATTTCAATTTTCAATTTGTTACTGTTTTTTATAATATAGTTTTCTAACTTTGAGGGTACAGTGGGCTATTATGGCAGATTTCGGTACATTTAGGATGAAGCTTGTGCTTTCTCCTGTTTTCAGATTTATACATCATATACGCAAAATATGAATACAAAACCAGATAGAAATAACAGAAGAATTAGAATTAGACGCATTAGCAGTAATAGATCCGATGATTCCTTATTAAATTCCGAGTCCGATGAAGATGTAATAGTATTTTAACGACGACGGATAAATGTCATTGACAGTGACGAAGAATTTAGTACTCGATCCTCGTCTGATAAGGAAGATGCAGGACCACAAAGAATTGTTTGGCAACCACTATCCCAGACGAATAATAATAGTTCTTATCGCCCTTGGAAAGGAGATTGCCCTAATGTCCCCGAAGCACCCCATTTTCCTGTGACCTTTTTTCGAAAAATATTTGACAAGGAAATTATAAGCAATATAGTTGACTATACCAATATGTATGCACTGCAATGTGATTCAACAAAGAGATTTCAAAAATAAAATGTTTAACCTCAAGTACAAATTGTTTTATAGAATTTCACGCTTAAGCTTTTATGCACAGAAGTGTATAGTCCATTGTTACCTGAAAGTCACATAGTGAATATATAATGCAACAAAATAGTTTAAATGGATACATTTTTTTTCATTTGCATATATAGGTTTATAATTTCTGATTTTTCATTCCCCCAATTTTTTTGGATTGAAAACAAAAATTCGGCCCATAGAGGGTTAATAATTTTAATAACTGCACACTGAAAAATTTCAAATCAGTCATTGCACTGGCGGTGGTAAATTGAATATCGAGCAATGACAAGACAAGCACATTTTTATTCGAAATAAAAGTTTGCTGTGTTAATTGCAAAAGATATAAACCCAATGCACATTTTCTTTCTTCAATAACTTTAACAAGTTAGGAGAAATACATCCTCAAATTCTCTTAACACTAAACCTATCAGTCAAGCTAACTAATTCCAGAATCTTTACTTTAGAATTGCTAAAATCAGAAAGTTCTTTCATAGAAAATGATTTTCTTAAATCATGCATAATAAAAATAGCAAAAGTCTAGGTAAACTCAATTTTGTCATTTTTACAAGAAGCAATTTCGATTTAGTATTAATCTTTCCGCTGTGACAAATAATCTGCGATCTAGTCATAATTACAAACATGCATCGGAAGAACGCGATAATAGGGAAGTTTATGATTTGAATTAGGCGAATCCGGAATCCTTCGTTAGACGCATAGTTGCTAGCAAAATGAACGGCGCTATCGAAAGGTATTTTACTGTACTACAATTGTACGAACTGGTCGAGTATGAAACGCGAAGCACCCATGCGTCCACGTCCCCGGCGTTATCAATTCATCAGAAATAATTGAAAGCTTGTTTCTTTCTGTTTGCTAACGAATCCGTTCGGTGAGTGTCGTTATCTGGATATCATGAGATTTTACGACCCCATGCTTCCAGATTAATCAACGAGAAGTCAAATCGATTAGCTTTCGCATTTTACTCTTTACAAACCCTGAACGATTCGTGAAATATGAACGACTCTTCGCGGTTCGAAAGTTATTCTACTTGAAAAAGCAATGTCCCGAAACCACTTTCATGTGTGTTCCACCGAAATCCAGAAATTTAACAAACGGAAAAGCAACGTGCACAGCAGAACAGCTGGAACCTTCGGAATGCTAAACGAGACAGATATTTCTATCTGTTGCTGTACAGGGTGTTTTTAAAATCATGGCACAGGCGGATATGGCAGCAATTTTACATGCGGATCAATTCGAAACAAAAGAATGACATTTTGTTCGTTTCACGTATTGTTTTCGAGAAAATGAAGTACGAAAATTCAGCGAACACGCGCGTTTCAGCAAAAATTTCAGTTTTACGTTTGGAATCAATGTATCGCGGAAAGAGGTGCTTTGAAGATTGAGTTTGAATTTTTTGAACTCTCGCTATCTATAAAAAGTGGAATAAAAAATTGTTTTCGCTTAACTGTGCTGTCCGGTGTAGCAACAAGTGTACCGAAGGAGCTTGTGTAGGGAAAGTACACAACAAGTTTGTCTTCAATCGGTCGTGAAACTTGAGATGCTATCACAGCCAATTTGTAGAACATAGTTTCGTGTAAAACACATTTAAAAGTTTCGGTATTCATTACCTGAGTTACTTGCTCGCTATGCGTTACATCTTCGAAACCATTTGAACAGCTAGCCTTCAAAGAGACATAGATTTTGTGAAACCTATATTTTTAACGTTGCTTTCAACAAAAAATTACTATTACAAAGAGTGTACAGTAATTGAGCCGTTTATTTTGAAAGTGGCTTAAGTCCATATGCTTGAATTGAGATATTAAAGGGTTTGCGTTGGATTAAATTTAAAAATATGGGTAACAGATAACATAATAGAATAATGTTTTTGTGTTTCTAAAGGTGTCAAATTTATCATCCCAATTAGTATAATTAACATTATTGAAGAAATAATATGTTTTTGATGGCTATGAATGGACTTACGTCATTTTCAAAATCAATGAAACGACGTTTTCAATTCTTAAGAAAGCACAAGTCCATAGGAAAAGTAAATTTCCCTTGAAATTAAAATAAATGTAGACACTTTTATGTTATAAACTCAAAAAAATATTCAACTTTCATTCTTTGTTAAATAATTTTTACATTAAAATTAATATAGTTTTATTCATTATTATTCAGTCTTCTCCAGTTTGTGTACGTGGGAGGGATTTAAAATAACTGTGGTGTGCAGGTGGTATATAATGTAATAAATCCATTAAGTCCTTATATTTTATGTTTGTGAGTGATCTCGGTTTTTTGTATAGTGATGCCAACTGGATATTATTAAAGTTTTTCGGTCTTCCCCGTTACGGTAGTAAATCGAATGTTTTGAATGGTGCATCCCCGTTCACTGTTGTTTCATAGAATAACTGATATGAATCGCTTCACAAAAATCTCATCCAACATACTTTAAATCAATTTACTCTTTTCACCGTCAGTATTTTTTAGCCTTTTAAAAATCGCATTTTCTGTGGACAGGCACTGTTCCATTGTTTAAAACAAAGTCATTGCACATTGATAATTCAACTGTTACTTTGATAATTAAACATAAAGCTGGGATCTCATAAAATTTTATTGCATAATTATTTTCCATATTCTGTTACATAATCTTGACGATTTTAAATAGATCTTGTAAAAATGTAACTATTATGGTAGCTGACTCGATTTTTTTCTAAATGGACTTACGTCACTTTCAATATAAACTGCTCAATTAGCCTATTTTATTCTAAACCACACAGGCGCTTTTAACACTAGAACTACCGAACCAGTCAAAATGACTGGTTCCTGATTTTTTCGTTTACAATTACTGAAGTTATAAAAACATTTTCACCAGAAAGTTTCGAACGAATTTCTTCATTGTAGCAAACGTTACGATAAAAATTGCACGAGATCTGAATGGATGCAGTTTTGTCATTATTACAAAGCAATATATGTACATCGGTCGAATTTATTATTCCGTAATTCTAGTGTTAAAGATAGTCTATTTTTAAGAAAAAGTTATAAAAATCGTATTCCGTTTGTAGAATTCTCAAAATAGTGTGGATATTACTTTATTAAATATTACTTTATTTATTCTGTATTCAAAATAGTATCTCATATGAATTGTGTAAGAACAGCTGTTTAAAATAGTATTTGAAATATAATTTCTCTAAGTCTGTCAGCAATGTGATATAATTTTAAACTAATTGTAATATCAGTGTGTGGATGTCTAGAGATAAGTGGACGCAAGATATAAGAAATAAGGATACAGAAGTTAATGGTTAGACAATTTAAAGTCACGGTAAAATGGAATAGCCGAAGCTGGCTCGAAAACAAGCGCGTCCCGTCCAGGAAAACTGGTTATAAACATTCGAAACATTTCGGAAGTCTGACCGTAAAATGGAATAACGAAATTGTCATAACAAACCGCGAATGTCGTTTCCGCGACGAAAGAAAACTCTTTTATAAATCGTTTTATTACGACACGAATCAACAAACAGGAATAACATTGCTGGAAGCTGCGAGCACTCTCAAGAAATAAATTAGAAAGTTCATCTAGGAAACTACGTTAACCTGTTAATTATTTAATTTAAGAGTTGCTTGCACTCGCTCCGATAGTAACCGCATTCTTGCAGGCTTGTTCCGGATTAATTCGAACAGAATTCCTCTCTCGATGAACTGAAAGCTTGCGGAAATGGAATTTATGAAAAATGCGAAGCCGATTGATCTGTATACGATACAGAATTCTCCTCCTCAGATAGTTAAATACTAGGTTGCATGATATCTTACAGGAAGAATTCTTCGAAAGTAATAACAAATATATTTTTTTCGGTGTGGATCTCGTGATTGAACAAAATAAGGCAGTTGATTATTAAAAACGTTTGTTAAAAATAAAATGCTAGTAAATTTCTGGTTAATTTTCTAATATTAATCTAATAACTAAAAATCTAATAAAAATAATATCTAATAAAGTCTAATAAATAAAAAACATATAATAACATAATTTCCGCAGTGGTAAAGTATAAAAACAGAAAACAATTTATTAATAAAGGAACGTAAACAATGCACCAACTGAGACAAATTATTCTTTTTAAACATTTTTATTAGCACATTTCCAGTATGCAATTTAAAAAATATTCTACAACTTTCGCTGAGCATAAACGACATAAGGTAATTAGAAAATTACTCTAAAAATGAGTCTCCATAGTAATTAATAAATTTGCAATAAAGGTTCGCATTTTTAAATCGACATTCTTGTATAAAACGGAAAGTCGGTACGGTGTTATTGTACAGCGTTAATATGCGCATAGTAACAACGATGTTCCGCTATAGCTACTGTCGAATCGCGTTTAACATTATAGAGACATTATACGTATAAGCATAATGATGAGCTTGCTCAAGAATATGCGCATGGATTTGCCTTGTATAGTTCGAAGCGGAGCTGTATCATCTGTCGAAGCGAATATGAATGCGGAGTTCCTCGCCTTTGTGTCCGCTGTCGTATCGCATACGTAGGAAATTATCGCTCCAGTGGTGAACTTTGTTGGAAATTATTAAAATGAAATTATTAAAATTGCTAATGCTACTCTTCAACAGTAGCCCTGTCAATGATCCCTATTCATCTGTCGGGACTTCAATGATCGTTCAGTGTCAAACCCAAAAACAAAGACGCATACGTACATACGCACGCGCATTCACAACCGCTGCATCGAGCTCGTCTCTCTGTCTTATCCCATTCCTCGAAACCACTCTAAATAAATGTCACTCGGTCTAAAAACTCTTTCTTCACATGTTTAGTAGGATACACCACTCACTCAGTATGTTCATCCCTCTCTTATTACCTGCACGCAAATTCTCTTTTAAGAATTATTGTTTCGAGCGTTGTTCCGTCCAACTTACCGCTGATTCTAGACAATAGCGCTCTAGTTTAAGCACATAAAAATAATACATTTCGCATTCACAAAGTACATTTAATGTTTCGAATAGTTGAAAAGTTCCGTACACGTCCGCGTGCTAATTGTGCCGCTGATTCTGCAATTCTAAACGTTTTGAACGTTCTTTGCGTACCAGACTGAACTAAAGTACTAAGTGATCGGGAAGTTCGATGTGTACTAATCCAAGGTTTTGAATGACCTGTTCCTACCAACGCTAGGGAAAAGGCAATAACGCTCTAGTTTAAGCCAGTAAAAATAATATATTTTACTTTCACAAAATACATTTAATGTTTCCAATAATTGAAAAGTTCCGTAGATGTTCACATGCTAATTATATCATAGGTTCTGTAGTTCTAAACGTTTTGAATGTTCTTTGCATACCAGTCTGTTTTAAAGTTCAATGTCTACTAGGTCTAAAGTAGTAACTGATCGAGAAGTACGATGTGTACTAGTCTACCAGTTCCTACTATTACTAGTTCCTACCAAAGCTCGAAGAACGATCGTTCCTTTGGTAGGGATAAAAGAGGGACGAATCACGACTTTGGGGCGTAATTCTACAATTGTGTGACACCTTCTGACTTCGTAATTTCATTTTCCAATGGAAGCCTCGTAAGACATGGCCCAAAATTCCCTTGTTGAAGGATCCTTTTCCCGAGACTGGTGTCGCTTTTCCACTGTGGGTGAGTCTGAGATGCGTTAATTGTCATCAAGTGGTGCACAGCTAATCTGTTTCGTCAGCTAATCAGCTAATCTCGTAACAATTTGTTCGGGGCCAGAATGCCCAGAAACATCTGAAAAATGGCAGAATAACACAGACCTAGACGTATTAAAGATTAATATTAAATTTTGAACTGAAAAAATTATTTATATCGTTTGTGTTTTCTTTGGTAGATTAATGATTTCAGGGCATAAATTATTTGCCAGCAATATATACATTATCGCGAGAATTCATAACTCATTATTGTTTCAAAGTTCGCAAACTCCAGGACAAACGCAATTTCTATAATCTGCACATAATATCCGAACAAGAATAATGCTCTATTATCACATGATTATAGTTTAGTCGCGCTAATGCACGAGCTTCTATGCTCGTAATAGTGTTCTCCTGTCTAATGAACGCAAAACTGTCCGAGCATATTATTTAAAACCTTGAAAGACTTTTGATCCAAGCATTTCCGGCACTATTGATCAGAAATAATTTCTATTTGCTCAATTATATTCGATGAAACTTGGCATTCTTGTCATAAACTTGTAAGGCTATATTTTTTCGGTTTAATAAAGACATTTGAGCTAATTCTTCGAATTTTCGCAGATAATATTTTAATATTAAGGCTAAGGTATTTAGGAATCTTCGTGCCTGAAGACAGCCGGCGAGAAATGAGAAATTCTTCTTCGTCTTCTTCTTCTTCTTTCGTTACACAAGCGCGAATAATAGTTTCCTTGAATGGGGAAGGAGGCGGGGGGTGAATCCTTCAAATATTTGTTCCGCTGAAAAAACTGTAATTTAGCAGGAACCCAGAGTAAAGCAATTTTTCGATGCCGCCCGATAAATTCTCGACATCAATGAGAGATTTTTAGAATCACCGGGGCTGAATTAAAGTCTTCTACACTGAATTTCACTTACGGTTTTCCCCTGGACATCTTTCAACTTTTTCACCGATCTCAGCAATCAGGGCCTGGGAGCTTTTACGAAGAGTTATAGGCTATTTCACTTCCGGCACGGAACACCGTCTTCGGCTTTCAACCAATTACGCGAATTGCGATTCGCCAAGGCCGCCACCGCCGCCACCATTCCTTCACAGCTTGATATTCATGTTTCACAGCGGTCTTGGGCTTTGAAATGCATGGAATTATTCCTCGCGGTGCCCGGTATAAATGACACGTCGGACGTAGATAATTAACTTCCTAATGGATAATTGAGCTGTAAACCTGTTGTTCTTCAGAAAAATCCCAGCAATGATTTCCCCACTTGGAAACTGTGTCGATACGCTACACCTCGGATAAAATATTATTTCAAATAGTAATTAGTCTATTTTAGTTCAATTCACGCGTTAACTTTGAAAAATGAAATAGTTTATTTGTTAGAAGAAGTTTTTAAAATATTATTTTATTTGAAGAATTCTCAAATCAGTGTGAATTTTATTCGAGAGAGTGATTTTACATAAGAAAATAAATTGAAAATGTGCAATGGCTTACAGTTTCCTCGATCTACTGGGTTGGCGACTAAATGATTGCGGATTTTAAGTAAGAATGAAAATTCAAAATATTTGCTTAAGTTCATAACTTCATTCAATTAGGTACTGTCCGTTTTTGTCGATGACCCTTTGCCATCGTTCAGGCTGTGTCATAATTCGACTTTTATAAAATTTCTAATCTATGCTATCAAAAAACTGAATTAAGTGTGATTCGACATCATTAACGTTATTAAAAATTTTTTCATTTAAGGAGTTTTGCATGGAACGAAATAAATGGTAGTCTGAAGGCGCAAGGTCAGGGCTATATGACGGATGTGACAACACATACCAACCCAGATCCAATAATTTTTGGCGAGTGATCAAAGATGTGTGGGGCTTTGCATTATCATGGCAGAAGACAACACCTTTACGATTTGCCACTTCTGGCCGCTTTGCTTGAATTGCATCACTCAGTTTAGCGAGTTGTTGAACATACACATTTGAATTGATTCTTTTGGTTGTTTGGCAAAAGTTCACAATGCAGAATTCCTTTATAATCCCACCAGACTGACAGCATAATCGTTTTTTTTTTGTGAATCTCTGATTGTGATGTCGTCTGGGCTGGTTCATCTTGCATTACCCACCATCTCTTCCGATTAATGTTGTTATAAACTATTCACATTTCGTCACCAGGAATTACTCTTTTCAGAAATAGATAAATTTCCTTGCGTTTCAGATACGAATCGCAGATGCTAATGCGTTGCGCCAAATGAATTTCCTTAAGCTGCTGAGGGATCCATAGATCGAGTTTCTTGACATAGCCAAGCTTTTTAAATTATTTTTCAATACATGTATGCGATACATTGAGCTTCTCAGCAATGCAACGTGTTGAGCTATGACGATCTGAATCGATAATGGCCTTGATATGGGTCTCATCGACTTTAACTGTACGGCCAGATCGTTGAGCATTTTTCAATGAAAAATCACCAGAACGAAATCTGGCAAACCAATTTTGACGCTGCCTTCTTTCAAGGCTTCATTCCCATATACCACACATAACTTCTTGTGTGCTTGCGATGCGCTCTTGCCTTTTCGGAAATAATACAGTAACATATGCCTGCAGTGCATGTCTTGTTCTTCCATATTTAAATTGGGATAAAGAAAATAAGAAAAAAAATGGGTTAAATACTTTGAACACGTTAACGAAACAAAAGAAAATGTAAAATCCATCTGTCGACAAAATCCGCAAACACTTAGTTGCCAACCCAATAGTTCCATCGTCAATATATAATTTTGCATACTGTTCGATCCCGAGGTAAGGTCCACTCGCCCTCCTGTCTCGCGCCTTTAGAAATCTTTAGTCTTTA
>CM052090.1:13212875-13244335 GCA_028453745.1 Agapostemon virescens | reverse complement strand
TACTTTATTTTCATTACAAATGGTTCAGGTTTACTGTACACGCCCTTTTGCCTTCCGATTAAATGCTTTCAAACAGAGAAGATCTCTTGAGTTTATTAACCCTCGGCGCTTCGAGTGCACCCTCCTTTAGTCTCTCTATTTGTCGCTGCCTACAGGTGCTTTCCTCTCATGTTTGCCAGAAAAGTATAAGGCAGCTCTTCTTTACGTAGCGAGATCGTGTTGAGCTGTTACATTCCTAGGTCGCCCCTTCGTCGACCGTATAACAGCGTGATCCTTTTACCGTGTAAACTCGAAAATTTTGATGGATTTTTCACGTATTCCCGTCGCGATGAGAAACAAGATTTTTGTGTAAAATAAAAATTGTCTGCACCTTTTGTGAGATACGGTAGACAATAAAATTATCAAATTTGGGGATGTTTGAGAGCGAACGAGTCCGGAGTAACTTGTGATAGACTTTAATACCTATAACTTAGAACAAATGATAAATAACGAACGACGAATGGCGTACGAAAACCGTCGGATGTCGGATATAAGCCATTTATTTTGAATGTGGCGTAAGTCCATTTATGTTGGAATCGAGATATTGAAGGGTTGGCGTTGGATTAAATTTAAAAATATGGGTAACATATAACACAGAAGAATAATGTTTTTGGGTTTCTAAATGTGTCAAATTTATCATCCCAATTAGCATAATTAACATTATTTAAGAAATAATATCTTATTGATGGCTATGAATGGACTTACGCCGTTTTTAAAATCAATGAAATGACGTTTTCAATTCTTAAGATAGCACAAGTCCATAGGAAAAATAAATTCTGCTTAAAATAAAAATAAATGTATACACTTTGATGTTATATAATAAACAAAATATTCAACTTTTATTCTCTGTTAAATAATGTTTACATTAAAATTAATATTGTTTTATTAATTATTATTCAGTCTTCACCAGTTTGTGTATACGGAGAGATTTCAAATACCTGTGGTGTGCAGGTGGTATATAATTTAATAAATCCGTTGAGTCCTTATATTTTAGGTTTGTGAGTGGTCTCGGTTTTTTGTAAAGTGATGCTAACTGGATATTATTAAAGTTTTTCGGTCTTCCCCGTTGCGGTAGTAAATCCAATGTTTTGAATGGTGCATCCTCGTTCATAATCGTTTTGTAGAATAACTTATATGTATGTAGAGAAACTTATATATATTTTAAACCAATTTACTCTTTCACCGTCAGTATTTTTTTGTATTTTAAAAGCATTTTCTAGAGGCTTAGTTGAAATGAACTCCTCACGTTTCATTTCATTTAGAATGAACCTATTCTTTCGACACTTTTTTATGACCTACGTAAAATTCCTGGGAGGCAAACAATAAATTATTTCTTGTTAACGTCATTTCTACAACTCCGAAATTTCTATCATTAGGTAGAAATAAATGCCCTGATAGCGGAAACTTATGGTCAATGATATTTACATTATTTTCTGTAGAGTGGACAATTTTTAACCATATCACAGCTATTTTAAGCTGAGATCTCATAAAATTGTATTGCATAATATTTTCCATATCCACTTGGAACTCTCGCAATAGGATTTATACCACTTTCAAAATAAACTTTCTCATCACTTCATTAACCAGCAAATTTTCGTGTTACAAAATCTTAATGATTTTAAATATATTAGTAACAAGTTGCTTTAGAATGAAAAGATCGTGTAAAAATGTAATTATCATGGTAGCTGACTCGATTTTTTTTAAAATGGACTTACGCCACTTTCAAAATAAACGGCTCATATAACAATTGTACTAGTTATAAGTTATAGTTACAATAATAAAGTATAGTGTGTTAAATAAAGTTATAATAATGCCAGTGGGGTATAACTAATTTATGCCTTTTGTACTTCATCTCGAAAGAACTAAAAATCCCGATGCATAGGAAAAACCTATGCTTTTCGAGGACAGCGAAAAGAAATCCTTTCCCCGAAACGCATAAGGCTTGAAGTGTTTCTGTGACATTCCGTGTGCACTTCGACCTGGAAAAGTATACATCACATTAAAAAATTGAACAATTTTGCAAATATCCAAGACTTAAGGCACTCAACAAACTTTTTGTCAATGTTTTTCAATAATGACAATGTTATCAAGAAATATTAGAAATATTAAATATCATAACAAGAAAGAATTTTCTTTCGAATTTACATCAAAATGGTTACAGAAATTTGTAAGGGTTTCCACCTTATTTTATGTACAGCAAACTATCATAGAATGCGTAAAATGTAGATTTGTATGCAAAAGAAACATTGAAATTGCAAAGGTTCTACTGCGTGGCTTCAATTAATTTTCATCGTAGATTCGATTCAAATGTAATCGTATTTTTCTTAACAAACGGTAATACAAAACTTCGGCACCACTTTAGATTTTAATACTTTGTCTGGCACGGTAAACAGATAAATCAGTTTTCAACAGTGCACAAATACCGTACCAGTGCAATATATAAATGTAAATTTGCACAACAAGCAAACGCTGCAGGCGCTCTGAAATTTTCGCAAAAACCTGCACTAGAAGTAACGCGCTTTAGAAGAAATAGGCAAAGCACATATTCTGCTTAAATTGGTCTCTTAGCTTGAATTATCGTTCTGCTTTATTTATGTCAGAGCCAGGTTTTACAAGCAGATCTCTCTGAATATGACGTTTCCCTGAAAGCAATGTTTCCTCCTCTTTCGAGCTATAAAAATTCATGAATAAACCGAAGACTTTGGACAGCACTTTACACGGGAAAGTTACGTTCGCTGGAGCCGCGACGACGACGTGTAAACACCCATTTCTTCGACTGTAAAATTCCCACTCCTCGATTGATAAATATAATATGCCATAATCTCTCTTTTAAGATTCAAACGGTACTTCGTTCTCATCGGTTGTCGTCGTTCAATATTCTCATACGAAATGTCCAAAATGGAAAACAAAACATCGATACGTACTACGACGTGTTTCATAATGTGGCTGTTCCTTTACGCGTAGACTGCGGATTAATTTTACGCATTTACAGCAAAAATCAGTACGTCTAATTTGATAGGACAAATAAATTAGAAGAATTTAACGATAGAACTACTGGACTGGTTGATGTGACTCGTTACCGATCCTTTCTTTCACAGTTATTGTAATTATAAAGAGGAATGTCTTCACAAAAACTTTTTGAATAAATTTTTCATTTTAACGAAAAAGCACATATTACCATAAAAACTATTAAATATTCGCAAGCTTGTCATCATTATAAAGCA
Organism: Agapostemon virescens; assembly: GCA_028453745.1. Classification (NCBI taxonomy): domain Eukaryota; kingdom Metazoa; phylum Arthropoda; class Insecta; order Hymenoptera; family Halictidae; genus Agapostemon; species Agapostemon virescens. The sequence continues at coordinate 13,241,072 of CM052090.1, read as the reverse complement.
GAATGTATTAGTCCAGTTTGGTGCGTGGTAGTTCCAGTGTCAAAAAGCTTCGATGTATTAATCTCAGATTATTGAAATGATTAAAGGAACAAAGCAATTTCTAATTTGCTCGTGTTCACTATAATCGATGCCTATCAGTTTTATTTCACAAAAAACTCCACAGTCTATTCGTGTGTATTAAATTGCTTCGTATGGATTTTCTGCAATTATCCAGCCATCGTATAAAAGGATGAATTCGTTCTTTTTTGAAACCGCTTGATTTTTCATGAAAGGTTTTGAGGTCTTCGGAAATCGGGTAATTTTTGCCATCATTCGGTGTATTACCAGATTAAAGATGTGACACACTTGCGATGACGGTAGTTGGTAAAAACTCGAACAGTTGTCAGTGCGGTGTTCCCTTCATTATCTAATTGGTCTCCGATCTCATCTCGTCGACCCGTTGAAAATTCACTGACCACGGGGATCGGTGATAAAACAATTTCTGGATTTTCTATCGGCCTTCCGCAGTCCATTGAATTTCCGATGCGACACCACCTCCCTTCCTCGCCTTTTCGAAGATAAAGGAGTCAACTAACAGTAAAGAGACTTGCCCGTGGCGTCGTAAAGAGCGATGGCACGAATAAAGAGAAGACAAAGCCAGAGCACAGCAGCCAACGAGACCGTTTCGGAATCGCGTCCATCCCTCTGTACGGTCGCGTCGCTGGAACCGAACGGCACAAAGAAAGGAAACTGCCGTGTCCTACAGTGTAATCGCGACCAATCGACAATTAATTAGAGGCGTTCGCGACGGAAAGGAACGTGCTTATCAAGGAGGTATTCTAGTTTCGAATACTTCCATTTTACCAAATTTTAGGAATTTTTTTTCAAGGAACTATTAGACCTTTTGCATTTGGGTTCTTCACATATGTTCATCGGTATTTAAAGTATATGAATCATTTTGTTTTAACTAAAAATAATAAAAATGGCACTGAAAATGTAACTAATGTGCCATTCATTCTGAATATATCTTGGTATACCTGCTTCCAAGGTAATCGTTTAACTAATTAACAGGACAACCACGTCTTCGCTAATCTTTCTTAAAGCATACAATTTTGTCGTCCATAAATTCGTAAACTATTTACATAACGTTAACCTGTTACATTGCAATATTTAGAATAACAATGGGTGTCCCAAAATTAACGCAAGATTTGAATTTGCCGCCATTTTTGCAGTAAATCGTTGGCAACCCTAAAAAAAGAACAATTTGACAGCTACGAGTTTAGGGTTATTCAAAATGGAGCGTTATACGATACAACAACGTGTTTTCATTATTGAACAATATTTCAAAAATAATTAAAGTTTGGCGGTCGCTGTTCGAAAATTTTATACAAAATATGGTCAAAATAGTGTTTTAACCTCGTCAAATGTAAAAAAAAGATTAATTGAAAAATTAAGGGAGATTGGATCAGTTGGAGACGCTAAACACACCGGTCGTCCAGAAACAATCCGTTCAAATGTCAATATCGAAACAGTGCATGAGAGTGTTGATGAAAACCCAGGAACATCAATTCGGCGTCGTGGACAAGAATTTCAAATTTCAAGAAGCTCTCTACAACGTATACTCACAAAAGATCTGTATCTCCATGTTTACAAAATTCAATTAACGTAACAACTGAAGCCTAATGACCATGAACAGCGAAGAGAGTTCGTGGAATGGATTATTGAACATCCACAAGTGGATGCTGATTTTTCGAGCAAAATCATGCTAAGCGATGAAGTACATTTTCACCTTGATGGCTTTGTTAATAGCCAAAATTGCCGTGTTTGGGGTTCGGAGAACCCACATGTGATTGTCGAACGTGTCACTGTTTTGTGCGGATTTTGGGCTGGAGGCATCATTGGACAATATTTTTTTGAAAATGAGGCTGGTCAAGCAGTAACTGTTACTGGTACTCGATATCGCGACATGATAACACAGTTCTTTCTGCCGAAATTGGATGCTATTGATGTGGCCAATATGTGGTTTCAACAAGACGGTGCCACATGCCATACAGCCAGTGAAACAATTCAATTACTGCATGAGACATTTCCTGGTCGTATACTCTCTCGTTTCGGTGATCAGAATTGGCCCCTTAGATCGTGTGATTTAACACCATTAGATTTCTTTTTATGGGGTTATTTGAAGTGAAAGGTCTATGTCAACAAGTTCACAACCACCCGTGCATTACAAGAAGAAATTAAACGCTGCATCAACGAAATTCAGCCGCAATTATGCAGAAAGGTTATGAAAAATTTCGACAAAAGTGTGCGTATGTGCCAGCAAAGTTATTCCATAAATAACCCTATCCTATATACTTTATGATTCAATGAAAAAATAACAATCTAAAGACTAAAAATTGTGTTTTCTATTTAATTCAAACCTTGCGTTAATTTAGGGACACCCTTTGTATGTATATAACAATGCAAATATTTTAAATCATGTTTCCAGTGGTTGGTACAAAACAGTTTTATGTTAGAATAAAGATGGTTAGTCGTAAAAAAGTTTGTCACTGTTTGTAGAGACAGTTCTACCAGCAGAAAATTATTCAAATTCTGTAGAGACCCATAAATCTGTAGAATTTCCAGAAAGGAAACCATTTTTATTCTACTGTTCGTATTTTACTGTAGAATTAACTTTGAGAAAGTCACTTTGGGATGTAAAGGAGGGAGAAAAGAAATATCACTGCAGCTTTTCGTTAAAGTTGTAGTTACGTTCTAGTGGCCATTGTTTTATTCGTGGCGAATTGTGTATCACTCGAAATATTAAAAATATTTATATTTATTTATCATTAGCGATTCACACACTCGGCCATATTTGTGTGATTCGTGTAAATTCATTTATAATCTTCTAATGTTTCTCTTCTACTTTGCGATAACTTCACTCATACATTGTTTCTTTAACACGTTGACTGTCAAATTAGCAGCCACAAAATTTCTAAAAAATCGAAATGAAATATTGACTGAAATAAAAATTGAAAAAATAAAATGTATGTTATATAGTGCTCACCCTACCTTCTTGCACTTTCTGCATAATCATCAACTTTGGTACAAATGAATATATTAATGTAAAAATTTATATAGAAACCATACAAACAATTCCGTCATCTATATATGGGTGACATGACAGTCAAAGTGTTAACACGTTGAATGCCGAACACACTTTGTCTGCCTCAAATAAATTTCATTAATTTTGTTCATCCAAGTGATCAGTGCAATTAAACAGAATTGTTAGTTACTGGATATTGTAGTTCTCACATTATAGTACAATATGGTTAACTTCAACAGTAGTGCATAGATGTTCAATGTTTTTAATTTTGTGATAATCGTCCCTAGACAACGTAATAGTGCCGGTCACCGGTGACCACCATGGCATTCAACGTGTTAACTGTTAGCTAGTAATTTATTAGTTATTATTGTGACTTGAAAACTGGTCGATGTGAGAAATCTATATTTCCTCAGCCCTGAGAAATTGTCATTCGATTCCAGGTCCCGGTGTCCTTGCATCAGCAAGACCCCCATTTTCATTACTAGGCATCTAGGTTTGATGGTCTGGAGTAGCCCTGTGTCACCAATACTTCAGCTTTTGTCCCGAGGACCCCTTGACCCAAAATACGCCTCCTCCTTCTCAGTGCAAAGCTATTCGGTCCCTTGGGTCCTGGTGGCCCTCCAACACCAACACTCCTTTTGCATGACTTTCACCGAGAATTCGTGTTAATTTGTGAAATTGAACCTTCCACTCTCTAGTCAATACAGCGTGCACCCGCAAAGCAAGAAACCAGGTGACAAACTATACAGTTTTATCTCATCTGCATTACTTGACCTCCTAACAGTTTATCTCAAGCGAGACTGGAACAGAGCATTGATTGACTAACTGGATAAAGAACGAATCCGTTGCTCTCTGTCGCTCTGAAAGAATCAGCTGGCGTAACATACGTCCTTCCTCCACTCTCAAAAATGAATATTCGTTTTCCTAAGCAATTACTTTATTGTCGCATTTAGCATCGGAGTATTTTTACAAATTCCTATAAAGGGTGTAATCGAGTAATATGGTCAAAAATGCCGGTGGAATAATGGCCTATCGAATAGGCCATTCGATAGGGCATCAAAACAACTATGATACACATAATATAATTATAATTAACTTTTGCCCTATTGCCCCCATGTAGTCACACAAAATGCGAAATTAAAGCTTTATGTTGCTTATTGTTGTATAGTTCTTATCTAAGTAAATCAATTATATAAGTTTACAATTATATAAACAATAAGTAGCTAGTAAAAGAAAAAAGTCCCTATTTTGAAACGAATCGAATGAATGTTTATTCCCCAGTTAACAGGTTAAGTAAAAGGATCGTCGCGGATATTATAAGGAGATATAAACATGAAGATCGCATTGAATTTATTCTTCAAAAGGTACGTCCGCGTCTTCTTGACAATCGTCATAAGCGTGTAATTATTCGAAAAATAAAGATCAATTCAGGATTAAGTGTCCCTAATTAAACAGCAGAATTGGCTGCAGAAACTGGGAAGAAAGTGCACGTGGATACAGTTCGCAATGTTTTGAAAGATGCTGGTTACGATGGTAGAGTGGCTCGTAAAAAACTATACATAAAAGAAATCAATCGAAAGAAACGTATAGCATGTGCTAAAGAATTTATTTCTAAAACGTAATCATGGTGGAATGATGTGATTTTTGCGGACGCAAGCCAATTTCATATTTCTGGGTGTAGTAGACGAAAATTAGTGTGGCGTAAACCAAATAAACAATTAAAACTAAATAATATGGTACCAACGGTGAAAGACAGTGGCTCCATGGTATGGGGCTGTATTTCAACTGCTGGAGTAGGAGAGTTAGTTTTCATCGAAGGTATTGTAGACAAGAACAAATATTTAGACTTGTTAAAACAAAATTTATTAAAAAGTGCAACGAATATGGGTATACGGGACAGTTTTAAGTTCTACCAGGATAATAATCCGAAACACAAATCGAGAATAATTCAGGAATATTTATTGTATGCTTGTTCGAAAGTGCTACATCCTCCACCACAATTACCGGATTTAAAGCCAATTGAAGCCAAAAGAACGTCATGTAATGTTAAGTGTCCGAATATTTTTTCGACACCAATATTGGGTCTAATTTCGTTTATGATTTATTATGTGGTAAACAATAAAAAATAAAATAATTAATTTTACATATTTGTAAACTAGAATATGTACTTCAACCCATTAGGGGCCAGAAAATTCGATAACCACATTTTAAATAAGCAACATAAAGCTTTAATTTCGCAAAAGCCATAGTGTCCGAATATTAAAACGAGTAATTGTATGTACGAGGTGTGTTCAAAAAGTATCGCGAATTTTGAATTTTCGCGGGTTACGTATATTCGAATTTCGATCTTTTTGTGGCTTTATGTTGGTACTCATGTCTCTCACTTATGCCGACAAGCTCGGCCATTTTGAATGTTCACTTAATTGTTGACAGCTGCTTTGCTTGCACGTGTTTTGGATCGTCTTCGATTTTTATGCGGCACCACGATAACGCCCCTGCTCACACATCGTTGCTTTTGCGCGACTTTTTGGCCAAAAACAACACACTAATGATGCCGCAGCCACCGTATTCCCCAGATCTGGCCCCCTGTGACTTTTTCTTGTTCCCTAAACTGAAGAGGCCCATGAAAGGACGACGTTACGCTACGCTTGACGAGATAAAGACGGCATCGAAGGAGGAGCTGAAAAAGATAAAAAAAAATGATTTTTTGAAGTGCTTCGAAGATTGGAAAAACCGTTGGCACAAGTGTATAATATCTCATGGGGATTACTTTGAAGGGGACAAAATAGGTATTCATGAATAAATAAATAATTTTTGAAAAAACACAAAATTCGCGATACTTTTTGAACACACCTCGTATGCCGCAGTCAATTCAAATTTTAACACCCCACAAACATCAAACGTCGAAGGATTGGAGAAAAGAAAATTTAGCATTGAAATTCACGAGCGAGGTCATTTATATTTTTAAGATATCCGTACACGTGCAGGAGTATTATTCGCAAAATTTTTTCAGAATCGCGAAACACGAATTGTTTAAAATCGCATTCGAAATTCATTATCAGAGCATACAATTTCATGGATTGAATCAGCACCCTGTAAGGGTTGTTTGATCATGACAGCTTTCCATTTTAGCGAATAAGTAAATCCAGAAATAGATGCCACGACCTCGAAATCCCCTATTCTGTTTCTAATTAATAATTTATAATTAACGGGTACGAGGGTGGGGGGTTGTGGAGTTTGTCCAGCTTTCTGTAATTCTGGCCCATTGTGCGTCGAAGTGAAAATCGTACCTCTGCGTTAACGTCGAGTGTCATTATTCGGTTTGTGGGTTAATTGCATTGCATATTCCCCGAATAAGCTTATTTCCTCGGTCTAGCTCCTTCGATCAGCGCACATGCAAGGATATAGAACAATGATAGCGTTGTGGTATCAGAAGATCGCCATCCGCCTCGGCCTTAACCGAAAGCACGCGTTGCATTAATGCACACGAGAGAGCCAGTCAAGCGCATACGTCCACTATTGTGGTCATCCGAAGATGAATACGGCAATCCATTGCAGCTCGAACGACGGGCGTTTACAGAGACTAACACGATTGAGATATGCGCTCTTTTTCTACGTGATCATCGATCCTACCGCGAGCGAACTGTCGCAATTCCCCGAGATGTTCACGAAAATGTATGGTCTGTTCCAAATGGAAAGCTTTTTATTATGTAAAACACGGCTATTGTTCCCCTAATACAAACGGCGTACGCATATGTACGAAAAATCACACCGAACTGTTAATTGTTACGATTTATTACCGTGTACGTCTAGCGAATTATTAAACCGAACTCTATACACTGTTAGAAACATTTTTCGTACTTCTAATTTGTAAAATAAATGTTCGAATGTAGATTTGTAGAAATGTAAAGAGTCACTTTATTTGATGAAGCATTGAATAATTAAATATCGTTCGTTTTTAGTAGTTTGAAAAGGGGAAAAATTTTGTTTAGTGTTGGAATTTATTTCATAAATTTACAACAAAATGAATCTATTATTTTTTTAAAAGGAAGGATCGATTAAATCGGCTGTTAACCTATATATGCATACACTATATGTTGTTCCCGGCATGGGACCCTCGATCCTCAATTGCTTATATTCGACTGTTCCTCCTCAGTATCGATCTCTTGTGTCATTTAGTAGTAACGTTTCTTTCAAAGAGTAAAGACGTTTCTCACTGCCTCTAGGGAAGTTATTAAAATATATAAATTTTACTTCATATTTAATAGCATAGTGAGTTTTATTATATACCCATATTCCAATATTTAGAAAGACGTAGCAACACGATATGATGTATGCCAGTATGAATAACGTGCTGCGATCAAGAAGATGAATTGTTTGTCCGCATTAGGATGGAAAATATTTAAGCCTAATTAACCCTCTATGGGCCCGTGTAACTTTCATGTCACATGGTAATACATCGACGTTTTACCAAATTATATTAGTCGTTTTTATAAGATAACGTATACGTCTAAATTATGTAATGTCTCTGAAGTAAGAAATAACAAAGAAATATCAAAGTAAATGCCTTGCAAGTTTTCTGCAGTTGGAAACCAACGGAACCATCTTGTGCAATTTACATTATTTGTGCTTCTATCTATTCTATTATATTCTATCTATTAAACAAAACAAAGCATACATAATAGCTTGGGGTTTGCATATCAATAACAACATATTTGTTTGCAATTTCAATATTAATTTTGTTACCATTTGTATATGATAGAGTTTTGTAACTTTCAGGTTACAGCAGGCTGTTATAATAGACTTTGGTATATTTAGGATAATGCTTGTGCTTTCTTCTAGTTTCACAGTTATATATCATGTACCCAAAATATGGATACATAATCGCATAAAAGTAATAGAGGAATTAGAATTATACATATTAGCGCAAATAGATCCGAAGATACTTTATTAGATGTTGAGTCCGATAAAGATCATCGAGTAGTATTTACCCCACGACACATAAATATCATTGGCAGTGGCAATGAATTTAGTACCGAATCATCATCGGATGAGGAAAATTCAGGACCACAAAAAATTGTTTAGCAATCAGTATCCCAGACGAATAATAGTTGCCATTGCCCTTGGAAAGTAGATTGCCCTGAAGACCCCGAAGGATCCTACACTCCTGTGACCCATTTTCGAAAACTATTTGACAGTGAAATTATAGGTGACATATTTGACTATACCAATACATATGCACTGTAGTGTGATTTGACAAAAATGTGCCAAAAATAAAATGTTCCAAATGCAGCGTACATCTATGTTTAACGCTAAGTGCAAACTGTTTTATGGAATTTCACGCTTAAGCGTTTATGCACAGAAGTACAAACATCGTAAGCCGTTTTTACTGCAAAGTTACAAATTATAATAAAATTGTTTAAACTGGTAAATTTCTTTTAATCTGCATATACAGAGTGAGCTACAAAACGTTTGCACTTCAAATATCTTTGTTGTTTCTAAAGATATGTAAAATATGGTAAGGACAAATTTGAATGGTACAATGGAGCTGACATGGTGCTATAAAAAATTTGGTTTTTATGTCATTTTCTTAGAGCTATCCAAGTCACCTTGACTTTTTTGAACACCTACAATGATAGTCCCTTTCATTAGGAATTCAGTGACTATATTATTCCAAGGTCATTCAAGGTGAAGGACAGAAAAGACGTATAAGATTTAGAATATGAAAGCAGAATACGTTTAACATGGTTGAGACTTGTAATAAATAGTAAACATACTATGGTCGTAGTTAAAGTAAACATACTAAGGTCCTTCAATATTACTGTTATTCAGCATTCTTATTTACTATCAGTATGTTTCCAAACGCGATTCCACTATGTTTTATTCAATGACTGAAAAGTGTGATATGATCACGATTTACTGTCAATGTAGACAAAATGCAGTGCAGGCCCGATTTCTTTATGAAGAAAGTACCCCGAGCGAAACACTCCTTCTAGACAGACTTTCATTAATACGTACAGGTTGTTTCGAAGTACTGGAGGTGTACATGCAAGACAGTACAAACGGAAGAATCCCACAACCAATGAAGACAATGAGACAAAAATTTCCCGGGAAGCAGGCATAAGTCAAAGTAGCGTAATACAAATTCTGGCCCGACATAAATTTCATCCGTTCCACATATCGCTCCATCAAGAATTGCACAGGAATGATATTCAAAATAGAATTAACTTTTGTCAGTGGGGATTGCTTCAAAATCATTCAAACAAACAAATAACAGCTCGAATGTACTTATCAGAGTTCAAGGTTCTTTCAGAGCTCGTTTACATCAATGTATCGACATAGATGGCCATCATTTGGAACATTTGTAGAATACAGGTATTCTGCTTCCATATTTTAGTTTTATACGTTCTTTCTCTCCTTGACCTTGAATGACCTTGGAATAATATAGTCACTGAATTCCTATGAATGGGGCTATCATTGTAGGTTTTTAAAAGACGGTGGTTCCATTTAAAAAAGACAAGGTGACCTTAATATCTCTAAAAAAAAAATGACATAAATAGAAAATATTTTTATAGCATCATGTCAGCACCATTGTACCATTCAACTTTTTCCATATTTTACGTATCTTTAGAAACAACAAAGATATTTGGGGTGCAAACGTTTGGTGACTCACCCTGTATAAGTTTGTAATTGTTGATTTTCGGTTGCATACATTTTTGTATATTTAAGAAAAGAGTTCGGCCCATAGAGGGTTAACAAGTTGAATCTTGTCGGTAAAATGAAGTTCGTTAAATACACACTTAACGAAGATAATGATAATTTATATTTACCGAGAAAGTACATAAATTAATTAACAGTTAGCGCGTTCCCGGAGTGAAAGTTTGTATTCATGAAATCTCGGCGAAAATATGAATTCAATAAATTCAACGGTTGGATGTATGGAAGTTCCTGAAATAATTACTTGGCGAAGCTTCAATGGATACTTACCCCCCCCCCCCAAAATAAAAATAAGTAAAATCATAAAAATTTATCACCTCTATCTCGTAAGAAAATTTTTTTTTCGTAAGCATGATTGTAAACTCGATCCAATGGATCCTATCTAAAGCCGTGAGGGAAGCGGGAGGTTAATGATGCACTGATTTATGTAGATGTAAACGGGGGTCGTAAAAATATGATTACGTAATAGCGTAAGTACACTCCGCGTTCGTTATACCCTGGAACGCTTAATCCAAAACTTTAATGAAAGTTATTTCATCGATGGTGCCTTGAACTTTAGGCACGTTGCTCGCGAACTTTTCTTCCCTATAATCATTCGCGACGCGACCCAATCGTTTTTCCATAAAGTTTTCCGGTGCATATTATCGTAGAAATAGAACACCTGAGGTCGGAAGCCCCGTAATAGCACGGGAAAACAATTGCTGTAGTAACCGAGCCCATGCAATCTGAAATTAAATTTTATTCAAATAGAGTTTCCTCTATTTGAAGACTCAGCGATGTAATTCGAATACAACGACAGCTTACTAATCCGTTCAGAAGAATGTTTAAAAGGAAAACAGTATTATAGTGCTAAGTCAATTCGATAAGTGAATTTTTATGCAGACCGAAGGGAATGTCAGCGAAGGGTTTAATAATATTACTTGAGATTCCCGTATTGTTGTACCAGGTATGTAAATAAGAAACCGGAATTTTTATATATAAAATACACACTTATTGTATAAAAATGATATAAAATATTTTATTAGAAATATTGTCCATCGGTAGCTTTATACATTTTTCCCATCTCTCTGGCAATTGTTGGATGCTACGCCAAAAGTACTGTTCCTCTTTTGAGACAAACCAGTCATTGACCCATTTTCGTACATTTTTGTAAGACGTGAAACGCTGCTCAGCAAGTACGTGTCCTATCGATGAAAGTATTTTCCTTGACCGGTTTTGCTGTGTGCGATGGTGCATTATCGAGAACTAAGATCACTTTGTGTTTTTTGATATTCTGGTCGTCTTCTCGATCTTTCCCATGGCTTTCAAAAGTATGGAGCGTCATCCTCATTCAACAACGCTTGCAATTCGCTGTCTTCAAACTCTTTCGGTGGTCTTCAACGATCGTCGTTTCTCACGTTAAAATCGCCACTTTTGAATTTTTTAAACCACTCAAAGCACCGTGATTTACCAGAAGCATGCTCGTCATAAGCTTCGACAAGCATTCTATGCGATTCTGCAGCAGTTTTCTTCAAATGGTAGCAGAAGATCAATACTGTCCGCAAATCGTAGTGTCCAGGCGCAACATTCGACATGTTCAACAGCATATTAAAAACTATGCTGTTGTAGGAAACGTGTGTGGTTGTGCGTTGAAAATCTTTATCAGATAGTAAGACAAAAAAATGCCGTCAGTGACACTGTTTGACGGTAATGAAATGTTTGATGAAATTGGTCGCTGTACGAATACTTTCCACGCCGACTGTATCTTCTTTGTAAGAATGACTCATGATTTGTTTTAAAGAATTCATCAATGCGTAAAATCGACCAGAATAAGGAACTTAAAGCCGTAACGAATCTTTTATAGAGATACCGACTTTTGTCTTCCTTCTGAACGATAAATAACCTTTGACAACTTCCGTGTACACGTAAATGTCGAAAAGGGCTCCGTCGATGCAGATTGAAATTCTAAAGTAGGACAACGGGAACAATTAAGTACTTATTATTAAACCGTATTCTACTAAGTATTGGGTCAGTGCAAAAGTTCATGACCGATTTCGTACTAAAATACAACACGGAATCGAGCATGAACTTTTGCACCGATCTAATATTATTTTCAACATCGAACTAACTTCTTATATATTTCTATGTACTGCTTATTATTAGAGTATATTAACAATAAACCTGGCACAGTAGGTCAAGTGACCATTTTTAGATTTTTTACATTACTATTATTGAAGTTATAAAGTTGCCTTCACACGAGTCGATTCAATAGATTTCTTTACTCAATCATATATTGTACTTAACATCACACTAATCAATTTTAATGCTGGATAGGTTTAATGTTAACTTCGTAGAATTATATTAAGATGTTTTAATAAAGTTTATAGATTTCATTGATATTCAATGCATTTAATTTAACAGCCGCCAAGTATTGAAAATTAAAACCTATGAATGTCCTAGTTTATGAGTAGACAACAGTTTGCATAATACAATATCGTGCTGCAAAATCTTAAGAATTAATTAAAGAAAATTATTTAGATCAAATAATCGGTATTATTATTATTATCGATGTTAATGAAGTAAACTTATCCGTTAAGCAAGCAATGTTTACCTACATCAACATAGAATTACAAGAACATCCTAACTGCAAAATTATTAATCAGGGTTGTTCGTTAGAAAAGTGATTTGTTATACTGGTTTTAGCATTTACGTTATTCCAATAATAGCGTCCTCCTACACATTAATCATCAACGCTGATCCATTATAGTATGGATATTCTGAAGTTAATAGCAGTACCGAAAATTTCTCAGTTATTTACACACTGCAGTTTAATCTGAAAGAGCTTACCAAATTTCACTCTCATACTAACAATATCAAGCCAACCGAATACTCAACACACTGAGTACTATGAGAAGTAAGTCAGGCTTATGTTTGATAAACTTATATTTCGACTATTATTATTTCTAATTAATATTCCCTTTAGATTCCTTTATACAATTCTTCCGTGGAGATAACGTAGTCAAGTTTTCAGCACAAATTGCATCTAGCAATGCACGATGCATTATTTGATACGAGGAAATATTTGGAATATGATTGCAATTTAGTAATGATCTAATACAAATGCTCTGTGCAAATCAATATCCAATTTGTATAAGTTGAAGTCTTGATTGGTCTCTTAATGAACAATTATCGATACAAAGCGCACACGATAATTTCCAATCGAGCTATTTCGTCGAAATCGATAGTTCGAGATGGTTTCTCCATAGCATAATATGTGATCGAAAATGGGTCGTGTATGACAACTCGTACGAAGGAGAGCTCGAGTTACCGTCGAAAAACCTTCCGCGTCCACGACATTACCCAATATTCACAACAGAAAAGTTTTGTCTGTCGTTTTCGTACGATTTTAGCCCTTTGCAGTTGAAACTGTTTTATTTCCGTAACCCAGAGGATTTTCTGTCCGGGAATATTTCCATTCTACATGATTTACTTCTTTCTATGTACAGTGATTCTTATTAATATTTGGATATTGTGCTATTCAAAAAATTGTTGCTAGTTTCGACGTTTACAATAGTAAATTTGGAGGTATTGTTTTATAATATAACAGAACATTCATTGTAGTTTGTAATAACATAAATTTTATCTGTTTGTTGCACATACTTTTCTTAATACCAAACAGTGAACTAAATTATGTCGAAATTTATCGTCGCAAAAATATTCGGACACATAATTTATTCTCACATTTCGTGCGAATAACGACACACTTTTGCCGTTTGTTTACAAACATAATGTCGAGCAAGATGAAGAACATGTTTCACGATATCAGTTACTGTTCGAAAGCCGTTAGGATCAGTTAGAAATTCTAAATATGGGACAAAAAAGTAAAAATACTTCATTTGACGTTCGACAATTAGTAATTTTTTACAAAGAAAAAGGGAAAACGTATCGGGAAATCGGTAATCTTCTAAAATTAAGTAAAAATACCGTAGTTGATATTATACGGAGATATAATGATGAAAATCGAATTGAATCAATTCTTCAGATAGCTTGATGACCGAGAGAAACGCATTATTTTGAGAAAAGTAAAAGTGAACCCTGGTTTAACTGCTCCTACATTAAGTGCTGAATTTTTTCAAGAGATAGGAAAGAAAGTTCATCGAGATACAATACATCGGGTGTTGAAAACAGATGGATATAATGGTAGAGTAGCGGGTAAGAAACCGTCTATAAACGAAGCGAATCGCAGAAAAAGATTAGCTTTTGCAAAACAATATGTTCATGAGGAAAAAACTTGGAGGAATAATGTAATTTTCGCTAATGAAAGTAAATTTAATCTGTTTAACACTGATGGACGAAAATTATTGTGGCGTAAACGAAATCAAGAGCTTAACCGAATAAATTTAAATCCAACAATAAAGCACGGTGGTGGAAGTATTATGGTCTGGGGGTGTATTTCATCTAAAGGAGTTGGACAACTGGTTTTTGTAGAAGAAATTTTAGATAAATTTAAGTATCTAAATATTTTAAAACAAAATTTTAAGAAAAGTGCGATCACAATTGATATAGAAGACACATTTAAATATTATGAAGATAATTATCCTAAACATAAAGCCAGAATAGTTCAAGAATACCTTTTATGTAATTGCCCAAAAGTATTAAATCCACCACCACAGTCACCAGATGTGAATCCCATTGAAAATGTATGTGATTTTTTGGACAGGAAAATTCGAACAACACCGATAAGATCGAAGGAAGAATTAAAAAAACGATTAATTGAAGAATAGAGACGTATATCGCTAAGTTACTTACAGAAAGTCATAAACAATATGCCTAAGCGGTTGCGACACGTAACTAAAGCTAAAGGCTATCCAACGAAATATTAATTATTGCTTATGTTAATAATTTTCATGTTTAAATGTTATAGTTTGTCAAGCGTCCGAATATTTTTGCGACGATAAATTTCGACATAATTTAGTGCACTGTTTGGTATTAAGAAAAGTATGTGCAACAAACAGATAAAATTTATGTTATTACAAATTACAATGAATGTTTTGTTATATTATAAAACAATACCTCCAAATTTACTATTGCAAACGATCGAAACTAGCAACAATTTTTTGAATAGCACAATGTCCGAATATTAGTAAGAGTTCTTGCTTAAATATTAAGCATCTTTTAAATAGAATCATAGTACTGTAAAAATTATTTTAAAAAATTGTTACACGACCATTTTTAGCCGCACATTTTTAATTGTTTAAATCTGACCACACAAGTGCTATAGATTTTTGTCAGCAATGATTTATGCTTAGGTACAATGAATTGAAGAGAAAATGATCTTTCACTGGCTAAGGGAGTAAGCACATAATCCTGCAACGAGACAATGCTCAGTCATATTTTGCATAAAGGACAAAGAACATTTTCTATGTGTTAAGGTAGGAAATCATGCCGTATAGTGACCTCTGCAGAAGTAGGTTCAACAGACTATCATCTGTTCAGGTGCTTCTAATATCGTTTGCGTGGGGAACATTTAACCCTTTGCACTCGAAGTAATTTTAATTCTAAAATTAAGAGATTTCTTTCAACGTCGACCATTTTTATTCTATGCAATCCTTTTTACACTGAGCACTCGATGTTAAACATGTTTCCTCATACAATAGTTGAATTTTCAACAATTTATAGAATACAGACGAATTTAATAATATTATAACTGTTTTGAATATGGTAGGACAATTTTTACTGGTGCTTCAGAGTCACCATTCGAGTGCAAAGGGTTAACACTAAACCTACCGAATATTGAAATTATCTAGTAGTTATTACTTTCTCAAAATGCTAGAATAAAATTTATATAGACTTCGTATAATTTTTAATATAATATATTGTGTTGTCCGAAAAGTTCGTGACGATTTATTTTTATTTTTAATTAATATATACCAATACTTAAATGCGTTGCGTTTCAATCTTCCATTAAAATCGGCACGAACTTTCCGGACAACCCAATAAAATAAGCTTGCATCCATAAATTTGTTGCCTGTAAAATAGAAGATCTGAAACCGGTCGTATTAAATAAACAGTTCATAACTTGAAAGTGCACCAACGGTTTCACAGCCAGCAAACAGCCAGGTTTTTTCCGGAAAGGCGTCTAATATGTATCAACCTTTCCGGTTTGCCTTACTACAAAATTCTAGTCAGTAGCTAGAAATATAATCTTGTGCAGTTTCTTTAAGTTAGGGGTACCCATAAATAATAAATCATTTGGAAAGAAGTTTTTTGCATATTCCATATTCATGGAGATGCATCGAAGGTCAACAAGTGTCAATGTTGGTTCAGGAGGTTTGCTGCTGGTGATTATGACCTCTCTGACAGATTTCTAAGTGGAGGCACCTTGAGTCACATTTTGCTTCACGGACTCGGAATCTCTATAAGAAGGGGATTGACAATTTACAGGACATGACAAACTGTCCTTGAAAATGATGGAGATCGCATACTGTTACGTGGACGACCCCGTGATTGCGGCATTATCAAAGGCAGTGTTATTACTAAAATAATCTTTTTTATAATAGGAAAGAATGTGTCACACGCCCAGTCATAACGAAGTCTATTCTCTGTCTTGTTCTTGTTACAAGGTCGTTATCAAAATAACTGTGTAAGTCAAATCATTTCACGTATAATATCGATAATCTCAACATATATTCGTAACAATGTGTAGTAATAATTCATCCGCCAATCGTTTTCAATATGCGAGCTAATCGAATTCGATGCTAATTCTTTTAATTTGACCGATAATTGTTTTCTTTTTTCGTTTGTCTCGAGCAGAAGAAAAGTCGCAGTATACGACGAAACGTACTCGGAAATACATGAAATCGTTATTTTCATTAAATAAAAACCCACATATAATAGATTCCAAATAAATCCTTGATTTTACTACAAAGTTTGTTTTTACATTTAAAAATAATTAATTACCTATGGATAGGCCTAATAATTAAAAAGTAAATATTACCGAAAAATGCATCGAATTTATTTGCACGCTTAATTAATGTCTACCGTAGCTGCTGCGTCCTGCGATTAATGCAATTTTTATTTTCTTTAAAATTCCGTAGTCTGCTTATCGATCAGTTAGAGGTGCGCGTCGTTTCGATGCGAACGAGATAAAAAGAGTAGGACGGTTTAATTCCCGAAAACGCGGAACGTCTTAACGACAGTCTCGACCGTGGCGGCAAATGGAAAGCACTCGGCGTTGCTCGGCGGGACGAAATTTTCTTTCAGAGGGAAAAGAGCCGAAGGATCGTTCGTTACGCCCCGTTTCCATGGCGGGTTTGTGCAGACTGCGGAGGAAGCCGTCGCGACGCGCCTTGCGTCGGATCGGGGAAAGGAACTCGAGAATCTTGAGGCTGACACGGCCGCGACTCTGTGTCCCACTCTGTGTCCCGCTCTGTAACCCGGGGAATACGGAAAGGCGAAACTTTCACCCTCTGAATTCCTCGTTTGTGCAATTCAGCCGCGTAATCTAATGAGCAAACGCCGAGACTCGCCGCCCGGCCCCGGAAATTGAAGTATACATTATAAAACGTCGCGCTTTTCTATGCAGTTTGCGCACCACCTTCGTAAAACCAGGTCGCGCATTCCTCGAAAGTCGCTGCACTTAAATATACAGGACTTTACCCACCGCGCCCTTCTATTTACTCCTTCGCTGTGTAGTGGCCACGTCGTCGCCATCGTCGCCGCGCTGCAATTTCACCGGGAATCTGATATTAATCTTAATCACGATACACTCTTTTGTTTGGCTTTGAGCGCGGCAGAACGCGGAGACCAGCCGACGATGATTCACGGTGTTTGACCGAGTTTCAAATGCTTCTCCGCAATGCTGCCGTGTCGAAAACTACTGTTCCGTGGACCGCATAATGTCGCGAATTAAAAAGATTCGCATCCGATGCTGAAATTGTTTAACGATTCCGCGACGCCCCGCTCGGTTTCAAGCGAAACCGTCGAGCACGAACGTCGACGGTCTTTGTGTCAAGTTCATGCGTATTGTTCGTCAAGTCGGCAACGAATAATCCGATCGTTTAAACAAACGAGAGAACAGTTTATTCTCAGGTAGCACGAAGACATCTCACGTACACCCTAAGACGGCTCGTCATGCTCTTTAACCCTTTAAGCGCTATGAACGCATATATGCGTTTAAGCATAACCATTCGATTTTGGCTATGAACCCATATATGAGTCGTTAATTTTGAAAGTGGCGTAAGTCCATTTAAGTCCAAAATCCGCACAAACCAGTGACACGTTATGGGTGCATTTGTTGTTCGACAATCACATGTGGGTTCTCCGAACCCCAAACACGGCAATTTTGGCTATTAACAAAGCCATCAAGGTGAAAATGTACTTCATCGCTTAGCATGATTTTGCTCGAAAAATCAGCATCCACTTGTGGATGTTCAATAATCCATTCCACGAACTCTCTTCGCTGTTCATGGTCATGAGGCTTCAGTTGTTGTGTTAATTGAATTTTTTAAGCATAGAGACACAGATCTTTTGTGAGTATACGCTGTAGAGAGCTTTTTGAAATTTGCAATTCTTGTCCACGACGCCGAATTGATGTTCCTGGGTTTTTATCAACACTCTCATGCACTGCTTCGATATTGACATTTGAACTGCTTGTTTTTGGACGACCGGTGTGTTTAGCGTCTCCAACTGATCCAGTCTCCCTGAATTTTTCAATTAATCTTTTCACAGTTGACGAGGTTATAACACTATTTTTACACGTTGTTGTATCGTATAACGCTCCATTGTCACTAACCCTAAACTCTCAGCTGTCAAATTGTTCTTTTTTCAGGGTTCCAACAGTCTACTGCAAATCTTACGTTAACTTTGGGACACGCTTTATAAGAATATTCCCACGGAAACTTTTTACATACATATTGTTATTAAAATATATAACATAGTATAAGTTATACAAACTGTGATTGATTGCGACCTTGTAATTACCGTAAAGCAGTGTACATTAGTATAGTTTAGTGCTCCATCGTTCTAGTGTTAATGCGAAACCGAGCGAGCGAGTAAGAGTAATCGATAAACCTCGCTTTACAGAAATTGGGATTGGAGTAAGAGATTGAAATGGCCATTCTTGATTCAACTTGAGCTTTGAGACAGACTAGAACATGGGAAATTTAATCCTAGCAACATTCGGAAGGCACAAGAAATTGACGATCTTAGATCATACGTAATTTAACAATCGCGAACTTCTTAAGAATATTCGAAACGAGTGCAAGGTGTTCACAAACTGAACATGAAAGGAAAATCCTACGGATGTATGTTTCCATCAGGGTTTAAGCGATTACACTTAGCTAATCTACTTCTTGTGAAATGATAATGCGAATGGTAGATCAAAGGGCATTACGCGTCGTTCGATGTACTGTTTATTTCACGGGTTCGGCAAATAAATTGACGTATTTAATAATCATATATCAATAATAATCATTGTCCATTCCATCTCCACTTCATATTCGCCTGTGAAAATCAGGATGAAATATAAAATGTCTACCATTCGAATAATGGAAATATACTGTAGGTTCTTGCATTATGAAATATTATCGTTTTCAAGCAGACTATAAGCGGGTTTTACATCGATTCATTTTCCTGCGCGGACAAGAATAAAAGTTACAAAGATTATTTTAACGGTTTCAGTTCAGAAGCGCCATTTCCCGTTAGATCGCGGCACATTCGTTTCCTTGATACCTTCAGATTGTAATAATAGCAACGCAATTACCCAAGCTCTTTGAATCGTCTTGCTGACGTTAGATCGTAATACGCCAACGCCGATTTTCGCCATTCTCGTGCTCGCGGCGAATTTATCTCCCCTAATCTCGTACTTTGTGAATAGCTCACGAACACTCTTAAGTCTTTTCACTTGTGTACCATGCTCGAACGATAGAAACGAAAGGGGAGATGCGGATAATGGTTTAACGGCCTTACACAAGCTAATACGAACAAATCCCGACAACAAAATTCATGGTTTGACGATGAGCGTACTTTCTTCGTCTGTTTTTTAGTCGGATTCGTTCGATCGCGTCCCAAAGCGAATTCCGTCCGCGATTTCCCCGGGAGCCGTTCGAAGAAACGAATCTCCGCGAATAATTAATCTTCCTTTTAACGAGGATTAATTAATTTTACCAATTTTGTGTCCGAGCGAAGTTTCCCTAGGTTTTCGAGCTTCATTATCCTCCGCAGACCACAGAAAATTGATATTCCTCTTGGCTGAAGTTATACCTACTGCCGGACGCGAATATTAATTATATCCAACATTTCTCTTCTGTCCATTTGGGATTTTTCATCGCTCCCCGGGAATAAGGACAGTCGATTCGGATACTTGCGGTGCGACGTCTAAATCAGGACACCTATTAAACTTTTCTATCGCGGTGGAAGTATCAAGAAATACTTTTCTAAAACGATCATTTTTCAATTGAAACCGTTGCCAGAACGATCATTTAAAATCCATTATTTCTGAGGATATTCAACGTGACGTTGAGGAAGTCGTTAAAAAAAAGTACGCACCGTAGTCGAACTTTAACGCTTTAACTGCCAAGCAAACAGCTTCAAACATTCCATAAAATCAAAGGAAATTATTTGATGAAGTAACAATTGAAAGTATAAAATATACAGTACATGATAGTCGTTCAATCTTTCTATATTGACAAGACCTTAGCTTAATTTGTGGCAATGAATATATAAACGTACAAATTAATTTTTAAAAGTGGACAAACAATATCGTCACCCATATGTGGGTGACATGGCAGTGAAAGTGTTTAGGAATCAAATGTAATTTCATATAATCGAAAGTATTTGAGCCGTTTATTTTGAAAGTGGCGTAAGTCCATTTATGTTCGAATCGAGATATCGAAGGGTTTGCGTTGGATTATATTTAAAAATAAAGGCATCAGATAACATAGTAGAATAATATTTTTGGGTTTCTAAGGGTGTCAAATTTATCATCCCAATTAGCATAATTAACATTATTTGAGAAATAATATGTTTTTCATGGCTATGAATGGACTTACGCCATTTTCAAAAGCAACGAAATGATGTTTTCAATTCTTAAGAAAGCCCAAGTCCATAGGAAAAGTAAATTTTCCTTGAAATAAAAATAAATGTATACACTTTTATGTTATCAAATAAAAAAAATATACAACTTTCATTCTTTGTTAAATAATTTTAACATTAAAATTAATATTGTTTTATTAATTATCATTTAGTCCTCTCTAGTTTGTGTATGTGGAGGGATTTAAAATAACTGTAATGTGCAGGTGGTATATAATGTAATATATCCATTAAGTTCTTATATTTTAAATTTGTGAGTGGTCTCATTTTTTTTATATAGTGGTGGATTGTTTTGAATAACTTAAGTGGATTGCTTCTCAAAAATCTCATCCAACATATTTTTTACCAATTTACTCTTTCACCGTCAGTATTTTTTAGCCTTTTAAAAGTCGCGTTTTCTAGAGGCTTAGTTGAAATTAACTCTTCACGTTTCATTTCATTTGAATGAACTTATTCTTTCGACACTTTTTTATATTCGACTGTTACTTTGATAATTAAACATAAAACTGGAATCTCATAAAATTTTGTTACACAATATTTTCCATATCCAATTGAAACTTTCACAATGGGACATACGCCACTTTCAAAATAAACGGCTCATTTATTACGTAAGCTGGACCGTGCATTTTTATATAAATTTCGAATGAATATGAACCTGGGACAATGATAGTTTTATATGAATCGCGTTACGTTAAGCTGCTTTTATAGGGTGCTCCAAAAATGTTTGAGTTTTTTGAAAGAAGGAATTCCTGGAGTTATTCTAAGAAACTTTTTCCTTTGCGAAAATGTCATAAGAGGTTTCGTTTTCGAGCTATTCATAAAAAAAGCATGGACCAATCAGAACACAACAATAGACATATTTCTACTCAGCTGACAAGCAGTTTGATTGGTTCGTATTTTTCAATAATAACTTCTTAACAAATCCACCGAGAAGATTTTCGCAAAAGAAAAAGTTGCTTCGAATAACCTCAGGAATCATTCCTTTCAATCAAGTACAAGATTTTTGGATAACGTGTATATTTTTAAAAACCGTTATGTTCTATACTATTACTGTTCCTGAAAAGGTTGAAAATTAAAAGTCAATTATGGCGGTAGCTTTTCTGCCATATTTGAAGTGCTTACATTCGAATTTGAATATGAATAAAATTGTTCTATCTCTCGTTACTGAGACTTTTTAAACTTGTAAATGTTATTTCATGTTTCAGGAGTGGACGGACCACAATCTTCAGTGGAATGAGTCCGAGTTCGGCGGAGTGAAGGACCTTAGAATCACTCCGAACAAAATTTGGAAACCAGACATCCTCATGTACAACAGGTAATTCGATCTTGTCGTATTCTCATCAAGAATATCATAAAACCACGTGATAAATCGGCGAATGGAATAAACTCGGTTTAACGTGACAATCGGGATATAAATCGTTAATCGTATGCTTAACTTAAAAATAGAAAAAAAAACATACGAATAAATTCTACGCGCGAGTGAAACTTCGATTAACCAAACGATAAACTCATTCGATAAAAAAACGGCACGACGTCTTTCGAAATAAAATAAAATTACTAAAACAAACTAAAATTATTCGTCCGCGATGCGCGCCTCATTCTTTCGCGAATAACCGATAATAAAATCGTATTTTTTAACAAATTTCTTCGCGAGACCCGACAAATCGCGGTAGGAACGTTTCGCGTGCACGTCCAATCTTCAATTTCTCATGAAAAAAAATCAACAAAACACGGCCATGTTAATCTACTGCGCATCGTTTACATGCCGTGTATCACAAGCGGCTCGATTTCGTTGCACACGAATGCCGCGTAGGCAAACATTTGCATACCCGCTGTTATTCGCACGTAAAAATGTGTGACATTTTTGAACAACTGTATAACATTGTTCCAATATGATTTTTGCATTTCAAATTCTACAGTAGAAACCGTGAAAAAACAATTGCAATACAATTTGGTAAACAATATTCACAAAGAAATAATCGTATGCATTTTTACTTCGTGTACACCGATGACGTAAATTCAAATTAATTTCTGCAAATGTCAATTCCATTAAAATTGATGGTCGTACATTCGTTATTGCCTAACTCAACGCAAAAATAATTAATAAAAACACTAAAGTAATTGTAAAATAACTTGTTTTCATATACGAATCACTATTCAGTTGCATTTTCTATTAAAATTTGACTGAATTGGCTACTTATTCGATAGGAAATGTCGTTCTCTCATTTGCAACCTATGCTTCGAACGTATTATTACTATTTTGCATTTAATTGACGAGTAGACTGCAGGTCTCATGCAAAATAAAAATTGTTTGCATCGATTGCAAGCAAGAGAAACTATACAGGGTGAGTCACCAAACGTTTGCACTTCAAATATCTTTGTTGTTTCTAAAGATACGTAAAATATGGCAAAGACAAAGTTGATGCTACAAATAAACATAAACATGCTAAAAATAAAAATGATGCTATAAAAAAATTTTGTTTTCATGTCATCTTTTTAGAGATATCAAGGTAACCTTGACTTTTTTAAATGGAACCACCATTTTTTAAACACCTACAATGATAGTCCCTTTCACTAGGAATTCAGTGACTACATTATTCCAAGGGCATTCAAGGTCAAGGACAGAAAAAACGTATAAATCTAACATATGGAAGTAGAATACCTGTATTTTACAAAAGTTCGAAATGATGGCCATCTACGTCGATACATTGATGTAAACGAACTCTGAAGGAACCTTGAACTCTGATAAGTACATTCGAGCTGTTATTTGTTTGTTTGAATGATTTTGAAGCAATCCCCATTGACAAAAGTTAATTCTATTATGAATATCATTCCCGTGCAATTCTTGATGGAGCAATATGTGGAACGGATGAAATTTATGTCGGACCAGAATTCGTATTACGCTACGTTGACTTATGCCTGCTTCCCGGGAAATTTTTCTCGTATTCACGTGAGGATTGACAGCTATAGCTTCTAAAATATTAATTTTATTGTCTTCATTGGTCGTGGGATTCTTCCGTTTGTACTGTCTTGCATGTACACTTCCAGTACTTCGAAACAACCTGTACGTATTAATGAAAGTCTGTCTAGAAGGAGTGTTTCGCTCGGGGTATCTTTCTTCATAAAGTAATCGAGCCTACACTGCATTTTGTCTACATTCACATTAAATCGTGATCATATCACACTTTTCAGTCATTGAATAAGACATAGCGGAATCGCGTTTGGAAATATACTGATAGTAAATAAGAATGATGAATAACAGTAACATTGAAGGACCTTAGTATGTTTACTTTAACTACGACCATAGTATGTTTACTATTTACTACAAGTCTCAACCGTGATAAACGTATTCTGCTTTCATGTTTTAAATCGTATACGTTTTTTCTGTCCTTGACATTGAATGACCTTGGAATAATATAGTCACTGAATTCCTAATGAATGGGACTATCATTGTAGGTGTTCAGAAAAGGGTGGTTCCATTTAAAAAAGTCAAGGTGACCTTGATATCTCTAAAAAAATGACATAAAAATAAAATTTTTTTATGGCATCATGTTAGCCCCATTGTACCATTCAACTTTGTCCTTACCATATTTTACGTATCATTAGAAACAACAAAGATATTTGAATTGCTAACGTTTGGTGACTCACCTTGTGTAGAAATTCTTTTCTTCGTCGAACGATTTTCCATTACCTAAGATAAAATACGTTGTTTTTAAATATTTCGAATCCGTCTGTTTCTTTGAATTGTATCTGCACGATGTTTACGCACACATGCGTAATATCTGTAGTCCAGTCACGGGTGCGCGAAATTCGCAGCCGAGTAATAAGTTTAAAAATTTCACAGCGCGGTAAAGCGGTTTTGCAACATGCTTTTCTGAATCTAGTAGTATCGATCTTCCATCATTTAGTTGGCCAGAAATTTTGAAACGAAAGAGCAATTGAACGTCGAACTGGAACGCGCGCGGCGAGTGAATTCCGTTCTATTTTTGCGAGCGCGTAATTCGAGGCCGGCAAAATCGAGCTAATTTGTGGTACACGCAATGCGCGCGCGCTCGCGCGCGCGAGCGTAATCCGATACATTCGTGCTGCAACTGCGTGCAACGGCTCGCGGATGTTACGGTGTCGGACTTTAATGCTCGTATCCGAGCTCGGATCATCAATATTTCACGCGGACAGTCGTTATCCAAATTAGCTTCGGCCGTTCGAAAGTCGCGAGAACATTTTGGCAACGGCGCCGGCACGAAGAACGAAACAGGACGCTCTTTAGGTTTGCGCAAGAGGAAGAAGAAAAATCGTCTAAAAATCGTTAACAATAAAAAGAAAGAAAGAAACCGTGACGGATATAAAAACACGGCGATGCTAAAACCGCGGAAATCGACGAAATTAAAGAGCCAAGGGACAAAGACTCGTGGAAGCCTTGAAGAGAGGAATTAAAATTTTGAGAATGTTTCAGAATTCCACGGCGGCTAAATATGTAATGTCGTCGATGCGTTTATCGAATTACGTATGTTCTCTTTCTTTCTCGCATCAAGTTTTTCTGATTGCGAGTTATAGATTTTAAACGGCCAGGGTACGTAAACTATATCCCAATATACTGCTTTGTATCTTAAGGTGCATTTTAATTATACCTACACGCAAATACATGCATACATACACGTGCAATTACATTTTACACATGTGAAACATAATCTGCTTATATATTTATACAAGATTATATATATTTATATATACATATATAAATATATATAATAACTTTAAATATGTATTAGATACACATTGTATACGTATATGTAATGGAAATGTTCGAAATTGCATGCGATTTTTTGAACCCGAATACAACACAGTATTTAAATCCAGTACGTACTTTACCTGTATATTTTTCGAATATTTTTGTTTCTTCTCTATATTTCATTTCTGTACATATTATATACATAACGATAGTCACATTATATATTTTTCCCGCAGAAATTTTTCGATCCTAGCCGTAGATAACATTCTTCGTCGCGAGTCGGCAGGCTTAATAAATCAAGTGTACAACATGCGCTCATTGTTTTATAATTTCCATAAAAATACTTGGCAAAGCCGGCCGACTCGCATGAATTCGTCCATACATTTCACATGAATTGTGAAAATGCTAAAAATTGTGAAGGCGTCACGGCGTCGTGCTCGATGGTTTGCCAACAAACTCGAATCTTGTTAAATAACGCTTCGACCAATATAAACGTAATGGTGTCGCAAAGTCTTGGTATGCTGTTGCAATTAGTAAAACGCGATCAACAACCTGTTCTTTTACAAACGAAATATTATCTATGATGACAGAGCAGTGGTATTAAAAAGTATACCGCATCAATTCATTGTACGTCTTCCGATAAAACGAGGACACGGGCATTACTTTTTTTTAAGTAGCTTTTTTATGACAGCGGCGTAAATAAAAGTAATGCTGTTTTCTCGTTGACTGTGCGGTATGATTATCGTATCTTCACAGTATCTACGTATTCGAGTTCTATATGTTCACACATATTCGGTGGTTTCATGCATCCACTGAACGTGAAAACAAGATAAACCCTGTAGAGAATCGGTATTTTATTTATTGTATAAAAAAGTTTATTAAACGAACATGATCTCTAGGGGACATGCAATGCCGTAATCTTCGTATTTTTGATATTTCATTTTTTTATCGAGATTCAAGAGTCATCTTCAATTTTTTAAACAGAATACCCAACATTTTTGCGAAAGTTTCGAAAAGTCACTAAATTGCATTTCAACTCCTTGCTATATTATAATGAGTCAGATTGGTGTTGAAGATTTCAAAGAAAGTCCAGCAAATATAAATTGTCATTTCTCTTCTGTAACACTTTCGGCCATGAAGACGTTATAATAACTTTAGTTACAAAGAAAATGCTGTGGCAAGGGGTTAAAAGGTATTCTACCAAATAGCTCATGAAATTAGTAATTACCGAAATGACCTTGAGTGACCTTAATCACTGTATCCCTGATGAAAGGGTCCATCACCATACACATTTGAAAAAGCTTGGATCCATTAAAAAAAAAAAAAACTCAAGGTGACTATGACATCTCTAAAAAGAATGAAAAATTGAAAACAACCGTTATTATGGCATCGTGTGCGCCCCATTAGACCTTTCAACGTTGTCCCTGAAACGTTTAACACATCTTCAGGCACAACGAACACATTTTAAGTACAATGAATGTATTATACGGAATAAGTAAGGTTCATTGTCCGCTATACAACCAACGTACTAAACAAAATTTCCAAGATCGTCTCTGACCAATATAATAGCCATTCGGTCCTCTAAAGGTTAAGCAAAACGAACTCGAGTACGAATCAGACTGAAGACAGCAACGAATTGATGGACTATCTTCATGCTGCACGAATGATCCTGTTCAAGTGTTCGATGCAGTATCTCTTGGAAAGTATCGTGTTACCTTATCATGGTCGTTTTACTGAATGCATACAGAGTGGCGGTAAGATTCGAAGGAAAACTTGACTTGTTGGAAGAAAGATAGAGAGTTTTGGTCGATTCACTGAAGAACGACCCCGTGGCATGCTCCGAGTCGTAAACCACTGATCACACAGCTTCTATATATTATAGTTATAGATATTAATCGGTCGTGTATAGTGTACACGACGCGCGGTGTCGGAGCAGATCGCGGAACGTCTTCGCTGTTGTTCCACGGTTTGCTCCTCTCCGCAAAATTAATGGGCCGTTGCTCCGCTGCCAACCGATCTCCCATCGCTGCCGGAATCAGCCGTCACATTAAATACAGTCGCCATCTCTGCCATTCTGCCGAATTAGTATGTCTCCTCGGCGAGACCGTGTCACATCTTGCACGCGAATCGCGCGGAGCCGCCGGTTCCGAGCCGACCGTTGAATAATGGATTAACCAAACGAGCCACGCTGCAAACCGCTGCGACCCAGGATTTGACGGTTTCTCGACTAACAGAACACCTAGGATCATTTACCCTAAGGGGTCATATCTAATCAGAAAGCTCCAGTCTTTCGTATCCCCGTTGTCGGTTCTTAGCGAACGAGCTTTCGCCTGCGAGGTACTCGCGTCCATTTAGAATTTACTTAACGATGACCCTTACCGAATATTCAAATTGCCGTACAATGATAAGATTTTATTTATTTACTTACTGATGCGTCAAATCAGATGGTTTATTTAGCAAATACTTATTTAGTATTACTTATTAGTATTACTTGTTTAGTAATACTTGTTTATTGTATTACTTATTTGGTAATACTTATTTATAGTATTACTTATTTGGTAATACTTATTTATAGTATTACTTATTTGGTAATACTTATTTATAGTATTACTTATTT
>CM052090.1:13185006-13212865 GCA_028453745.1 Agapostemon virescens | reverse complement strand
AGTAACACTTATTTATAGTATTACTTATTTAGTAATACTTATTTATAGTATTACTTATTCAGTAATACTTATTTATAGTATTACTTATGTAGTAATACTTATTTATAGTATTACTAAATACTAATATAGTAACTTAAAATATAAATATAAAATAATGTAGTATCATAGTTAGTAATACTTATTAGTATTACTTATTTAACTTTTATATTCTGATGTGACGTTGTTTAAGGAAATTATCGAGTTATTCTCAGTTGTTCCATGTCAGGATTACGTAAGAAAGAACTAATACAGAAAGCAGTTACTAACATTTTGTGCGATTTTTATTACAATATTGTTACAATAGCATGGCATCGATCGTTCTAAAATAAAAATCTGAAAACAGACATTCGAATCGCCGTGGTAAATTCACTAATAGCTATGTTCTAGAAGCGTTCTCAATGCCGGTACGCATCGACGTATCTTCTGCTGACGAAGCTCGCGAAACGTTGGAAAACAATTCGAAACGAACATGGTTTACACGCGAACGTGTCGAGCGTAGTCGCTGGGTATTATCTAGCGAACGATCCGAAAAAACCATCATTTCTCAGGAATTCTTTCTGGAGAAAGCAATTGACTTTTCTTTTAGACAAACGTCTTGTTTAAAACTACATGCATACAAATTCTGTAAGACTTGCAGGATTTTTTCGTTGCACAATCTTAAAAAATACCTCAGTTACAAGTCTTTTTCCGAAACATTTTTTCTTGGAAGATTCACGAAGATTCTGTTAATAGTTTCATGTAGTAGAATAAGGAAAGGTTTTTCCGAAGTATTGGCGACGATTGTTTAACATAAAAATAGGAATCTGGTTGAAAATGTTCTTTTAAGAAAATCCTTCGTTTGTCCACAATGTAAAATCATCTTTATGTCATATCTTAACGGAATTGTCATGAATTCATTTTGTTTTTGGATCAAGGCAGTTGCTCAAGTATTTTTTTTCTGACTTATAACTTTTTCTCCAAAAAATTCCTATACATCCCGTTTCTTCGTACTGTTAACTAGACG
Source organism: Agapostemon virescens (assembly GCA_028453745.1). Lineage (NCBI taxonomy): Eukaryota > Metazoa > Arthropoda > Insecta > Hymenoptera > Halictidae > Agapostemon > Agapostemon virescens. The sequence continues at coordinate 13,211,823 of CM052090.1, read as the reverse complement.
AGACCCATTAAGGATTTATCGGTCATTCGTTTCAATTAGTATTCCTAGCATAGATGTATTAATCAGTGCATGAAGCCTCTCGCGCAACTACACATCTATCGAAAAGTTGGCTGGTGCTCAGAGTGTCCACCGCTCGAAACTGTGCCATGCTTGCTCCTGTTTTATGGCCGCAGAGATTGGTCGTTGGTGAATTTGAATACTTTCGATCGTGTTACGGGATGAAAACGTTTTCAATATACACGAGCAAATATTGTCACGGACAAATATGATTTTGTTTTACTGGTACAGCGTTTTATCTGTCTTCGTTAATATTGGACACCGATCTTCTCAACGGACCCAATGTGATAAACGAAGCACTACTTTCTGAATCGAATGCCAAGGCACCATTGCACGCATTTCTAACAAATTGAAAAACGTTTGCACAGAGTAGAAATACAGGGTGAGTCACCAAACGTTTGCACCTCAAATATTTTTCTTGTTTTTTATGATACGTAAAATATGGTAAGGACAAAGTTGAATGGTACAATGGGGCTGACACGATGTTATAAAAAAGTTTTGTTTTATGTCATTTTTTTAGAGATATCAAGGTTACCTTGACTTTTTTAAAATGTTAACACCCTTTTTTAAACACCTACACTGAGTCTAGAAGGAGTGTTTCGCTCGGGGTACCTTTCTTTATAAAGTAATCGGGCCTGCACTTCATTTTGTCTACATTCACAGTAAATCGTGATCATTTGACACTTTTCAGACATTGAATAAGACATAGCGGAATAACGTTTGGAAATATACTGATAGTAAATAAGAATGAAAAATAATAGTAACATTGAAGATTTTAGTATGTTTACTTTATTCTACATATCCTAAATCTTATACGTTTTTTTCTGTCCTTGACCTTGAATGACCTTCGAATAATATAGTCACTGAATTCCTAATGAAAGGAACTATCATTGTAGGTGTTTAAAAAAGGGTGGTCCTATTTAAAAAAGTCGAAGTGACCTTGATATCTCTAGAAAAATGACATAAAAACAAAATATTTTTATAGCATCGTGTCAGCTCCATTGTACCATTCAACTTTGTCGTTTCCATATCTTACGTATCTTTAGGAAGAACAAAGATATTTGAGGTGCAAACGTTTAGTGACTCACCCTGTATAATTACTTATCTCAATTTATAATTAATGTGCAACATTTCAGTGGATTATTCTTCGGATGTAACTTTATGGAAGAACTCGAGTCACGTAAAAATCTGTGATGATCATTATAACATACGCTTTCCCGTTGCTTTAGAAAATGCACGTACATTTAAATGGCAAGGAACAAATTCAAAAAGCAATGCCATCGTTAAACACGACAACGGACGATACGATATACGTCGTACACTTTGAAAGCCTCTCGTAATTATTAATTTTGGCAAAACCATTTTCGCATCGTGCAACATCTGCGCCATAAAACTGCCGTTTTACAGAACACTCTCGCGAAGTTACAAGAGCAGGGTGTATATTATGCGATAAAATTAACTGAGACATTCTGTGTACCAGCACTTAACAATGAGTAAAGTTTCCCTCGCAACATCGATCTCTTCTTCGCGAATGATTCTTAAAGCTGAGTAATTACCGCCGTTAACGGAGAAACTTCGACTATAACGCCGCGAACGTAATTCCCAACAGTCAAACTAGAGTTTTACGTTAAATTCGATTTAACGTAACTGTTAACGCTGTAGTCCGGCAAGATGCGGGGCGAAGATCCGTTCGGCTTCATCCGTCGGTTTACCCCGAGAACCGGTTTGATTCCCGTAATCGCGTTGATCCTCCGAATTCCGGGAAACTCCCTGGAACCTTGATAACTCGCCGAAAGTCCGGAAAACCGCGGCGTCGCGTCGGCGAACTGTAAAAAGCGCAGTGAACTGCAGACACGGCCGATGCATCGTTGCGTCCTTCCAGCGAGAGTAATGGCGGGATCGGATCACCAGAGAACGAGGACACACCGAATCCTCTTTCAACACCGACTAACAACTGACCAAGTTGGTCAACCGGGTGCTAATGAGCCTCACGAATTTCGTGCGAACGGATGTCCCAGCCAAGCAATTAATTGAATCTCACGGAGACGCATTGTTCCTCGGGTTTCAACCGAGACAAATGGATCGGCAAGTTCTGCAGTTACTTCAATCGTTATTCGACTTTGTGTATAGGCTGTTTTCGATCTGATGGTATAGAAAGAGAGAGAGAGAGAGAGAGAGAGAGAGAGAGAGAGAACGATTCTATAGGAAGAAGTAAGTTGAAAATATGCAGTAAAGTTTTGTTCGAACGAGACTTCGTTTTCGAGAGAATCGGATTTGAAAATTCGTTTGGTACTCGTGCGTTGGTGTTCGCGAGAAGTAGAATCGAGAGAAAATGGTCAGACACGCAGTCTGATGAGTTTTTACATTCGATTTTGCTCGGAGATGAAGCCATTGGTAACAATATTTTATAACATGTTTCCGAATTTATTTTTGTAGATTTGATAGTTCTTTCTGACTGTACTATCAGATTGGAAACGATATTTGTGATTGTTTTATCGAGGCATTGTGTTCCCCACTGACTCATTTCCTATAAATATTTCCTTAAGGTGTGACTTCAGATCACAACCTTATTCTTTTTTGTAACTTACAAGTTCGAGTGAAATTCTATTTAAAATTTAAATTCAACTCTGAAACTCCTTGAAAAATATATTATTTATGGAGCATTTATTAAAATTAACATATTATTCGCAAAAAGGAATGTTTGCTTGTCTATGCAGTACTCGATTATAAATAAATCGTGTTGGAAAGAAAGATATTTGTTTTTCCATACAAATAGTCTTGCGTCTGATCATAGCTGGCTGTATCTACTCAAAGCACCGACTAATTACCGTAAAATGAAAGTTACAATAAAATTTGTTTCAGTTTCTAATTAAATTTTATCCGTGTCAATTTTTTTGTAATCTCATCTAATATTTGCCACTGAAAACTTATACATTAAAAATTTATACGCCCGTAAATACTCGCAACTTAACTACATAATTCGACGAAATGATCATTACAAACTTTATTGTATTTAGAAACGTTAATGACTTGTAGTCGAAACAGATCAAATAGTGGATTCACACTTTCATTAAATAGTGTACAATTTAATTAATATTCTAATAAAAAGACAAAATATAGAATCCATTTTACAAAATTGCAGATTGTTCAAAAACGAAATCTAATATAAATTAATGTCATTGGGAGATCTCGACTATGGTTAGACTAAATTTGCACCCGTGTATTGTCAACTTAGTGAATAAATGTATATATGCGCACAAGTATAAATGAATTAACATAAATTTCAGCTTTTTCAATAAATTCGATAAATAGTATAAATTCCACTTGACAAGTGAAAGTATATATGTACCACTAATTTAATGAATAACTGCGTACATGCAGACGAGTATAAATGAATAAATATAAATTTCACCTTTTTCAATGCAGTCGATTAATAGTATAAATTCTACTCGATAAGTGAAAGAATAAATACAGCGGAATCTACAAAAGAACCAAAAAAAATAGTATGAAATTCACGAAGGTACCGCCCAACGAAATTCTCTAATTTGTGCCCGTTCTTTTTGCGGCATTGTCGAAAGCACTTCCTGCGAACGAAAAGGGCGGCTACGGACGTTTTGAATAGTAGGTTAATCAAGTTTGGATTGCGCCGTGTCAGAGGTAACTTTCGTGAACCTAGAACTGATCCTTCGTCTTTCTACAGATATTGGAATCCGTTTGTAATGGATACTCATTGTTTCCAATACGAAGCACGACAATATACTATTGTGAGCCATTCGATTGTATCGTTGAATGCCGACTGGACCAGAATTTCTAATGTACTAAAACGTGGACGGTCCCTATTCAGTATCAGGGCGCAAGGAATGATTTATGAGACCATTTGCATTGCCAATGGAGAACGAAGTTTTGCATTCTAATTGTTTATGTAAACCACTAGTCGAAAATGCGACCGCGGCCACCCGATCGAACGATTAATTGAAAAATTAACGTCGTTGGTCTGCTAATCTCCTACTGCAATCTCAATTGAACGAAATAGTAATTAATGGCATGAATTGTCTAGAGAGGAGTAAATACTTCATTAGGGATTTGAGGTTTGTAAATTACATTCGTCCAAGTAAACGTAGAATTCAGAGAATTCAAAGAATGAAAATGAAACGATAGAAACAGAGAAAATGTAGATTAATTTTCAGATATACTCGAGGCTAAATATGCGATTCTTATATTACAATTTATTTCTTCAGCTTCAACGGAATTTCGACTTTAGAAAATGTTCAATAATTTTAAATGTTTTCTATGGGAGCTGTAGTGGAGAATGTTAATAGTTAACTCGACCTCTTGTAGATTCACATTTTTTTTATTTCTAGTATCGCATAATTTTTTATTTGCAACCAATTCAGCCAGGTGCAATGCGAGGCATTTCGATTGAATAGAAAGTCGTAAATTAGTGAAGCCTTAAAAAGTGTCAAGTTGACTCTCCGCCTATCTGAACCCTTCTTGACCGAGCCGTCATTGCAGACTAGACGACTCAGTTTTCGATGTTCTTGCCGTGGAAAAATTAACAGACTCAAGGAAACTACAAAATCTGTCGAGAACATATGCAAACTTAACAGAACGTACACGATAGAACATTATTTAACGTAATACTTTTATCTTTGGTGTACAACAACCCGAATAGTTCTATAGTTTACTTATAAGTCACATAGTCAATTAATATAAATAAGAAAAACAAATTAATAATAAGTATAATGCAGTATACTTAAAAATTGTTTAAAAATAATCAACATGTATGTCACAGTTTGAGTCGATCATAATTATCCCGAGAATGAAGAGTATAAATATGCACGAGAGTATCGTTCGTATAAAAGCAACAAGTTTTTAACCAATTAACTGCTCATGTTAGATATAGGCATCATAAAAAGATAATATTCGTTGCATAAAAAAACGCACTTGCTATTAAATACAATATAAGAAAATGCGCAACATTGTAAGAAAAAATATAATAATTAAATAATGAGAAACAATTTTTTAAAAATTTAATATAAACATTAATACTAGGTTCACGAGATACGTCGAAACGGCGCGTACTAACATTTATAACTTAGGATAATTGGAATGGCGTAGATGCATCCATGACGGAAAAATTGGCTATGCATTCGGGTAGACGCATTTGCGTTGTTTTTATAAAGTTATGTAAAATAGCCGCGTTTCGAGCTGCATAAACGTAGCGTTAAAACGAGGCGAAACAGGTAACAGGTTAAGAAGACCCTAACGCAATCTCTTCTGTCCTCAAAAATCTCGAACGGAACGAAAATAGTATTGGAGCATGTGCTCATTTAGCAACGCATTGTACATACCCCGGGGAACAGTTACTACGAGTAGTTCTTCCAAAGAGAAAGGTGTTTCCTGCGAAACCGTAAAGCGAATCCCGAGCATCCCGCTCCAAGGTACTTTTAGGCGGTACTACTGAATTTAAGCTGCTATAACCTGGAGGTTAAAGCTTCGGGACTGGCGTATAGCCCGTAAAATCCGTTTCATCCGAACACCTTCGTAGATGTACGTAACCATGTCCGTACCACGACACGACCACCAACCACCTAACTACTTATGAAACTTGCAACAACTGAATTGGAAACGCACATTGCTTTCTTTCGTCGAAATTCTTGTTTCGACGACTGACAAATACTTTAAAATTCCATTAGAATTAAAAGCACGCTAACTGTCGGAGGGCTGGTATTTTCTTAACTTGAATTCTCTCTTGAAAAAATTAACATATAAATATTTCCAAATTTCATTCTGATCGAATTAAAGGCACTTTAACTTTACAAAGGACCGGTATTTTTTAGAATTCTCTCTTGAAAAAATGTACATATAAATATTTCCAAATTTCATTCCGATCGAATTAAAGGCACGTTAACTTTCGAAGGGCTGGTATTTTACAAATTTGAATTTTCTCTTCAAAAAGCTCCTTGCCATACCATTTTCTTTGGCTCTACAATTTTTGTATCATATTCAAAAAATTCTACAGAAGATAGAAGATTATTTATTATATCTTTTATACAGTTACATTAATTTCAATACTTAAATATTAATTACAAAAGAATGAAACTTGATTTTATTGTAAAAAGAAAGCATGAAATTTGTATTTGTTAGATTTTGCTCAAAATCTTCTTCACGAGTCTAACTCGTAATGTGTCACGAGGTTAATAATGATTTATAATCATAAGTGATTCAGTACTTCCGTATAGGGAATAACGAATACCATCGAGCGATAAGAATAAGAAAATATAGATTTAATTTACAAGAGAAAAACTGACCTTCGTATGACCTCTACAAGTCAACATAAAAATAAAGATATTAATTTAAAAAGTTGAATGAAGGAAAGTCGAAATAACGCGCACATGCATTCAGTAACACACTCTAAGTGAAGGTAATAAAACATTTTTACACCAACATGCTATAGTACAATGGTTGTAAATGATTTTTAATACTTTTCACTTGTAGACGAAGTGTCCAGACATAGTTTACATATATTTATACTTATTCACAATTATTTGCATCTGTAATAGACATATGATACACCTGTATGCAGGTGTTAAATACCAACATGCAGATTGATCTTTTGATTTTTGTCCGTTGTAGACGCATTGCGCGCTGTCAGTGATTCCCTATGGATAGATTGACCATCTGTTCGTCGCAAATACTATTGATCACAGTGTTGCGAACGTCACGCTGCAACACGCGGGTAATGTGATAGGAGATACTGTTTCAAACAGGTCGCAATTTCAGGTAGCTGAAGGGTTCACGTGTCTCCTTGCGAAAATGACCTTTTCTCGTTCGCCTGTGCGTGTGTGTGTGTGTGTGCATTGTCGAATTCGTGTCGACAGAAAGCGATTATGGAATTCAATCGGACGGTGTCAGATTGAATTTATCACAAAATTCCCAGGGAACAAGTTGCTACCTTCGGGTACGTTGTATAACGTTAATATGACCTGGTACACACGTGGCGTTTGATCAAGTGAATTTCACTGACCATATTTGTCGAGATCAATTTCATTTCTGCCTACATGCATACGTCGAACACGAAAGTGTTACAGGATTATGTGTCAAATTTTGTTATTCGACCATGCTGGTTGTTGGAATGTTTCTAGAGTACATTTTCGGTGCATATGTACCTTGGACGCAGTATTCGACGCAAGGGAATGTTCTGTCGTTTCATAAATGGCGATACATATCGGAAAAATACTTGTGTCAATCCTAAAAGTATTTACAGTGAGTAACTTTAATACTCGGACACTATAAAAATTTTATTTTGTCGCATTGTAATTTTGCTCACGATGAAGGGAAAAAGATTAATTCTAAATTACATTCCTGCATAATGTCAAGTTAATAAAAGTATAAATTTTATTTATACAATTACTAGCGTTTCTTACATATTCTATTTTAAACAAAACAATGTCTGATTTTAACGTTACAATAATATTCGGACACTTTTGAAGACTCATAGTTTTTGTACTAATTTTTACAAACGAAAAATAATTCAATATGGTGTAGGATATCCTTCTTGACGAATGACCTCTTTTAATCGTTGAGGCGTATTGCAAATTATTTTTTTCAAATATTCTGTACTAATATTATTCCATTCCTCTTTCAGTCGTTCTTTTAACATTTCATTAGATGTTATTGTAGTTGTTCTAATTCGTCGGTCTAGTTCATCCCATAAACTCTCTATAGGATTTAGATCTGGGAACTGAGGTGGCGGTTGTAATAATTTTGGACAATTTTACAGCAAATATTCCTATACGATACGTGCCTTATGCTTGGGGTCATTATTTTGATAATACTTAAATGTATTCTGAATTTCCATTTTCATTGCACTTTTACGTAAATTATTTTTTAAAATGTTCAAGTGTACATTTTTGTCCATTATGTTATCAATAAAAATTAATTCACCCGTTCCAAATGTTGAGATACATCCTCATACAAGTACATTTCCACCTCCGTACTTTATAGTCGGCTTCGTATTTTTAATTTTGAATTCCACATTTTTCTTTTGTCACACCAATCTTCGTCCATCCGATCCAAAACAGTTGAATTTACTCTCATCACTAAAAATAACGTCATTCCACCACGTATCTTCTTTTAAAACAAATTCTCTCGCAAAGTTGACTCTTTTCTTTCTATTAGCTTCATTCGCATACGGTTTTTCCCGAGCAACTCGTCCATTGTAACCACATTCTTTCAATGCTCTACGTATTGGGGTGTACTTTCTTCCCAGTCTTTTCTAATAATTCGACAGTTAATTTTGGTGCACTTAATGTAGGATCTTTTTTTATTTTTCTTATAATTTTTCTTTTATCTCGCGTGTCCAAAATTTTTGGTTGGCCTCTTTGCGGAATAGATTTCATTCGGTATACTTAAATATTTTAATAACATCTCCTACTGTACTTTTAATAATTTTAAGCATTGCTTCAATTTTCCCATATGATTCACCTTTCGCATTGTTAAAAATGACAAGTTGGCGTATGTTATATGAAGTGTTCCTCTTACGTCCCACTATTACCAGCGAACTTAGCGAATATCTAAACGCAATTGATTTTCTGAGGCTCGAGACAGTTTACACATACTGTAATGTTTCTAAACATACATCACAATCGCATTAAATATCACACTAGCTCATGCAAATTGTTACATTCCGAGGTGTCAGAATATTATTGTCACGTTAAAACTAGACATTGTTTCGTTTAAAATAAAATACTTAGTAAACGTTAGTAATTATATAAATAAGAATGATGCTTCTATTAACCTGGACCCTATACAATAATGTAATTTAATTTTTTTTTCTTCAACGTGACCAAAATTACAATGCGGCAATGTGAAAATTGTATAGTGTCCGAATATTAAAGTGATTCACTGTATCCTTTTCTATTCAATGATAAAACTTTATTCGGTTTATTATCTAATAATAATCTATTCCGTAATGTGCTATTCGAAAGTACATTTAGCACACAGCATATTTTATCACGGCCAGATTAGGGATAGACAAGCTTCAATCATTGAAACCGTAAAGAAAACCATACACTAAAGCGTTGAATAATATCCGCAATTAAATAAATTGTTTCAGAAAGGATAACGAATTGACTACAGCTAACAGTATTGGTCCTTTCCTCGAGTAACCTTGAATCACCTTCGCAATAGTTCGTTGTGTTCGTCTTGAGTATCCCATTAAAAAAACAAACAGAGTCGACCTTCGTATCTGCTTGACATCTATAAAAAAAAAAGATTAATAACATCGCAAATTAAGTTTGTTTCGACGCATTTTGTTTCGGCTTCAAAAGCAAGTTATTCGGCTTGATTGTTTTCAATTCACCAGTCTGCACAACGTTATTTCGATTCCTTCGAAGTGTTTCGAGGACCGAAATCGATGGTACAACTATTATAAGTTTCTGATCAGAAGTCGACCCTTCGACCCGCTGCCCTTCCGGATTTATCGGACCATTTCCCGAACAGTTACCCCGCAATGCCTCGGTATTATAATTTCGCGTAATCTGCGCATGGCAACTCCGGAGAACAGATACTCGGGCGGAGTACTTTTGGCGACTGTTCGGGTATCCGGAGCGCTATCACGTAGAAATCAATTCACAAAGCCGTTCGGCAATGCCGTTAGCCCGTCGGTCCTGCAAACTTCTCGCACACAGATCCCATGAAATTTTCAATGACTTGCAGTTCGGTTCGTAAACCCAACGAAACAGAGCATCTCCCGACGTCCGTTCCTTGAAAAGTTAACGCGTCGGTGTGGCGACATCGGAGCCCGATCGCGAGTTCGACGTAATCGCGTTACTCGCCGTTCCAGCGGTAATCGCTCGGGTTAATCGGCTTAAGGATGCGAGACCTAGAATCGTTGGTCGCGGCGGCGGAGCGGAGGCATCGAAGTTAGGCGAATCTGCTCGATGTCCGGCAGCTACCTGATTATCCCAGGCGTATAGCAGCACTCGCTTAAATTTACCAAGTTTCCCGCAAAAACTCCCTCAAAGGGATACTTGACGTCACCAACGTTACCTGATCGAGAGGGTTTCTCGGATAAATTATGAGGGGGAGATGCCGTAGTCATCTACAGAGTGTCCTAAAAATTTCCCAAGCACCTCGAAAGTCGTGATAAGGTTTAATCCAAGAACACTTTTCCTTTGCCAATTCGCGATTCGACGCTTCGTTTACGAGCTATACGCGAAAAACGCGGGCCACTCGGAGGGCGGCTCCAGCGGATGAATTTCTGCTCGATCAACGATGACGCTCAGCAGAATCTGTCGTGGAGCCGGAATTCGTAGCCGCGCTCCGAATTTTTCTGTTTAACTGTTTGAATTTTGTTTTCTGTTTAAAACAAGGAAACTGTTTGAATTTTTTTTCTGTTTAACACTTCCGCGATGGGGCCTGAATTCAGTGTTCCCGCTGTCCGGTGGGGTGTTGTTTTTTTTTAATTTTCTCTTATCAGGCCCATGTACCACCGGTGGCACATCCCGTCCCATTGGACAGACAAGAATGTACCACCGGTGGTACATCCCGTCGCGAACTTGTTAATATATCTCGAAAACGAAGCCGCGTGTAAGATTCTCGCGAAGGAAAAGATTTCATAGAATAACCTCTGGTGTTACTCCGTTCGAGGGACTCGAACACTTTTGAGACACCCTGTAAACACACATAATGTAGCCTATCGGATACTATCACGATACCACGGTGCTGATTGCGACTCCGCCAGGTACCCTCATCATTGGAACGTTGGTGGGGAAATTGTCGGCACGAGGCGACAAGCATTGTCGGGGAAAAAATCCCTCAAAGGGATTACACCGTATCGTGTTCCGAGGATCGTCCACCGACGTATCAATACTGAGGGCAACTAGTGGCGCCACGATCCGTACCGTAGCACCGTGACAGAATCCCCACTCTCGCTCTACGTTACATAGCTTCGCAACACCACTCAGGTTCTGCCTATAGCGTTTCCCCCACGACTTATCTTCCGAATTCCTCGATCCGGTAACGCCTGTCACAGGGCAGAAGTGCTCGTCGAGGAATCGACTAGTGCACAGCCGGACAAAGCGAAGAGAATCGATACAGCGAGCGAAAGCGAGATACAGTCCGTTCGAATGGACACCGCCAGCCTAAAAACAAATTCAACGAGCAATCAAGAAAATTTTCTGCTTCGGTTATTTTCGTCTTGGATTTTCGATCGCGGCACCGGTAGATCGTTTAGGTTCTTCCGATTAAAACGAGTCCAAGCGCAACGCGCGTCGATTAGCTTTTACAGACTTCGTGTAAAGTGATCGTACTTACAGCGGCTCGCGAAAGTATTCGTACCAATAACGTTTTTAAGATCGAACCAAACGACTTCATTCTTCTGGAGCAACCAGAACCATTGATTCGCTAAACTACGTGCAAAAATAATTCCGAAGTAATTGTAATTGGTACGAATTAGATGCGAGAAATAAAAGAAGACGTGTTTTAAAATATTTTTATTTGAGCCCATAATGAGAATTTATAATATCCGTTTTTCAGGCTTATGTTGGTTATACGCGTGCTGAAGATTTCATCGGAATCGTTTGACATAGAAAAGAACAAAATTGCGATTTTCATTGTTACAGATCGTTTGTAATCGCGGACATCGATCGATTTCAATAAATTATTCCGCATGCGTACAACTATCGTAGATCTACAAGATGCATCTTAGAAATTCTAACTGCTGGCTGAAATAAGAAATATTTAAAAAAGTATCTTATTTATTTTTCACTTTAATTCTTAGTAATCGCAACTCTCTCAAAATCATTTTCGCCCATAATTTAGCGAATCGATGTTTCTAATTCTTCGAGAATAGCAAAGACGTTTGGTCCAATTTTAATGGTGTACGAATACATTCGCGAGCCACTGTACGTCCATAATCTCATTGTTCGCATCGCGTCTCTGCAACTAGTCCGATCTGCGACGCGTTTAAATTCGTTTTAATCAAAGAAAAACGACCTTGCGCCACGTTCGGAAAAACGAAAACATCTGAATTCGTATGTGTTCTGTGTTCGCGCGATTGCCTTTTATGCTCGCGGTGACGAAGTTGTTTCCTTTCCTCTGATCGTTTCATTCTCTTTCCTTGTCTGCGGAGATAAGGCTGTGCTGAAGGCAATGAGTGGTGGATGATGGCTGCGAAATTTTAATTATGACGGATTCAACAAATTTAAGCGAGCATTACCGTGCACGGAACCGATAAATCAGCATCCTCCCGTTGCGATTCTATTTATCGTAAAGCTCGCTATCTTTGTCTCTATCCAGTCTATTTGTGCGCTTCTATCGCGACCTCTGTCTTTCTCGCGCGAGCACGGGCTCGTTCGGTAGCGAAGCCGGCGAGCACGGTTCGCAATGGGCGGCGGCTGTAATTATGTGAATAATTAATAGAGATGCGACGTCAGGCTACTACCGTCACTGGGGGCCACCGCACCACCAGCCTGGCACCCAACCCCTCCAAACACGCGCAACACGTAGGAACATTTCGGCATTCCTGCGTAGCTGCCGAAATGCCGGCAAACGCGGCTATACTAGAGCATTCGCGACAACGCCGAACCGAGCCACGAATCTATCTACACGCGGCACACGTACACCAACCGACATACACCGCGACGGTCCGACTATCTGCAGGTATGCAGATCGACGAACCGATGGCCTCTCGTGAGCTCGAAGTCTGTTAGCTTTGCCGACCGAAACACGCGAACCGTTTTCACGATGGTGAAATCACCGCACGCCGATTTTATGGAAAATTTAACGACCAGCACTGAGTTTTTCGATGTCGCCTACCTCTTTAAGTCAACAATTTTGGAAGTAAATGAGCTGTCTATGATGCTGAGGTTTTTATAGAACCTCAGTGTTTTATATTGTTGGTATTGAGATTTTGGAAGACGATTGTCTATCGAGGTTACAGTTTTTGGATGTCGCCTATCTAATAAAAATTTTAGAAATAAATTAATTGTAAATGATACAGAGCTACTTATACAACGTTAATATTTTATATTGTTGGTACTTAGATTTTAGAAGAAGATTGTCTATCGAGTTTAGAGTGTTTGGATATCGCCAACGCCGTAAAAATAACAATTTTAGGAATAAATAAATTGTAAATGATGCAGGACGTTTTATACAATGTCAATGTTTTATATTGCTGGCACTGAAATTTTGGAACAATATTGTCTATCGAGTTTAGAGTTTTTGGATGTCGCCTACCTTTTAAAGTCAACAATTTTAGAAGTAAATTAGATGTCTATGTTGCAGAGCTTTTTATACAACGTCAATGTTTTATATTTTTGGTACTGAGATTTTAGGAGAATATTGTATTTCATGTTTAGAGTTTTTGGATGTCCCCTAGCTCTTGAAAATAACAATTTTAGAATTAAATGATTAGTGAATGATGCAGAGCTCTTTATACAACGTTAATGTTTTATATTGTTGGTATTGAGATTTTGGAAGAATATTGTCTACAGAGTTTAGGGTTTTTGGATGACGCTTACCATTTAAAAATAACAATTTTGGAAGTAAATGAACTATCCATGATGTAGAGATTTTATACAGCGTCAATCTTGTATATTGTTGGTACTGAGATTTTAGAAGAATATTGTCTATCGAATTTAGAGTTTTTGGATGACGCCTACTTCTTAAAAATAACAATTTTAGAAATAAATAAATTGTAAACGATGCAGAGCATTTTATACAACGTCAGTCTTTTATATTGTTGGTATTGAGATTTTGGAAGACGTCTTTCCCGAGTAAAGTTCACGCGTGTTGTGTGCAACTTAAAGTCTCAGATTTTGCAACGAAAAGAGCTGCCGTAGATGCCGAGTTTTTGAACTGCTTCGATGTTTTATTGTTAGTCATTACGACTTTGGAGAAAGATTGTCTGTCAAGTATAGAGTTTATGTTTGTCGTCAGCATCTTAAATTCAAAGATTTTACGAAGAATTGAACTGTCATAAATGCTGAGCTTTTTCTACGACGTAAATCTTTTATTGTTAGAGTCATGAAGATTCTGAAAGGGAATTCCTGTCGAAAATGTGGAACTTTTTGTACGCTGACAATCTTTAAAAGTCGTAAACAGTTTTACGATAATGATCAGTAGACGATAAGTGGATCTATTGAAAGTACACAAAGTTTTGTTCATTGTTTTGTTCACTCTGTAAAAATCGAGAAAATTTTTGGACGACAATAGTTCGTTAGAAATGTAGATCTTTTTATATATTGTCAGTTTATAAAAGTCACAGAGATATTAGAAGGAACTGAACTTATAAGAAAACATGCAGCATCTTGTAAACATTAAAGAACATAAATAAATCGAAAATATAAAATTGCGAAGCAAGAGAAGTTTCTACAATTTGCCATCGTTATAATTAATGCAAAAATGTTCAAAACCTTTGATCCTCGATTTGAAATATTGAAACTTGTCAGAAGTTTCTGAAACTGACTGAACGCACGTCCATTCGCGTCTGTAATAAATAAGTCATGAGCAGACACATTAGCTAATTGCAAGTTTCATTTTATAGTTCGCAAAACCACGTATTCTACTCTGTTCGAAATAAAGCGACATTCCGCCTGCATTTTCAACTCTGCATTTGCAATATAAAATTTATACTGGTAAGCTTGTACCAGCACAACCTTCTGCATAATTCAATCGTTACCCATAAACAATTAAAAGTTGTTTCTTTTAAAAAATTGAGCCAATCTAGAAAATTTTAACGATTTGATAAAATATAAAAAAACAGACAATCTATTCATATTTAAATGTACAGTTCCTGAACCACTTGCTTTTTAAGATTCCAAATCTGATTATTGAATTATTAAAAATAGTGAGAAATAGAAAATCATATTATTACATAGAAATTCTTAAATTTCCAGTTTGTTTCGCGACAATTTCACAGTTCTCCCAAATCTTTAATAATAGTCGACAGTGTTCTTTTCATTTCCGGTACGTTTCGAATAAACTCGCTGAATCGTTTAACTCGCCACGAGTTTTTCGTGTATATTTTCATTACACTTTGCGAAAGTGCTCGAAGCGAGCCGACTTCGATCTCACGACCACCGCATTAAACGAACACGCGCACTATACGATAACGCCTAAAACGATAAATGGCGTACTCGATTGTGATCGCTATACACGCTTCCGGATAGACGCGCGTCACCACTGGTTCGGGGTGTAACAAACCCCGTGCACGTTAATTAATTGAGAAAGGTTAACGGATTACACAGCTGGCTCTGGTGTTCAACGAAAGAACAGGAGAACGTTGAGATTACTCACCGGTTGAGTGTACTCGTCTGGATGATACCCGGCCAATAAATTCTGAGCCTTTGAAGTAGCGGAAGACTTGCGAGTATAAGTAGACTGCGATTTATTCAACACAGTTTACGGTCGAGCAAGATACATTCCGCGTTCCGTTTCGAAATCTTTCTCGCCCGACAGTATTCGAAAACGCGTGAAAATCGATTCACAAAACTCAACGTTACACTTCCAAACATTGTTCCTCCGAGTTAGAAAAATTGTCATTCGTCAACGAGAAGTTTCCCTCAATTTTTTTTTTTTAATAGACTATCGATTACGATCGTAGTTTAACATGTTGAATGCTATGCCAGTCCCTGGGGTCTGACGGTATCAAATTTACAAATTAATATGTTATAGATAATCCATATAATATTAAGAAATATTCACACTATTTCAATAGATTCGATTAAAACAGAAAAGCACAAATGGGCTTAGCGTGTCTTTTGCTTATGCACAGTTGCATCATTTCCGATTAAAGGTAAATAAAATGTGACGCGAAAGCTGAGCAAAATGGCTCCGCATTCAACCTGTTAAACACTCTTCTAATTAGGGCTGACAAAATCGAATTATAAATAATTCTCCCACTCTGTCTGACTATTTTCACCTGCCTCCACTGCCGATCACACGCCTGCATCTAAGCATCCTGAAACTCCTTGTACATAGAATTATCTATTACTCTCGAATATATAGAGTGCTTCATAGAATGTACAGATAGCTTCGGCAATGACTTTCACTCATCGAAACAACCGTGAGAGCTTCTACCAAATAGTTGCCTTGTATTATTGCATTCTTGGATCGTGACCAAGACCATGCAATGCATGGATTGTTACCTTATTACGTTAGAATACTCTTTTGCAACATTATTCATTTTCTCGAACTCAGAACGGAAAGATATTGTTTACAGTAACACTTCGAATGTTACACGTACTGCCTCGTTATTCTGCAACTTCAAATTGGTAGAATATACGCACGGTACCACTCGTGATTGTTGAAACGACATTGAACGTTTGGAATACGTTTTGTTGGCAAGATCGAAGTATCTTATGTGTTAGAGTCGTAGAACATAACGGAGTAATACTTGGTTGGAAAATTGTTAAGTAATTTATAGACTGTGGATTCCGTGAATTTTTAACAAAAATGAATGTAAAATAATTAGAAGGCTTGAAGCATATTCATGTTGTATTTTCGAATTGCTACAATGATTAAAAGAAGAAGTAGAAACATGTAAGGAAATTAGGCAAACTTCAGAAGATTTTTGTACTACTTTCGAACTGTTAAAATTGTTGAAAGAAAAATAATATACATGTAAAGAAATTAGAGGAATTTAAGAACGTTCTAACGCTATTTTTTAATTTTTAAATTATTAAATGCTTAAAAAATGTAGGCTTTAAGAATATGTTTACATTATTTTAGAATTGCTGAAATAATTCATAAGAGAAGTGAAAACACGTAAAGAAATCAGGCAAGTTTAAGAAGATTTTTATACTATTTTCGAACTCTTAAATTTGTTAAAAGAAAAACGATACACATGGAAACAATTTAGATGAATTTAAGAACGTTCTAACGCTATTTATGAATTGTTAAATTATTAAATGCTTAAAAAATTTAGGCTTTAAGAATATTTATACTTTATTTTAGAATTGATAAAATTATTAAAAGAAGGAATCCATTTTTCTTCGTATTTTTTAAGACAGACGTTGCTTGACAGTGCAACGACTGCTCAGATTACGGTTTCAACCAATTTGTTATTAGTCTGGTAGATTCGACTAAAGATTCTTCTGCTATTTAATTATAGCTCTTTATTGCCTCCGTTATACGTTCTCTTCCCGCAAGAAGATGTTCTCTAGCCTTGCTACTCATCTCATAAGACTTTACTGCGAGTAAAACTCGACCATCGAGATTTCACGCGATTGAAACCCTCGCGCGATAAGAAAGACTGTTAAGCAAGTCCGGAGAGACTCGCTGGTGCCACTCAGGGAACCATAAAATCTCTGCCGTTTAAATAATCATGAGCGATACCGTGGATACAACTTGTATACCTGCAATTAGAACGAACAATACGATTAATACGAACAAATTATAAACGACGCATGTCTAGTATCCTGTGCATCGTTGATACGTTAGAACCTCGCCCGTTGCACGAAGCGGGCCCAAGAAATGCGTGAAAACGTCGATACACAATTAGAAGCATGCGAAAACCCAAAAATAGGGTTGGATTTTCTAACGTACACGGACTGAGTATTCTCGATAGTTTCAAAAATTTACAGGAGTCCTAGCATATTCAAGAAGAATCCTGATATTATTCGAGAATCCTGCAAATGTTCAGGGTTCCCGCACGAATCTATTACGGTGAGACGACAATATGTGCCCATAATTATGAAAGTGGTCTAAGTCATATATTTCTTGTTTCGAGATATTTAATGAATTGCATTTGAATAAATTAAAAAATATTTTTACATTATGCGACATTTTAATTTATAATTTTATTAGTCTTGATTAATGGAAATTTATTATGAATATGAAATTTTGTGTGAATTGCATACGAAAATGTTGTTTTTAAAGTTTGAGCTGACTTAGACCACTTTCAAAATTAACTGAATATCCTATAAATGACATAAAGCAATAAAGAACTATGACTTTTATTTGAAAGAATAACATTAATGAAATAATTCATGAACATTTATTAATTATTATTAAAAAGTAATCCATTTTTATCATTTCGAGTTTTTAAGATTCTTAAAATGTTCCTGAAAAACTGGAGGGATATATGGTAGTAAACACATAATATCTTTATGTTTTTCTTCCGTTACTGGTCTAGTGGTGGTGTTTAATAGAAGTAATTTAATATTTCCGTATATTTTTGGTCTTCCTCTTTTAGGTGAAAGATTCAAAACGTGGAATTTAGAATCATCTAAAGAAGTTTTATAGAACATTTTATAAGGTTCATTTTTCAAGAATCTCATCCATTGAATTTGCAGCCAAGACACAGATTTGTTCGCGGTATTTTTTACTCTTCTAGTGATTTCGTTGAAATAAAATCCGGCTGCAACATTCGTTTTATCGAAAATGTATTAATTCTTCTACACTTTTCTATGAATTCATAATAACACTCAGGGTTGTATAAGTAATTTTCTTTTTTATTTTCATTTCTATCAACCCAAAATCACGGTCATTCGGTAAAAAGGAATGACCTAATATCAAAAATTTGTGATCTACTGTTTCAATATTATTATTTGATGACTGAGCAATTTTCATCCATGTCAATGCTACTTTAATTTTACGATTTTGGCCTAAACAAGCATCACTGTAAGCTATTACGTGTTTTTGAGTAGTTATGTCCTCAATTTTCAAGTTATGTTTATATAATTTCTTTAAATTTTTGACTTAGACCACTTTCATAATTAACACTAAATGAATTCCATATAATGCTGAAATTACAACCACTATCTAATGGTTCATTTTTGACGATATCGTAAAAATTACATTGAATAAATTTAGTTTAAAATAATGTGGTGTGAAATAACTGATAAACTCATTTTTTTTTTTATTTTGAGTTAGACCACTTTCATAATTATGGGCACATATGAGTCTTGGGGTGACCAGGGGCAAAGGAGTTTATCGTTTACTCGTTCTCCCACTTCGTCAGTCGATCCCACCAGCGTGTGTGACCGCTCGGGCCAATAGAACGGCCGAGTCGAAAATGCGTACGAAATTCTGGGCGTGCTGTGTCCAAGCGAACCAATCGGACGTCTTCCCCCAACCTACGTCACCGCATTCCTCTCGGGTCT
This sequence comes from Agapostemon virescens, assembly GCA_028453745.1. Classification (NCBI taxonomy): domain Eukaryota; kingdom Metazoa; phylum Arthropoda; class Insecta; order Hymenoptera; family Halictidae; genus Agapostemon; species Agapostemon virescens. The sequence continues at coordinate 13,192,654 of CM052090.1, read as the reverse complement.
CTTCTTGTCATCTCGCCGCAACAGATGCAACCGATCGCGCGACGTATCGTGTCCGTATTCTTCTGTTTCCACGCAACCACCGCAATCCCCCACCACGAGTTTCAGAACTTCAAACAACTCGCGGCGAGAATCGCTGGTATGCAACGAACTAGAATTTCATAGAACGGACGGGGAGTTGTATCGAGCGAGGTTCTACCGTAGTACGAGCGGATCTTGTTCCCGACAAACCGGGAAGCTCGGGTTCCCTACGAAACATCCGATGGGGAAGCGGTTTTCGGATGCGAACGCGATAAATCGAACGAAAGAAACGTAATGCGGAAAAAGCGAGGACTCGCGAGCTCTCACCTCTCGTCGCAAATTATTATTGCGCGAGGTAATGGGATTCGCCTGTAAAATGCAGAGGCATAAAGCGATGCCACTTGACGGTGTGTAATATCACATTATCCTTTGAAAATATCCAGGCACGCGTTTCAAAACGATGCTCGCGGCGGCGGCGGTAGTGGTGGTGGCGGGAACAACGACGACGTATCCGAACACCGTCCAAGTTTCGAACACGCCCTCGCGAAATTAATGCGACGCCGCTGTGCATAGGCGTGTGCCACCGGTGATTTGCCGCCGTTAACTTTCCGACAGTTTGCCCGACATTTATGACGGTCGCGTTAGAGCGCGGCCCACCGCACCGACCCGTTATGTCGTCGGAACTGTTTGCTCATGGGAGTATAACAACTTGAATAAATACGCATATCCGCGCGGCCGTGCCAGTAAATTCGCGTGTGACCGTTGCGAGCGTGTCTATCTGTTGTCGAAGACGATTAACGACGCTCGACAAGACTCGACATTGATATCTGCTACTTTCTCGCGCATTGTCTCGGTTAGGCTTGCCGGTTAACTAAACGAAACTGTACTGCGAGTCTCCTGCACCGACGGTCAACAATATTTTAGAATCGGCTTACCAACGAGCCACGATTTATCGTACAATTGTATGGCAAACGTTGCTTCAACCGTCTGAACGATAGTTGCAACTTTTGCGACATGGTAGTATAGTAGAGTTTCGTTCAATGCCATCTCCTCAGCTATGAAACGTTTCACGGTAAAGTCGTGTTTTAACACAACCTACCGTGCATTAAAATTGGCTCGTATCTGCAATGCCTCGCGAAAGCTAAATCTAAGTAACTTTTTAACCCTTTGCACTCCGAGCAATTTCACTCGAAAATCGAGACGATATTTCTGTCTATAATAGCTCCATTGTGCATAGTTCATTTTCGTTCTACGTACAGTGACTCTTATTAATATTGGGACGTTGTGCTATTCAAAAAATTGTTGTTAGTTTCGATCATTTGAAGAATAAAAAAACGATTAATTGAAGAATAGAGTCGTATACCGCTAAGTTACTTACAAAAAGTTATAAACAATATGCCTAAGCGGTTGCGGCACGTAAATAAAGCTAAAGGCTATCTAACGAATTATTAATTATTGCTTATGTTAATAATTTTCATGTTTAAATGTTATAGTTTGTCAGGCGTCCGAATACTTTTGCGACGATAAATTTCGACATAATTTAGTTCACTGTTTAGTATTAAGAAAAGTATCTGCAATAAACAAATAAAATTTATGTTATTACAAATTACAATGAATGTTTTGTTATATTATAAAACAATAACTCCAAATTTACTATTGCAAACGATCGAAACTAGCAACAATTTTTTGAATAGCACAATGTCCGAATATTAATAAGAGGCACTGTACGTAGGAAATTCATTACTATCGCTCGTACTTGGGACGTTAATATTTTTATCGATATTTCACTGGAAACCTGTCATTGCGAAAATTTTTTAACACTTTAACTGCCGAACTAACGGCCTAAAAAATTCCATAAAATCAAGGTAATTTATTTAACGAAGCAGTAATTTAAAATTTTAAATGTACGTTAAATGATTTACTTTCAACCTTCTTGTATTATCCAGGTATCAACTAAATTGAATGCAATGAATATATTAACGTAAAAATTTACTTTCAAACATGGACAAATAATTCTGACATCCACATGTGGATGACATGGCAGTCAAAGTGTTAAATAATAGTATATCAATTTTTAGCGGCGTTTTAGAGACGCCATTGGAGCGCTAAGGGTTAAAAATTGAACCAAACGATTTGACTTTTCTGAAGCAACTAGGAGCATTGTATCGTTTCTCTTATAAATATTAAATATTAGAAAAAATGAAAGGGGTGAAGGGGATGCTGTTATCTTTTTCTGTCAGATATGTAATGGCGTATGTGGTTTATTTGTGTTCACATTGATTTTTACAGAAATGAAGGTGACTCTCAATTTTTTTCAAGGCCGTACGAGATTAGAAATGGATGAAACATTTCGAATATTCTATTCATCCGTTCATGAGATTTTCATCGTCCACTGTAGGTGATACCGAATTGGTTGCCAGGACATAACGGAGTGATTGAATTATTTGTTGAATCGAGAGAGCAGAAGAATACACAAGGGTATTCGATTGAACAGTACAGTTTCGTTAAAACACTTTAATATCGCAGTTTCAATTCATTATCGCCAGATACATGTATCCAGCCGAGAAACATGTTTCCCTGGAGATTGCAGGTTACGGTATCATTAGGGAATTAACATTAATAAATCGTATCGTTCAGCAAATAGGATACACGCGATGAGCTTAGGCGGTTCCCATCAATCAGAGGTTTAGCTCAGGAATCGCAGAATGCCCTGGGCGTTCGGGGCATACCGACTAAACGATTCGTCGGTAGTCGAAAAAGGCTTTTTACAACATTTTTACGTGCCGAAGTGTACGTGCGTGGGTATCATCCAGCGAGCATGGTTTCGCTTCGCTGCGAAACTCGCGGAATACTGCCGGATATAAATTTCTGCCACAAGAGCTACGGCCGTTTCCCGGAGCCGGAAATGAAACTTCTTAAATCGAGAAACGTCTTCGTAGCTACCGGATCCTCGATCGTAACGAGCCATCCGGGTAATTGTTGCACCGCCAACCTGTGTTTGTTCGTTAACCTTACAAATCCTCTTCGACGTTCTCCACTGAAAAAGGGACTCCTCGAATCCACTAAATCGAAAACATTCACAAATCTCACTTCGATCATTCTTAAAACTTTCATAACATTATTTATCATCGATTGTGTGTCCGAGATCGCTGCTGTATCATCGAGATTTGTTTAATCAAGGTATTACAAATTGTATGGATAGAAGAAACTTCCTCAAAGTTCCTAAAACGTTTCACTGGATTTTCACGGTAGGAATAAATGTCGGGATATTATTTAAACTGAAAGGGCACGTATTATTTCAAGCAATCAATCTTTCTCAATGCTATATTCTCCGAGATACGAAGGTTAATGCTACCCAAAATCTTGAGAAATGTAACATTGACAAACATTGTTTGCTCATAGTACAATACTTGCCTTTTCCAAGCAATTGGTATTCTCTTTTCACATTATTTCCTACCATAAAAATTATGTGACGTATTTCGTATTTATGTTAAAACGTTCGAACATCTCGAAAAATATGAACAATACAGACAAGCGTTCTAAACACAAGTTTTGTCAAGGTAGACATGTCGTGATCTCGTTTGCTTGACCTTGCAACTCCCCATAAGGTACACTCTATCCACATCTTTAGTAATTCCTTTTGATCAAGCAAAATCAACGATTCAGCGGTTCTCTTGATCGAATAAGCTACGATGAATAATCGAATGGATGTTTCTATAGAAGTTTCGCGTTTTCTATACACTGCACCTCCCTGCTCATTCCCGGGATAGTTCATGCATGCTCACGGACACGAAACGAACGAAATTGGATAGCTAGATGGCTCGGATTCGCGTGGACGCGTCGGACGATAAGTTTTAGCGAAAGGGGAAAGCAAAAAGTAGGAGGAAGAGGGTGCCATAACATGGTCGATGAAACCTCAACTGCCAGAATATTTATGAAAATCATCCACTTAAAACCGTACGCGACTTCTGTCGGAAGACGGACTTAATCCTCGTGGCAATAGAAACTTCGGTGAAACTCGTGCTAAATCTCTGAAACGCGACCCGCGTCGGGCGTAAACCAGCACAAACGAAGACGAGAGATTCCTATCGAACACTAACGCGAAATCGCCGGGCAAATTCGCCACTAATTCTCCTGTGGGAAACGTAATCGCGCTGCACACGCTGGCCAAAGCACGTTTCTGCAAGATGGTTTCTTTGAAAACGTACGAGCGTCGACTTCGCACGATTTTCTTAATCATTTCGCACGAGGAAAGATAAAAGTCTGTCTGACGAATGTTATTTAGTTTGGCAAAAACTATTCTAAATAATAATTTGTTTCTTTGACTTAGAAGTCGACCGAGAATAATTTTTCCAACTCTGATTGAACTTCCTCGAGCCATTGATTTTCGAAGATCGAAGTTGCCTGCTGCAACGTCGAAGAACACAGCTTGCAACCGATTGTTTGGTTCACTTGCGCGACAGCTCGCTCCTGGTAACTGCTTGTAAGAGAATTTCGAGCGTTTGCTATTCTGAGAGCAAACCTGTAATTTGATAGGGATCTTCCTGATGATATCTATAGATTTTTTAGCATATATTTGCAATATATAGCGTATTGCACGATGCTTATGGATTTGTCGGGAAAATTGTGATTTGAGAAGTGGGTTTCTGTAATTTTATTGGAATGTGACAATAAGTAGTATGTGATGTGCTTCAAATCATATTTGCAACATTAAGAACGGCCATGTGTTTGTCTTTTCACTCAGTAAATATACTTCGTTGGAGAAACGAGAATAGTATGGTAACAAGTTTCTTTGCGCTATAAAAAGAAAACTATTAAAAGGACTACGTCGAGACATCAGAAAAGATGTTGACAATGTTCTCTTTTAAATTAATTGTAGGCGTCGACAGCATTTGTTCAAGTACGTTGCAGCATGTATCGTTCCTTCTTGAAACCGACAGAAAAGTTATGCATGCTGAAAATTGCAAGTCGAATAAGTCTTTAAATAATGACCAATTAAAAATGTGAGAAATATGGGCCATTTTCATACAAAATCAGTTTACCGATTTATCGGTACCTTAATTTAGGTTCACTTTAATTTGATAATAGTTTCACAATGAAGCTCAACAAAGTTTACACACTGTTGAAGAAATCATTCATTGCAACAACGTTTTGTATTAATTACATATAAGGTAATACATTCTGTTACAAAAATCGTAAAATAGTTTCGATTGTCAAGGTTTATATAGCAACTATAATTTAAGAAAAACAGGTATCTATGAGCGAATTTTTAAGAATTGACCCTCCACTATCTAATATTAAATCAAGGTCGCAAAATAAGATTCTTAACACTAGGCTTACAGAGCACTAACAGCAACTATTTTATATATATTAAAGAAATAAATCTGTCGACTTATTCCACGTGGATGCACCTTTGCAATCTCAGTAATCGTTAATGAGACGTAACAGAATGCGCCATTTTGACGCATCCCGTAAACCTAGCGTTAAACTTTTTCTGTTGTTCCATTAAATAGTATTTCATTCGCTTACTTTTATCACAAATGCACAAAACCCGCGGTCTAATTATAATTTGCTATAATCGTCTTCGAAAGATGACTGCTACCGAACATCGTAAATATGAAAAATATATAATAGAATTTATACGAACGTATAAAGCAAAGCATATTACGAAGTATAATATACTACTCCATCGTACAATCTCAAGTACAGTCCTTACGAGTACGTTATAAATATCACAAGCTTGCAATTATTAACACGAATGTTAAATGCCGAAACACTACGTTATATCCGCTAAATTTTTCACAGATCAAGTGCCATTTCATTATAATTTAACTCACTTTTACCGCACACACTTCGTGTTCGACGAGTGTGCTCACCGCCTCTTTATGTTTCCAACGCGGCAGCGGTGCACATTTCCAAAATCCTCTACGGTCGAGAACGTAATTTTTTCCGTTGATCGTTCCAGCAGCTTGTACCGTAATCTTCCCGTCCTGGATGGAAACAGAGTTTCGCGAATCGTCTATCATACTGATTGCTTTACGCGAGCTTATCGGTGTAGCTCGAGCAGCTTTGAAAATTGAAAGTCCGCGAAGGAGACCGATTCCGAGGGTGGACAGGTAGCCGGAGAGGGTGGTTAGAGATAGAAGATTCCCCATTAATTTTGCGAATGCTTAATTTCAATCCGGGGTCGGAATGGCGAGGCGTTTCGCGTTGAATCGATCCTAAGTGGCCATCGCGTTAATATCGTTTAAGGATACACAATGTCCGCGGATAATGGAGGGCGGGCTGGTCGTTATTCGCGAAACAAAAGCGGAGAATGCCTCCCCTAGCACGACTTACTTGTTGCTCGGTTGGATCTCAACGCCTCTTCTCTGGCGAATATCACCATCCAGAAGCGACAGTCGTGCACAAAAGAGGGAGATCAGAAAGGGTGACAGAGAAGAGGATGGCAGGGTCAGCGATCTTGGAGGACAGGGTTCATCCAGAAGCCAGACAATACCCGGCCATGCAAAGATCGTCACGACGGAACAATCGTCGAAAGTGCACCCCTTAGAATTCATAAACGGCGCCGCACGCCGCCCCGCTTTAAAACAGCGCGAACGCAACTGAACTGCGAGCGAACCAGCAAAAATTTCCGACGAAATGTCTCGGACCACCTCGCGCTAAATTTACTCAACATCGACGCCGGAACAACCGAGGATTCAGTCCTTAATTGGAATCGTACAATTCGTAAATGTAACTCGTGCACAGCGGACTCTCGTGTAAACGAACACATTCCTATTACGCGGAAAACATTTTCTATGCAGAACGGAGGTTCTGCAACTGTTTTCTAAACAGTTACGAAGAACGGGAGCAATATTGTATTTGGACTGCAGGATGTTTATGCAAAATGAATGATCGTATGTATCGATTGTAACGAACAGTCTTTAATATCTTTAATCGTTCTGTTAAATTGATATTATTAGATTCTGTTGATTTTGAATGTTTATTTTATTATAAATGCATAAAATTTATAGTCTAGTTGTAATTGTATGTAATCGTTACAGATACTTTCCCGATGGATAATTTGGAAGGAATAAATGTAAAATTTCACATTTTTCTTGTGTTTAATTAAAAATTTCTAAAAATTTAAAAATTCTGTCAATTAAAAATAATTTCATTGGGAAACTTTTTTGTAGTAGTTAAGGGTTAAAATGGTTTGTTCGCAGGGATCCGAGAAGTTATAGAATTTTGTTGGGACGTTGTTAACGCAATGTTTTGTCTATCTTTGTGTTCGCATTACGGTTTGTTTAACGGTTACATCATAACTTCTTATCGAGGTTCGATCGTTCGACGGGTCTCAATTCATTCGCCTCGTTTGTTTCCCAATTAGGTCAGTTAATCGAGATTCTACTGTAATCGGAAACTTTCAGCCCGCATTGTTCCCCGGTCCCATGCATTAAAATACTTTAATGCGATTAATGGAATTACCTTATAATCGATCAATTAGCCGATAGCGTCGAGTAATTTCCTCCGTGTACGTGTCGGATGGAAAAGTAATACTTCGCACGCTGGTCGTGAACTTTTACGCAAATGTAAAGCCGATTATAAATGTTAATTGAACTTCTCTTTTCTGATAGAACTACTCGAT
>CM052090.1:13171485-13184606 GCA_028453745.1 Agapostemon virescens | reverse complement strand
GTAACGTACGTAAATTTGCATTAAGATTGGCAGACGGGTGATTACACGTTTGATTCGGTTCCGCATCGCGAAACCGTTAACCAAATGCCGACCGGTGGACACGTCGGCGGGAAAATTAATTTTTAAATCAAGGCACATAATTGCATCGCTATTTTTTGAGTGACGCGGCAATCAACGCGTTAATTGGCTCCAATAAAAGTCCAACCGTGTGGCAGGGACGTGCAGAATCAGTCGTCGATTACTCTGCCGGGCGATAACGCGACGCTATAAACAGAGAACATAACATCTCTATAACGAGCCAACCCCCTTTCTCTTCTCTCTCTCTCTTTATCTATCTATTTGTCTATCTATCTATCTATCTCTCGCTGCCCCCGCTCTCTACTTCTCTCTCTTTCACTGTGTCTCTCTTCCAGTTCGTTGTATTGCGCGCTTTTATTTTTCGAAAGGTACAACGCTCGAGATAAATGCACCGAGATATACCCGTGCAATGCATCGCGATTGTTTTGCCGCGGCGCTATGCGTCCTCGCACCAGTCGAGAACAAAAGGGAAGACGGCCGTTTATGCAACGGGCGCCGGTATGAAAAACCGAGAAATTCGCTGGTGTCAATTACAGCCGTTTCTCCATTTCCCATTGAATTACTCCAACATTAAACTCTCCCCCCACCCCTCACTCTTTCACACTCTTTCTCTCTCTCTCTTTCTCTCACTCTCTAACCCCCACCCTCTCACGGTTTCACTCCATTGTGTTACCATTGATGAGAGAATTTTGAAACTAGAGAGTTTTGAGGCATTCTCTGCACCAAGCGTTATCCAGGATTTTTATAGCGCATGATTGGTCCTCGAAATGCAATACTCGAACAAAATGGATAGTGTAGAGGGATTCTATACTGTTTAAACACTCTGCCTTGTAATGCTGCCAATCGAATTTAAGTGGCATGCTGTATTATACATCGAATTTGTGATTATTCGAGCTAATTCTGTACGGGGTAAGCGGGTAATCGAAACACTCGTGTTGTGGCTTTATTATACGGGGAAAATTATAATTTATTATATAAATACGTATATTATATTTGTGTTCTTTTATCTTTATTGCGCTCCTAATTTATCTGAGCTATTAAATTATGTATTCTTTACAGAATGATTGCGATACGATGAAAGTATCAATTCAATGTTTTTAATTGATAGAAGAATGTTTTCGGATAATCGAAACACTCGCGTTACAATTCCTATAGACATGGAAAATTATAATTCATTGTATAGATACGTCTATTATATTTGTTTTCTTCTATTTTTATTTCGCTTTTAATATATCTGAGCTATTAAATTATGTATTCTTTACAGAAAGATTGCGATGCGATGAAAGTATCAGTTCATTGTTTTCAATTGGTAGAAGAATATTTTCAGATAAACGAAATACTCCTATTGTAATTCTTATAGACATGGAAAATTATAATTTATTCTACAGATAGGTCTATTTCATTTGCGTTATTTTAGATTTACTGTCCTGTTAATAAAAATATTGAATGTCTATTATATTATTTATATAATAACTAGGCTGCATTTATATTCGAATAATCGAGGTTATACTATCCTACTACTGTTTATAAATTTTATTGTGTATTGCGTGCATATTGAGCATCGCATTTATTTCTATTTATAAGCATTGAGATACTTACATAGAAAGAATGAAAACACAAGAGATACTTAACAAAGGAATCAGATTACAATGTATCTCAGTTATTCGAAACATTTTCTCTTTGACTGCAAACAATTTGAGATTATTAATGAAATTGCATATTGTTGCGAAGATTTCTGCTTCTCCCTGTTGGTGAGCACATTGTATTTAATAATAACAAAGTACCCGTTAGCACAACTATTTATTTAGAATAATAATCGATTAATTGTTTCCATGAAATGGATCGTTATACGTCTTCTTGCTCTGACGTCTCAAATGGATCTGTCAACCTTCCTCTCATCGATAGCTACCTTGTTGGCCAGAAACTACAATATCGATTCGGAAGTCGATTACTCTTGATCGAATGGTTCTAATTCAAATCTCTGAGATATCTCCAGACTATCGCAAGAGAGGACCATTTAATTACTGCCACAATTTCGCAAGTTCATTGTTATCTGTTTCTCATCGCATTCGATTGCATCCAATAGCACTCGAATAAGCGACGAGGATGTATTATTTTATATTAAATCTTTGTCAATCGATGACAAATATGAATAAACAAAAAATATATTTTACACGAATTCAAACGTAATCGAAGTGTAAATCAATTTACATGAATTAACCCTCTATGGACCGAATTTTTGTTTTTAATCCAAAAAATTGGGGGAACGAAAAATCAGAAATTATGAACCTATGTATGCAAATAAAATAAATTTTTCTTTTTAAACAATTTTATTGCCATATATTCACTATGTGACTTTCAGTTAACAACGGCCTATAAAGTTTGCACTTCTGTGCATAAAAGCTTAAGCGTGAAATTCCATAAAACAATTTGCACTTGACGTTAAACACTTTATTTTTGCAATCTCTTTGTTGGATCACATTGCAGTGCATACATATTGGTATAGTCAACTACATTGCTTATAATTCCCTTGTCAAATAGTTTTCAAAAATAGGTCACAGGAGAATGGGGTGCTTCGGGGACATTAGGGCAATCTCCTTTCCAAGGGCGATAACAACTATTATTATTCGTCTGGAATCGCGGTTGTCAAACAATTCTTTGTGGTCCTGCATCTTCCTCATCTGACGAGGATTGAGTACTAAATTCTTCGTCACTGTCAATGACATTTATCCGTCGTCGGGGAAATACTATTACATCTTCATCGGACTCGGAATCTAATAAGGAATCATCGGATCTATTATCGCTAATGCGTCTAATTCTAATTCCTCTGTTATTTCTATCTGATTTTGTATTCATATTTTGGGTATATGATGTATAAATCTGAAAACAGGAGAAAGCACAAGCTTTATCCTAAATGTACCAAAATCTGCCATAATAGCCCACTGTTACCTCAAAGTTACAAAACTGTATCATAAAAAAACAGTAAAAAATTGAAAATTGAAATGCAAACAAATAGGTTGTTATTGATATACGAAGCCAGAGCTATTATGTGCACTATTTTTAGTTTGGTAATCACTGACAAAAGCACAAATAATATCAATTGGATCAAATGGTTTCGCTTATTTTTACTGCAGACAGTTTGCAAAGCATTTCTTTTGTTATTTCAGGTTGATGAGCCTAGTAACGGTCATAAATACTAATATTGGTTGTCTTGGCAACGTTATAGAATTAAGATTTATAAGCCATCTCATGAAAAAAGCTATACTTATTTGGTAAAATGTCGATAAATTAAAATGTGACCTGAAAGTTACACGGGCCCATAGAGAGTTAATAAATGTAATCGAAGAGGAAAAAGAAAAGACAGGAAAAAATGACCGACATTTTTTGTTCACGAATACAATATTTCCTAACAATTGTAAGTGTTTCGTTGTTGGTATTAAAATTCGTCCAACGATGCACGGCAATGCTACTAGGAATATACTCGAACATAAATTTTATTTCTATCGATATCCCAAGTTTCGACGACGATAGAACGTAATCGTAAAAATGGCTGTGAAAACTCCGAAAAGAATATTCATCTTTTCATACCTACCATTCAAGTTGCATACGAAATATTTCTTGTATCGTAATAACTGGGGGAGATATCAAGTGGTCTGATTTATTTTCAGTGAAATGTTCTGTACTCGACTCGGTAAAAGTGATATCAAAGTAATCAGTGTAGAGAGTCAAGATTTCAACGTTTTAAAATCATAAAATGCTCGACGCAGGGTACAGAAATATATTAATAAAAGAAATGAAATTATACGAACACAAAAGAAAATATTAAATTACACAAACTGCATTTTCATTCTAATAATTATTAACCGTATTTCTATACATAAATTTCGAAAGATTGCTCATTATGTAAAATCCTAATTTGGCACTTATTGTTTCATTTAATTCACTACTGTTTATTAGTGAAATTCCACAAAGATAGCTCGATACAATTTAACATCAGTTCAATTTTTTTTCAGCTATTAACACTAGAAATACCAAACTAATCATTTTGATTGATCCCAAGTTTTTTCTTTTCGCAATTATTAAAATTATAAAAATGTTTTCATCAGAAATTTTCGGATGCACTTCTTCAATAACGTACATGTCACAATAAGTATTATATGAAATTTTAATAGATGCAGCCTCGTTAATATTATAAAACAATGTATATCGTTGGATTTATTGTTCGATAGTTCTAGTGTAAAAATTATAAACATATTATCGTGAGAAACGTTTAATCTTTTTCTACACTGCCACAAAAGTAATTCCAAACAGCTCCAATATTCAAATTTCATGAACTGGAAACAGTAAAAGTGGTATAACTTCCATATTCAATCGAAAAAATATAACAAAAATATTAATTAACTATAAAGTCATATCACGTTTGAAATAGATCTCAGTGTTTAATTAATTTACATTGGTTTCGCCAAATTATACGAGATAATATCTCTCTGTTGCGGTAGTTGTCTCGCTCTCAAATAATTGAAAATTATCGTCGTATGCTGTCGAAAGAATAAGAATACGTTATGTAATAAAAAATTATTATAAATACAATATTAATTCCATTCGTTGCTAAAGCTCGCACAAGTAGCTGTTCCAACTGTAAGTACTTATTTTCGCTTTGCTCCGCTCGACGGCAGAATAGTTTGAATTAAAATGAAATTAATCGGAATCGAAGTCAACGAGAGGAATTGCTCCCATCGATTCTGCTGTCTTCGCGGTTTTACGTTTTCACGTTTTGCTTAACTGCACGCGACCGAACTTATTTGTTAAGCAGGCAATGTCGAAACTCCGTTACACAAAAGTAGTCCTCGGAAGTACTTAATTCCTGTTGGGCGCGCGCTTTCCAGCCGAAGTTCGCCAACTATCTGCACGATCGAAAGTATTAACGGCGGGAAGAACGGAATTCGGAAGTTGCCGGTGATTCGGTAATGGTCGCCAGACACGAGCCGGCAATCGCTTTAAACTTTGACGTTATCCTTATTTTTCCGTGCGCCGCGTGGGATTTGCATGCATATGAAAGCGTGAAATTTACAACAACATCCGCCTGTTAGTCCGCTCCGTGGAACTTACTATTACGATGGTATTGAGGTCTCTATATATTTTTTTTCTCGCCGCTACGGGGTCCTTTCATCCTCCGCACTGAAAATTTCATTATAAAGTTTACCTCAGGAATTATTCTGCCGAGCTAAATTACTGCGACTTGTTAAATCTCCGTTCGCTCTCGCGTTTTATAATTCTTGAATGTTGCGAACCGCTCTGGAGTTCCTTTTGTTCTTTATCTTCTGCGCGGAAATGTATGGATGCGGTGGCGTGCACTGTAATAAATAACGAGAATCGAAGCGGTCAGAGTACTTCAAGTATTTTTTAATCGAACGCGTTCCTGAAACTTCCGGAGAAAATCTTTTTGCGCGCGCGAAACTTTCGGTTGCGGGGATTTCAAACTGTGAATCGCAATTTACAGTTCTGAGAACAAGTTTTGTATCTGTATGAAGAATATTCAGATTCTATTTATAAGATTTATGAAATCAAAGAGGCTCTTGGAAAACTTTCCGAAAGAGTGATTTCGATTCGACAGCGTTTATGGATGTAATACTTTATGCTTCGTTTTGTGCAAGTTTTATTTGAAAGTCTTTATATCTTCAGGCACAACAGCGATACTTGGGGTGGTTAAGATAAATATAGAATATTCTGAATGTTGACGAAGACAAGGAATAATTCACTGAAATAGCTTATATTCTTTAATAATATTTATACCTAAAACAGATACATGAGACTTATTTCTATTGCAATGAATGTACATTTTTCTACAAATGTGGGTAGACACGTCAACATTAGGTTCATAAAATAATGTAAGATAGTTACTGTGAGGGCTCCGTAAACCTACTGTTAAAACTCGGTTTAAGATGAATATGGAACATTCTGAACGTTGATGGAGACAACGATCAATTAACTGCAATGGCCCGTATTTCTCCAAAGGAATTTATATCTAAAACAAAAATATAAAAGACATTTATTTGTATTTCAATGTATATACATATTTTCTACAAATGTGGATAGACACGTCTTCATTAGGTTCATAGAATAATGTAAGATAGTTATTTCAGTGCTCAGTAAACCTACTGTAAAAATTCAACTTAAGATGAATATAAAACATTCTAAATGTTGACGAAGACAACGAATAATTAACTGTAATGACCTATATTTCTCCAATGAAATTTATATGTGAAAAAAATACAAAAGACATTTATTTGTATATCAATGTATGTACTTCTACAAATGTGGATAGACACGTTCCGCGTTAGGTTCATCAAATAATGTAAGATAGTCACTTTGAGGGCTTAGTAAACATACTATGTTAAAATTCGGCTTATACAAACGGAGTTACATGGTGTTTCAAATTTCGAGGCGCATCAAAGTTAACAACCGACCGAAAGAACTACTTATTGTCGAAAGTTCCACAATACAAGCCATCAAATCGTGAACATTAACCGGAAAACGATACCACCCCTGTAACCGATGTAAACCGCGTGCTCTCTGTTTAGCGGAGAACGTCGAAATAAATTTGCCTCGGCAGCAGATCGCCGACGTTTATTAGACGCGCTTTAACAGTTACCGAGCGTAGCTGTTCGCAGGCAGCGTGGCGCGCAACAACAAAGAGAGAAAACAATCGATACGTTAAACGAGCAGAATCGCGCGACTGTAATTTCAATGATCCGTCATCGAAAGTTGGAAACGCGGGCCGCACGTCGCGCGAAAATAAAATTCGCGTCGACGAGTCGCGCGGAGCCCCGATAATAAAGCTGAAACGTGATTCTAAACGAAATTTCGCGCGATAACGAAAAACCGTTCCCTGCAGGGGGAATATTTTTTGTCTCCATGAAACTATTTCGTCGAGAACGCCGTTGCATATACATAACTATATATATGTATATAATACGTGTATATATATATATTATATATATGTGTATAACAAGATCAAGTTGAAAGGAACGTAAAACGTGATTTTGATGGATCGCTCTCTCGGACCTGGCGTTCTTTGTGAGAATTAGTCGAACACACTTTTACCCGAGGATATCCTACTCTCGCATTCCTAGCGACGATCCTGTTCTTTCATCGGGAGGGACTTTAATTTACTTCATTTTTCTTGAATATACGGTCAATCAACTTACCGGCGAGTATTGACGCTCCCGTTCTGGCGCACGCTTGTCTCTAAAAGGTGAGACCGCTACGAAATTCCTTTTGCTCCGCGCCCTAGTACTTTACGAACTGCGTATTATCTCGTTGCCTTTTCTCGCCACGGAGTTTTCATTGAGCGATTCAATGGGCAGAGACCATCAGAACATTCCACACGGTTTAATCCGCCATGGTGTCGTATTTGCGCGGAAATAAGCATCCGACGGTACTGGCTCAAGTATCGACGAGCGCGCCTTCAGAAACTGGCACACTGTGCCGATTTGGTCTACGATGATACTAAAACGCGAGGTAATGTTTCTAAACTGAAAAGTTGATCGG
Source organism: Agapostemon virescens (assembly GCA_028453745.1). NCBI lineage: Eukaryota > Metazoa > Arthropoda > Insecta > Hymenoptera > Halictidae > Agapostemon > Agapostemon virescens. The sequence continues at coordinate 13,176,977 of CM052090.1, read as the reverse complement.
CGCGAGGACAATTCTAGATACGTGGCACGGCTGACTCGGAAGATTTGGCTGGAGACCTTCAGGAGCCGCGAACATTGCAATTGCTTTTTGAAAAGTTATGATTAGATCTTCCGAACGTTATAATTCTCTGCGCTAAGGATATTTCCGCTTGGAGGCTCTTATCGCGGAAGTTGTAGAACGGTTAAGTAATTTATGCCTGCTTTTAGCACTAGAACTACCAAACCAGTCATTTCGACTGGTTCCTAGTCTTTTCTTTCGCAATTATTGAAGTTATAAAAATGTTTTCATACAAAATTTTTGGCTGCACTTCTTCAATAACGTACATGTCACAATAAGTATTATATGAAATTTTAATAGATGCAGTCTCGTTATTATTAAAAAGCAATGTATACCGTTGGATTTATTGTTCGGTAGTTCTAGTGTTAGTCATCGGTCCTTGATTTGGTCTATGGCGATACTAAAACGCGAGGCAAAGTTTCTAAACTGAAAAGTTGATCGATGCGGGGACAATTGTAGTAACCTGGCATGGCTGGCTCGGAAGATTTGGCTGGAGACCTTCAGGAGCCGCGGACATTGCAATTACTTTTTAAGAAGTTATGATTAGATCTTTAGAACGTTGTAATTCTCTACGCTAAAGATATCTCCGCGTATCTACTGTTTCCGCTTGGAGGCTCTAATCGCAGAGGTTGTAGAACGGTTAAGCAATTTATGCCTGGTTTTAGACATCGGTCTTTGACGTTGTTATATGTAAAAACTGTGCGGAGAACATAAAATTCAATTGGTCATTGAAGGCTTTGATGTTTGCAAACAGATTGAACTGAGAGGACTGAAAATGAAAACGAAAAGAAACGACTGTAGAGTTCGAAGCAATCAATTTGGCAAAAGTCAAACGATATGAACTGGAAACGAATAACTTTTTTCAAACTGGTCCAGATCGTTTGAGATTTTTTAAATGTTAGAGGAATTCGTTCACTCGATAACGTTAAAAAAGGAATTTTACGTCAGAGTTGTAAAGAAAAATAGGAAAGGTGATTTTTTAATTTTTCATCTTTTTTGTAACGAAAGATTTAAAACGCGTCTTTTGTGAATCCGAAAGAATTATACAGATGTGCAAAGGTTCATCGAAATCGAGTGACACTTAAAAAAGCACTGGTATTAAAATATGTAAAAATTTTTGAGTTTCGAGTCGGATCGCATTTTCTTGCAATTTCTACCGTTTTCAATCATTTATGACTCGTGGCAGCCTCGGTCGATTATGTTGAGCCTCATAGTCCCAAAGAAGTATAAGAAAAATATGAAATTAATTTGTACAGAAATATTTTAAGACAATCTGTCTGCAATGATGTTTCTGTTAGCTGATAGCAACATAAATGTTGTATTTCCTTATCGAATTCTTGTTTAAATTCTTGTTTGTTCTGAAGAAGCATAGGAAAAACATGAAATTAACTTGCACAAAAATATTTTATGGTAATATGTTTGTTACGACGTTTCTGTTATCCAATAAAAGAATAAAAGTTGTATTTCCTTCTTAAATTCTTGTTCAAGTACTTGTTCATTCCGACGAAGCATAAGAAAAATATGAAATTAACTTGCACAAAAATATTTTAAGATAATCTGTCTGCAATGATGTTTCTGTTAGCTGATAGAAACATACAAGTTGTATTTCCTTATCGAATTCCTGTTTAAATTCTTGTTAGTTCCGAAGATGCATAGGAAAAACATGAAATTAACTTGCACAAAAATATTTTAAGACAGTCTGTCTGCAATGACGTTTCTGTTAGCCGATAGAAGAATAAAAGTTGTATTTCTTTACCGAATTCTTGTTTAAATTCTTGTTAGTTCTGAAGAATTATAGGAAAAACATGAAATTAATTTGGACAAGAATGTTTTAAGACAATGCGTCTGCTACGACGTTTCCATTAGCCGATAGAAGAATAAAAGTTTCATTTGCTTTCCGACTTCTTACTTATCAGCGAAACGAGAAATAATTGTGTTTCCAATTGTAGAGTAATGCAAAGTCGAATAATTATATACGCTACTTTCAAAGCGTGTGAAAGTGTGCTTACAAATATCATTTACACCTCGAACCAGCGCCAGCCAGAAATTCTAATTAGCCAGCTATTACATAGTCATAATGACAGCTATTTCGGAACGTTGTGGGTAAACAATAATTGTCACATCAAGTCGCTAATAACTTGAGGTAATCGTTGCTAATTGAACAGTCTCTGACAGGAGTTTACCTATTTGCACGGCAATATCATTCCAACGTGCTCGAATAGGAGGAAAGTCGATGGTTAAGCCACTTTGTTTGTGAGTATGGCAAGTTTAACTAGGTAATTATTGATTCGGAACGTTGGTAACTAACAGAGGACTCCGCGTTACGCAAATCTGGCCACAAACGGCGCTACAAAGCGAGAGCAAAGTAAATCAGATATTATTATGCGCGTAAGGTTCGGAAAGCCACCGAAATTTCTTAACGTGCATTCGTTACATTATTATAAATATGCTGAAAAAATTCTATAACATGTGGGGAAACGATAAGACGTAAAATAACATTTGAGAAACACTGTAAAAATGAGACTTTGCTTAACCCCTTGGCCTACAATTTATTTTCTGATAACAGTGACTAGATTTTCTTTATCCTCCGCAAAACGACAAAAAGAAAAGTCAAATTTATAGTTACCGCGGGCGTAGCTATTCTCCATTGATTGTATGCGATCAGAGATTAAATAGAATGTTATTTTGGTTTAAAGAAAATTCATGAAACGCATGTTTAACCAGTTAAGTGTGTTTGACGACTATATCCGTCATGGAGATGTGGCAGAATTTTGTGTCATGTCGATTATATCCGTCATGCGTAAAATTTTGTTACAATTTGATATTTAAATTGTAATTCTGGCGAAAACTAAATTATATTCGTAAATTTTAATATGTTTAAATGTTTAGAGGTCAAGACGAGATGAAACAAACAAATGAAAATTATAAATAATTTGACATAGATTCATGCATCTCTGTACGCTCTGGCTAGAACACTTGATTTTCTCGACACACATAGACGCGCGCTTTGAAAAGAGATCGCCACAGTTAACAGGTTCAAAGATTCTGTTCGAAATCTTAATCACGAGTCTGACTCGTTGTTGTAGGGCAAGGGGTTAATGATATCTTAAGTTAGTACAGTGTATAATCAAACAAAATTTTCTTCTTTCCTATTAAAAAGCAAATTATGTAGTAAAGTTAGGAATGCTGTTTCGTGTTTTCACACTGTTCGTTTTAATGTAATAAACTTTACGTATAAGACAATACTGACATCAACAGATTCGATTTACGTGGCTAAATATTGGCCCGAATTCTGGGCAAATAATTCAGCTACGATTTGTGTCCGAAATGTTAATAAAAAGCGTAACATTACGCTTTCACGGTGAGTAGCCGACAGAGTATAAAAGAATTTTTATGTCCGCCGAGTTTCATGAAAAGAATGTATATTACGATACCGTTTCTTGGATGCATTTCGTCTGAAATATTCTCCAGACCACGCTAAGAAGCCTTCGCAAATAAATCTTCCGGAAAATAAAACACACGCTGTCGTGATACAAAATTCATTCTAAGAATTTTTTTATTTCGCGTAACAGTAAAACGAATTCTAAGGTTAGACACAGAATAAGAAGGGAACCTCATAATTTCGTGTTTTCCTAATCGAAGATGATATTGAGGAAATATTAACCCCTTGCCCTACAACAACGGGCCAGACTTGTGATCAAGATTTCGAAACGAAGCTTCTCAATATGTACAGTGGCTGACGAAACTATTCGGACACTCTTCAAATCTAAATAACATTTTCAAACTTGAGCCAAACGACTTAACTTTTCTGGAGCAAATAGAAGCATTGATTTACTAAATGATATGCAAAAATAATTTTGAAATAATGCCAATTGGTAGAAATTACGTCGGAAAGTAGAAAAGACATTTTTTAAAACATTTTTATTTGAACTCGTAATGAAAATTTAAAATATGCGTTTTTCAGGACTGTGTTAGTTATACACATGCTAAAAATTTCATCAAAATCGATTGACATGCGTAGAAAGGTGTAAGAATTTGTGTAGTATAAGCAGAAACTGACCAAGAATCGTGAAAGATTGCGATTTTCACCATTTTCGATGGCATGTAGCTCGTGTGTATGTCGATCGATTTCAATGAATTTTTCTGCATGTGTATAACTATCATAGATCTACCAGATGCGTCTTTAAAATTTTTAGTACGTGGCTCAAATAAAAAATACTTAAAAGGTTATTTTTTTATTGGTCATGTAATTCATACCAATTCCAATATTTACAAAATTCATTTTGCATATTCATTTATTAAATCAATGCAACTAATTGCTCAAGAAAAGTCAAGACGTTTGGTGCAATCTTAAAAAAGTTATTTAAGTTTGAAGACTGTCTGAATACTTTTGTGTGCCACTGTATATCCTTAATTTTCTTTGTATCGAAATGAAATTCTATTTAATTATTACTTGTATACAGTCATTGGAGAATAACTACGTCCGCGGTAACTACAAATATTCTATTTATTTTTGACGTTCCTTGGAGAATGAAAAAAATCTAGTCACTGTTACCATAAAATAAATCGTAGGGTAAGGGGTTAAATACATTGATTTACAGGCCTTTCGACATACCGATGTTCTATTTATTCAAAAAACGTAAACTATATCGAGTTTCAATTTTTAATCGGACGAATTGTCACAGAGATAAAAATAATTTAATTTTTCTGGAAAAAATCTCTCGAAGTCCGTTCATAATAAGTTGGCATCGATGTACAGAATATTAAATAGCTTTTCCGCGATATGATATTCACTCCGTCGAGAAATGTTTCATCTTTTATTAATAAATGCAATCGGCACAACTCTCGTATATTAATAAGGTAAAAATTGAGTCAACAGAGCCCGTAGTCAACGCGAATCCCATTTGATATATCTCATTGCTAAATGCTACGATTTTTAAATCGAATATAATGAATAGTACTCAATGCTGCAGCACTTAATCAGCTTAAACTCGAATTAACCTTTTCTAGCACTCAGATTATGTGCTTGAATTGCTGAAATATTCAACGATGTAGATAATACGCGAAACAGCGAACGATAATTCCTATGCACAACTGACGATCCGGAAAATCATTTCGCCGGCTTCGAAACGTTTCCTTTTTGAAGCGAAGATAAATCTCGAAAGAAAATAAATTGGCGACACTGTCACGAAAGTCATGCACGAGCCTGTCATGCTCGGTGCTCAGATAATATCAACGAAAATTATTAAACTCCTTGTCAAATTATTCGCGTCGCGAATTCCATTTAATATATCTCATTGCTAAATGCTAGGATTTGTAAACCGAATATAATGTTATAGTACTTGATGCTTCATCACTTAATCAGCTTAAACTCGAATCAACCCTTTCTAGCACTCAGATTATGTGCTTGAATTGCTGAAATATTCAACGATGTA
>CM052090.1:13120474-13159540 GCA_028453745.1 Agapostemon virescens | reverse complement strand
TTCAGCTTTGCGCCATTTGGCTAGCTGTATCTCCCAAAATACATAAAAGTTTGCTGCGTATCTTTATACACGTATTCTAGAAACATACTGGAATCACTTTCAAACAAAAAAAAAATCTAAAATTTTCATCTTATAAAGTGTATTCCCCCTTGATGAATTCAATGAAATGAATTTCAAAATGAGATTCATTCAGTACTGTCGTTTCAGTCATTGGTTAGACCGTGGATTTTTGGGAAAAGTGAGAATTGTCTGCAATAATTCCTACATACAAAATCTACATAGACATTTATTTCTTTTCTTGGTCAATTTAATAAATAAGAAGAAGGTGACAGTATTTTTAAATCGTTTAAACGTTTTAGAGATATTTATTCGATCTACTAATTTTTGTCAGAAACATATAAACTCCACAGTCTAAACAGAACACGCGATATCCAAGAAATTTATGACTTTCACGAGGCTGTAATTTCTTTCATGTTTTATAAAAAGATACGGTGCTTTAAGAGATTCTACGAAGACTCGGCGCAAACACTGTTAAAGAACCATGAGAACGCTGTGAGAAAGCGCCGTGATATAAACAAGAAATGGATCATGGAAACATAAATGCAGATATAATAAAAGGCGAGGTTATTGCCCAAGATGGAGAGTTTTTAATGTAATAATAGTTCTCGAAGGTACTGAAACGAACCTTGAACTTCTGTTCTCGTTTCGTCGAAATAGCAGACTAAAATAGCAGCATCCGTACAATACAAGGTATTTCGCATCCTCTAATTATCCAGTAAGGGTTCCACTAATGCTGCAGAACCGAGGTATCGAATTTGTTTTGGGAAACCACCATCGACCAATCTATTTATGCTTATGTAAACGTATAAATTCTAGAACAGCGAGTGCATCTGGTACGTGGATTCTGATGGTACGTGTTCGTGCACGTTATCAACGTATCCCGAAGGAGGAATTAGACTAATCTGTTGATTCACGATTTGGGACGAAAGATGACCGCATTGACCGTCCTGGAAATTTTACGGATACCCTATCGTACGATCAAAAATTCATGAAATTTAATTGTCCGTTGAGCATCTAATAATTTCAATTTTTTTGTTTTGGTGTTTCAACTTACGTCGAACGTTCGTAAATTGTCAAATCTTCCAATAGCGAAACGTTTACACCGTGCAAAAGTAATGCCCATATTCTTTTCAATTTGTATTTTATAAATCTTTGTTCTCACCGAATCTTTCTTATCAATTAGGAAATTTTACATTTCTTAGTTGCTTTCGAATAATTGTCAATTATCAACATTAAATCATTTCAAGAGTCAAAATATTTCACGTACATTACAAAATACTTCGATGTGTAACATCCATTTGCTTTCCCTCAACTATTTTTTCATCGATTCGAGGTTCTAATTTTGAAGGGTAGTTTCGTCCCTGAAACTCAATTTATCGGGGTTAAAACAAATATGTATTTATTAATAGCCAACTGTTCTACAAACTATAAATTCTATCTACGGTATCTAAAATATTTGCATCGAAAAACGGACAAGCTAAAAAATGATCGAACCTTCGACGAAGCTGAAATATCGTTTCCTTATTCTGAGAATTTATATACAGTCCCGCGAAAAATTCCTCGATCACATGACGTGTCATTCTAGTTATTTACTCGCGGAATTTGTAATTTCAATTGAAGAATCGTCGTTAAATTTAACTTTTTAAACCATCAAAGTGCCCGATATTTTGACGGTTTCATAGTGGTACGAAACATGAGTCATTCTATAAACAATGAGAGTAAACATTTTGGGGCTTAAATAAAAAATTTTTGTCTTTGTTGTTATCTTTCCTTCATTAATAACCTCGAGAAGCTGAAAACAATGCAACGGTACTAAATTACGGTACTAAATAAATTTTTCTAAAATCCGCTGTTTAGCCGTAAAAATCAACCGAAATATAATCGTAAACATAGCTATTTACAAATTATTAATTATTTACAGTAAAATACAATCTGAATTAATTTTATCCAATTCGCTGTCTAATCCGTTGAGGGACAAAATTCGCCTACTCTCGATTGTCTATCGGTACAACAAATTATCCTCATCTGCTATTATTTTCTTAGGGGTTGCTCACCACAAAATAATTTTTCATTATGGCGCCGTAACGATATTATACTTTCTCTTTGAACAACTATAATTGAGCCGTTCATTTTGAAAGTGGCTTAAGTCCATTTATGCTCGAAGCGAGATATTGAAGGGTTTGCGTTGGATTAAATTTAAAAATATGGGTAACAGATAACATAATAGAATAATGTTTTTGGATTTCTAAAAATGTCAAATTTATCATCCCAATTTGCATAATTAACATTATTGAAGAAATAATGTTTTTGATGGCTATGAATGGACTTACGCCATTTTCAAAATCAATGAAATGATGTTTTCAATTCTTAAGAAAGCACAAGTCCATAGGAAAAGTAAATTTCCCTTGAAATTAAAATAAATGTATACACTTTTACGTTATAAAATCAAAAAAATATTCAACTTTCATTCTTTTTTAAATAATTTTTACATTAAAATTAATACAATTTTATTAATTATTATTCAGTCTTCTCCAGTTTGTGTACGCGGGAGGGATTTAAAATAACTGTGGTGTGCAGGTGGTATATAATGTAATAAATCCATTAAGTCCTTATACTTTAAGTTTGTGAGTGGTCTCGGTTTTTTGTAAAGTGATGCCAACTAGATATTATTAAAGTTTTCCGGTTTTCCCCGTTACGGTTGTAAATCCAATGTTTTGAATAGTGCAGTCTCGTTCATTGTCGTTTCATAGAATAACTTATATGAATCGCTTCTCAAAAATCTCATCCAACATACTTTAAACCAATTTACTCTTTCCCCGTCACTATTTTTTAGCATTTTAAAAATCGCATTTTCTGTGGACCGGCACTGTTCCGTTGTTTAAAACAAATTCATTGCACATTGATAATTTAACTGTTACTTTGATAATTAAACATAAAGCTGGGATCTCATAAAATTTTATTGCATAATTATTTTCCATATCTATTTGAAACTCTTACAATGGGACTTACGCCACTTTCAAAATAAACTTTTTCATCGCTTCATCAATCAGCAAATTTTCGTGTTACAAAATCTTAATGATTTTAAATATATCAGTAACAAGTTGCCTTAGAATGAAAAGATCTTGTAAACATGTAACTAATATGGCAGCAGACTCGAATTTTTTTAAAATGGACTTACGTCACTTTCAAAATAAACGGCTCAATTAGAGAATGCCTGTGCAGCGCTCTTCTCCTGAAGTCTTCATAGTTTTATATTTCACCAATTCAGCCGAGGCATTAATGCATAAAAGTCACGAGTTTGGCAATTACCACTACAGCTTCGGTTTTATTGACTAACTTACTCTGACTTGGTAGGACCGCTCAGGGTAACAGAGTCTATGTGACGAATACAAAATTGGTAATTAGGTTACTCGAATTTTTCCGTAACCCCAAATTTATCGAAAATATCGATTCCATGCAGTTTATAGTTTCGACGCGCCGGCTTCTCGAGTGAAACGTTGGCTAAACTAATTTCGAGTGGCCTCGATGGCACCGGTAAACATCTCGGTATCCCTGGGAGACATCCCTCGGTTCGTTTAGGCGAATTTTTCCCCTCGGAATGCCTGTTCGTTCCACTGTGGCGAGTCGCACGAGATTCGAGGGGGTAACGATCGTTCCTTGCCCGGCCGGGTAATTAAATTCGCCGCATCGCGTCGTCGACGTTAAACACTCGCGTGTATTATTTAATGCTCGAATTTGTCGGAAGCTCACGCTCGGCCGAACTGTGTACAGATTCTGATAGCACGGTATTTGCAGGTGCGGTTCCGTTAATTGTATTCCACTTTCAGGGTGGGTTGCTGCTCGGAAATGTGGTAATAGCGTGAACCATCGCCGGATTAGAACTCGTCGTATTCAATTATTTCCGAATTGCGGCCAACTTGAGGCAATCATCGTTAACGGGAACATTCGTCGGCTCTTACCGATGCGTCGATGGCTAAACGTTAGTTTCAGAACATAATTGGACGCGCAAGAAAATCGCTTCATTAGAAGCTGCCGCGCAAGATAATTAATTAACTCTGCGTTCCATAGCGGAGAGCACCTGCTGCTGTTGCGGCTGCTTGTCGCGTTCCTAGTTGCAAGTTTCGATATTTCCAAAAACATGCGAAACGCGCTGGTCGCTGTTCAGGATCGATACATTTTTAATTTTCAATCCTGGTAATTAGACCGACAATCATTCTGGTTAATACACAGTGTTTGGACCGATTGCAAGAAACGAGAGTAAAATAGAAATTGATTTCGTTGTGGAAAATGTTCATCTTTCTATTTAAATTGCACTTACATATATATAAAATATTGTAAATTTCACAGATTTCATTCGACAAAGTGATTTGTTAAAAATAAAATCTGAGCAGCCGTAGTTTTGTTCCAAGATATAGCATTATTAAGCGACTTTGCCTAACGTCTTCAACTATTCTTAAAATTTCAAGGACACCTGGAAAACAGTATTTCAAATTTTAATAACCATGTGTCAAGATGGAATCTCAGAAGTATACAGTGTGTCTCACTAAATCTGATACAATACGACGTGTTCACTATTTGTTTGTATTGTGCAAAATTTCTGAAGGACAAATTGTTCGAGTTCATTCCTTTTTTCTCACTTCTTATAGAAATACGTAATTTTATTTAATTTAAACAAAAATAAAAATTTTAAAATAAAAATTTGAAATTAAATTTAAAAAAAAATGTAAACAAAAAAGAACATCGATGCCCTTCAAATCTCGAAAAACATGTGCTTTTACAAAAATTATTTCCACCATAACATGCATCCCTTCGAATCATACAATTATTCCTACAACATTCTTGTACCACCGGTGTCGTATTTATTTAATGCGTAAAAATATATATTTTATAATAAATTTGTAACTTAAAAATATATTTCCACAAAAAGAATACTACATTGTATAGTATAAATCGAATAAGGTTGTAACAATATATCAAATTTTTGCCAAAACATCAAATGGCCTAAATGAAAAGTGAAAAGCAAAAAGAGTTTAATGAGATACGCTGTATATTGAAAATATTTTTAAAAAAAGCAACGAACGATGAAATTACTTATACACGCTTTCGCGGTAAAGATACGCTGCTCGACAATTCGATACGCGATTTAAGATGCGCGCGTTGGAGGATCAGTATCTTCTACAACCGAAGATACAGATTTCTTTTGCTAAACAAATTGCGCGCTACAGCGTCTACCGCGCAGCAGATTTCGTCCGACGTTAAATCTCGTTAAATGTGCTCTACTCGAGTGTAACCGAATTTCGGAGAAGTTGAGATAATCGCCGTTAATGGAACGACGTCTGCATGCTCTTACACGCGACAGTGTTTCATCGTTAATCACAAAGTTTCATTCGCGATCCGAAGAGTACTCGTCAATTTCTAGCCCAAACGGTTTGTAATAGATTTTCAACTAAGAACTGGAACACCTATCGCTTTATGAAGAACAAACAATTCGCCTTTTGTGTCTTTAACACTTTGACAGCCATGTCAGTCATATTTGGGTGACAGAATTATTTGTACGGTTTCTAAATAAATTTTTACGTTAATATATTCATTTGTATCAAAGTTAACGATTATACAGAAAGTGCAAGAAGGTGGAAAGAGCACTTGACGGCATACATTTTATTTTTTCAATTTTCATTTCAGTCAATATCTCATTTCGATTTTATAGAAATTTTGTGGCTGCTAGTTCGGCAGTCAAAGTGTTAAATCGATATCGTAGCATTACTACCGCGATCTCAATTTAGCAATTCATATCTGTTAAAATAATTTTAAAGTATGATCACTTTATTGAATTATTTACATCGACACGAAATTGAAAATAATTTTCTATCCGCCTTGCGTCGCCTAGATCCTACCGAAATCATTAAATGGTAATAGTAATAGTTTAGGGAAAAGGGTTACAAAAATGACGTTTTCAGAATCAGGTTACAGTTTTCAATTATTATATTAATAGTGTACAATTTTTGTACGTGTTCTATGAGAATTAAAAATTGAGTTTTATTCTGTGAGTCGTTATTAGCTGCGTCCGGAAACGTATACAGAATTGAAACATGAATTAGAAAATCTTATATTCCCTGGAAGTTTTCCAAATACGTGGATTGCTTATTAAAAAATAAACAAGTTTACTCGGCACATCGTTCTTGTAGCTGTAATACATTCCAAGATATTCGATCAAATATGCATTCGCTTCTTCGACGTACTACCATCGATAAATAAAATACGTGCCGAATGAATTTGTGAGAACCGCATTCCACCGGTTTTATAAATATTGTCTGTCATAACTTACGTATGCTTCCCTATAAATGAAAAATAAATAAACAGTGTAACATTGCAGAAACATTACTAACGTACGGTTCCCCTCGTATATCGGATAAATGGTTGATACGAACTACTTGCGAAGCATATTCAATGCAATCTATACGTGTAATTAATAATTATTTGCGAATATGCTGAAATTTCTTATTAATATTTAATGCTGTGTACACTCGTTAATGTACGGTGAATAGCGTTTGCGTTACAAGGTGATTTTAAATTAACAAATACAGAGAACCGTAACTTTCATTTTATTTAGAAATTTGAAAACGTGATCGTGAAATTTTGATGAAATTACACTTGCACAGTTACGTAGCATTTAAGTAATTATTAAACCTACGGAGCAGACACCTTCTTTCATAACGCGACTACAATAATTTTCTTTTTTTACAAATTATGACGACGACACTACTCGAATGTTTAATTGTCAATGAAAACAGGAAATTTCAAAGATGCTCGCGTTCGGTGTAATATGAACACGAATCACATGACGAATGACCATTACAGACGAATCGATAAATTAATTATGCCAGCTAATTAACGATAACAAATACAACCGAGCATTCGACGATGTATGAGGTGTTCTTCTAAATCAATCAGAATCAATTTAACGCAACCCCGTTGGCACTGCAGTTAAATTTCTCACGCTCGGATCTCTTTCTGACATGTTATATTTATTTCGTCTGCTTAAATCGCGATAATTCGAACTCGAGATATTCTCATTCGTCGCTTTCGAGCACACTTCAATGCTGCCGATTGTGTTTGCCATACTGCGTGCTATTATTCGAAAATGTAAATCAATAAACAAGCGAATACTTTTAGAAAATATATAGAGCTCGCTAAATACTTTCGTTCCATCGACCATTTATCGTAACTACGTTCTCAATTATTTTTAATTGTAAGTTTTAAACGGTTCTGCTGCAGTGCGTTATCAAATTTCTGTGAGATTAACAACGATGCATGAAAACATTTAAGAAAGTTCGTGTTCGGCACGATTCGAGATAAATAATGTATAATGAACAAGTAACACTCGTTCAATTCTGTATACGATTCAGATGTTTGTTTAACTAGACGTCGTAATACGTAATCGTAATCGACATACTCATAATAGTGTAGAAACGAATTAAAATTGTCACTGAAATTTTAACGAATCGCAATAAATATTTTTTACAGCACAACTCTGGCGACTTTAATAACGGTTTACTATAGGACACCACTGAGAAAGAAAAAGGGTTGCGAAAGAATCATCTGAATGCTGAGCATGAGTGTTTGTGCCAAAACGGTGGAATTTCGGGCTGTAATTAGAGTTTCTGTATTTTGATTTTTAGAGAAACACGTAGCGCGCTTACGCGAATAAATTTGTGTTGCACATCTCGCGATAAGAAGTAGCAGATTTGAAGAGTGTTTCGCTGATAGCTATTTATAACTATCTATAGACTATAGTCTTAACGTACAATATTTCATTAAATGCAACGTATCTTCTCTATGAAAGTTGTGTTCAACAAAGAAACGCCATAAACTCTTTAAATATTAAAAACGAGACAAACAATATAACATTCGAGAGATTTCTCTATGTAAATTTTATAAATCCTGTTTGAATTGTACCAATTGTAGCAATGATTCGCTTATTCTCGTTCAGATAAATTCTAATTAATTCCAAATGGTACTTGAAAACCATATTTGCATTATATTTGGACCATCGATATATCGGTTTAGAGAATACGAGTAAAGCTAGCAATTAAACCTGATTTCGACAATGACAGCTCTTTAAATTGTCCAGAATGACTTCGAATCTATAAACCAATCGTTTACCGTTTAAACAAACAGCAACGCATCGAGTTGTCTGCAAAAATTCGATAACTTCTATAATTGTGCCCATAATTATGAAAGTGGTCTAAGTTATATATTTTTTGTTACGAGATATTTAATGAATTGCATTTGAATAAATTAAAAAACAATTTTACATTATGCGACATTTTAATTTATAATTTTATTAGTCTTGATTAATGGAAGTTTATTATGAATATGAAATTTTGTGTAAATTTCATACGAAAATGTTGTTTTTAAAGTTTTAACTGACTTAGACCACTTTCATAATTATGGGCACAATTTTCAAACGAGAAATTTCATGTTTTTTTTAATAGGGTTCAATTTATTTCCAGTTTCTCCGAACTTCGACTGTCTAAATATCATGCGTTCGTTGGAATAATGAGTACCTATTAATTCATCTGTATCCCGTTGATAGCGGCTCGAATTAATCGAATCGAATGCACGACGAGTATCGAAAATCGGGGATGATTGATTGGGATATTTTACGTCGAACAAACAATACTGTCCGAATGGTAGGATACGTCGTAAAGTTAGGTAATCGTTTCAAGCGATCAAAGACCGTGCTCGCACCGATGATAACGTGCAGGAACCAAAGTGACGAGTGCAGAACATAAAAAATACAGAATTTATTGTTCGAATCAGGGTTCCGAACCGCGCGGAATTCGTAAAAGCCCGTTCGAGTGATCACGTTTCAAATTATAGCTCATTTTTCTTGTCCGTCGAAATTTTTATTTTGAGGTACGTCGCGCGTCAACGTCGGCAATTAATGCTTGAATCTGATTGATCCTCAAGTAATTTGTATAACCTACGTTTTCGGTACGCCGCAGTGGTTTTTAACGATTACTGTTAATAGCAAGAAATTTTTGATCATTAAATATGAATTTATTTTTTGTAAGAGACAGCAGAGCGAAACTGATTCGTTCCTGAATGTAATTAGAGGTAGAGTTTAATGGCGAAGAATATATTTTCACGTATTTATATAAATTATTGCGTGGTTTTATTCCTGATATGTGATTCAGAGATCGCTTTGTGTGATTTGGAGTATATTCAAGCCGTCAGGTTCGTCAAATAATTTGTATTCGGTGTTTATTATCCTCGCTGACAGAGTCACGTTAGTCAACAATATTTCGTTTGTTGCTAAAAGAATTTGTTGAATATTTATAGATCTTTAAGTTAGGTTTCGTTTGGAAATGAATCATTGTAAATATTTCTTTAATTTCGAGAAATTGTGTACGGAAACGTGTCCAGACGTTTATGTGTGATTTATTATTGACTTGAACTACTAGCATCTTCTCTGCGAGGACTTTTCAATTATCTACATGAATAATTGAGAAACGTATATCTAGTTTTGTGAAATGCATTCAATTTGAAGACAGAACTATCGTAATAACGATTGATTTTTACAATGTGTCATATTATTATTCAGATTACAGTTTTTTAAAGCTTCATTTAAAATTAGATTGATTTTTACAGTTGCCTAAATTAATTCTAAGGGAAACATGGGATTGTTGTAACCTACTAATTATTTTGTAAGCCATGCTTTTAAAGTTTTAACGAACTGATGTCGTTATGCGTTTGGTGAATAGTTGATGTTTATTAAAGATTAAACAAAATTATATGTACTGAAGTTTACCATATTTTCCATGATATATGCGAAATTCAGTGTGCGTACAATATCATCCAGTTAACCGATTAAATGACTTTGAAATAAATTGGAAATTAAATTTATATCTTCAACGTAACAACCGCTCCACTCTAATTTGAACGATGTCGAATCAAAGTTTACAGAATCACTAAACGTTTGTACATCGTCTACACTTCGTAGTAGGAACTTGCTTGAATATGCTCTAAATGTTTACCACGTTCATTTTGTACTCCTACTTCAATATGTACGATATGTTTGCACTGAAATATTCCGCATTACGAAGCCATGATGCTACACAGTATGACATTACAAAGCGTAGGACGTACTTATTGAAATAATAAATGAAACATCTCACAATGTACCGTACGATAAACTTATCAGTTCGGTGAGAATGTGAATGAACTGCC
Source organism: Agapostemon virescens (assembly GCA_028453745.1). Lineage (NCBI taxonomy): Eukaryota > Metazoa > Arthropoda > Insecta > Hymenoptera > Halictidae > Agapostemon > Agapostemon virescens. The sequence continues at coordinate 13,149,247 of CM052090.1, read as the reverse complement.
AAGTAGTGGTAACTTTTAATATATTCGTCTTAAGCTTCTATTTAGATGAAATAACGAGCTGCGAAGTTATGTCCGAATTTTAATACTTTAACGAAATCACGACTTTAACACGATATTTCGCGATCGTTAAAGTGGAGAAAATTCTCTTCGCTGAAATTGTTCACAATGACACATTTGAAAAGAGGATTGGATATGGATGTCGATTGACCTCCATATATTGAAATAATTCGTACAATATATCTATACAGGGTAAGTCACCAAACGTTTGCACCTCAAATATCTTTGTAGTTTCTAAAGATACGTAAAATAACCATATTTTGGTCACTACCAAGTGACAAAGTTGAATGGTACAATGGGGCTGACATGATGCTATAAAAAAATTTTGTTTTTATGTCATATTTTTAGAGATATCAAGGTCACCTTGACTTTTTTTAAATGGAACCACGATTTTTTAAACACCTACAATGATAGTCCCTTTCATTAGGAATTCAGTGACTATATTATTCCAAGGTCATTCAAGGTCAAAGACAGAAAAAACGTATAAAACTAAAATATGGAAGCAGAATACCTGTATTTTAGAAATGTTCGAAATGATGGCCGTCTACATCGATACATTGATGTAAACGAGCTCTGAAGGAACCTTGAACTCTGATTAGTACATCCGAGGTGGTATTTGTTTGTTTGAATGATTTTGAAGCAATCCCCATTGACAAAAGTTAATTCTATTTTGAAAATCATTCCCGTGCAATTCTTGATGGAGCGATATGTGGAACGATTGAAATTTATGTAGGGCCAGAATTCGTATTACGTTACTTTGACTTATGCCTGCTTCCCGGGAAATTTTTTTCGTACTCACGTGAGGATTGACAGCTATAGCTGCTAAAATATTAATTTGATTGTCTTCATTGGTCGTGGGATTCTTCCTTTTGTACTGTCTTGCATGTACACTTCCAGTACTTCGAAACAACCTGTACGTATTAATGAAAGTCTGTCTAGAAGGAGTGTTTTGCTCGGGGTTCCTTGCTTCATAAAGTAATCGAGACTGCACTTGCATATTGTCTACATTCACAGTAAATCGTGATCGTATCACACTTTTCAGTCATTGAATAAGACAGCGGAATCGCGTTTGGAAACATACTAATAGTAAAGAAAAATGTTGAATAACAGTAACATTGAAGGACCTTAGTATGTTTACTTTAACTACGACCATAGTATGTTTACTATTTACTACAAGTCTCAACCATGATAAACATATTCTGCTTTCATATTCTAAATCTTATACGTTTTTTCTGTTCTTGACTTTGAATGACCTTGGAATAATATAGTCACTGAATGCCTAATGAAAGGGACTATCATTGTAGGTGTTTAAAAAAGGGTGGTTCCATTTAAAAAAGTCAAGGTGACCTTGATATCCCTAAAAAAATAACATAGAAACAAAATTTTTTATAGCATCGTGCCATCCCCATTGTAACATTCAACTTTGTCCCTACCATATTTTATGTATCTTTAGAAACAACAATGATATTTGAGGTGGAAACGTTTGATGGCTCACCCTGTATATGTATACATGTAGAAGGTGTATAGTATAATTATAACGTAGAAGCACATATTTTACTATAAATATTAAGTTATCGAATGCAATGGGCATCAAAGAATCCTCATTAGTACCACAATTTGTCACGAACTGACAGTACAATGACAGAATTGCGAGCTTTGCTGCCTCCGTAAATCGTAATCATATGGAGCACGATGAATAAAACTATATTTGAAAATGGTCATTCCATACTTCATCTGAAATAAGACTCACTATTCTTTTGAGACAATCAAACCGTCGTATCTATCAAACTTTATCTATTTTATCGAGATAAATCATGCGGGCATATTAGAGCTATTCGTTGCTAGCTACAGAAAAATGCAAAAATTATATGGTTTTTGTAACCTTCCTTATTAATTTTTTTATAGAAAATAGTGTGAGTCAGGATTCTATAATAATCGATTACATATCAATTCTTCAAGGGAAGAACTTTTATATTAATATTACATTTTATTTACTCTAATGTTATACGAAGATGAAAAGGGATGGAGACTTTCATCGATACACGAACATTTTGTTCGGAATCGTTCGCGTCACGATGAGAATATTAATAATACCCCTGATTTCACCGTGTTCTCATAACAGTTTTTTAACCTCGATAATTTTCAAATTGCGACAGAGGACTATCGATCACCTGCCGACAACAAAAGAAAGTTATTAATTGGACAAGGAGGAGATGAAAGTCAGCGCAAAGACTTTTGCCGATAAGTTCCGCCCACTTTTCGAAGGTTCCACGACTGTGAAATGTCCAGAGTATCATGAAAAATTTCACTCGTTTAATAGTGAAAGATTTGCTTCGAAACGGTGTCCAACGACATCCTTTTCCAAACAGCTAAGAAAATTTGTTATGCGTGCATTCGTTTACCGGCCTTGCCTAAGTTTAAACGGTTCCCGTCTTCTGGGAAATTAACTTTTCTCGCAAATTATCCGCAACGTAGCACGAACGCGCTGACAACTTTTCATTTGATCGAATGAAATGAAAACACACAATTTCGACGACGTAAATGAAATTTGAGACCTGCCGGGTGTCTGAATTTAATCTACGGGTACAAATTTTTGGAAATTTACTCGTTACTTAAAAAGTGGCCCAAATATCAATTCTGTTCGATCAGGTTACCTGGCCCTCATAATATGATGAATAATATAGAAGTCGCATAAATTTTTAATTCAATTTTTAATTCGTTCGTCGGCATTTTAAGTCACGCGTACTGCAAAGATTTTCTTTCATCGATTTCAATTCCAACATTGTAAACATTGTCTTAAACTATTGATTTGAATAATATTACTCCAAAGTATCAGCACTTTATACCGTTATTAAAATACCCTTTCGAAGAATCAATTGTTTCATTTCATATTGTACTGGCAACAATTTTTAATACTTAGATCAAAGCATTATCTTCAAACATTGATTTTAAACATTCCAAAGTATCTATATTTTATAATTTATAATTTTATAATATTTTATAAAAATTGTATAATATTATGACAGAAGTATATCCTAAACGAATGTTTCTCGCCAAAGATTGCTTCGAGGATTGATGAATTAAAAATCAGATGACTTCATATGACTCGTGTAGTATACCCTATAAGTCAAAAAAATAAATAAAGAGCATTTAGAGATTCAAATCAAAGATTTTATTAAACGCGAACAAGAATAACGGTAATATTCCGGTGAACAATTTTTCCATTTTATTTCTGAAACGATCTCTGATACTGCTGCAATAATAATTTGAAATAAGCATATATAAGGTGACTCCGTTCGATGGGTGGCAACTCTTCGTAACAGTTCGCATGATGGAAAAGCTTTGCATCGCATAGTCCAGCCGCGTTTCCGGGAAGATAGCACGCATAACAAATTCGCGAATGCAATCTCGGCCCCATATGAATTGGCTCTAAATGTGGTGTACATTATTCGTACTCTGGTGTCAGCATTAACCCCATCGGTTAAGGGGCTGTTAAGATGGGCTGATGTCGCTTGCCAGTGTCTCCTGCTTTCACGGGCTTTTCCGCGGAACGTATCGAGCGAGCTTTCACTATATTATGTATAGACATAATACGTGTGTTACACGGGAAAACGATATACGGCCGTGTACGGGAAGCAGGCTTAAAGAAAAACAGAAAAGAAGCAAGCGAAGAATAAAGATACCGGTGACCTAGCCCCCCCTCCCCGACCCAACCCTTGATCGTCCACACACCTGCCTCTCTCAGGAATATATATATGTATTCAGTGCATATATGTATATCTCCTGAACCTCCATCCTCTCCCCTTTCTCTCTCTCTTTCTCTCTCTTTCTCTCTGACACACACACTCTCTCTTTCCCGCGGAGATAGATAAAAAGAGGAAATAAAATAGAAAAAAGAACGAACAGAGAGAAATGTAGCGGACATAGGGGACAGGTTGACCGACAACACAATGACCCAAAATATACTTATACATGCCTCACACATAAATACATCGACCAGTCAAAGCAGGGACCACGTGATTATGTCTGAGCTGGGAATTGCGATTTTGCATGGAAAGTCAATGTCACGTCGTTCTGCTACCGACTCGGCAACGATTATCCTAAATCGGTACTTCCTCGCGAATATAATCCTGATACATCCAATCTCTCTCTCTTTCTCTCTTTCTCTCTCTCTCTCTCTCTCTCTCTCTCATTCCGTAGTTTCCCGTTTTCTATATTCTCGACTTTTCGTTTCACCGTTTCTTTCATCGATACGATTACGATCAAAGCGAATTCTCATTCTGTTCCCGCTTCAAACGATTCGCCGACGATCTAAGATGCATGCCTGAGATTCTGCGAGTTTATCGCCGCATGCATGAGCAAAGACGATCGCGATTTCGCCGAAGGAGGGTGAGCCTTGCGTTTGGCGCAAAACTTTTCGATTTGTTTCGAGTTAGTATATTTTCCGTTATTATTTATTTTTTATTTTTTCCTTTTTGAGAGAGATTTATATGGTTACATGAATTTGTTTATCTCGCATCGGATCCTTTTGCAGGACGGTACCTTTATATTATTTGAGGGGCAACACCAGCATGTTTCATATTGTTACGAATAGATGCGGCTCGCTGGTTCTACTTTGTATACAGGGTATTCCTAAAGTGCTTGGCTATCTACCGTTTACCAGCAGATGGAAGTAATCGTTGACGTAGATGTAGGAAAGACGGTGTTCTTTCCTTCTTAGCAATTAACAATGGAGAGAGGCTGTTTTTATTTGAACTCATTGAATTTCGTGATAAATGAACGTGATTTTTCAATCAACTGTTACAATATTTTTAGTACATCTTTTTCTTAATTTACTTTCTTTCTTGTAATATAATTTAAAATATGTTTCCATTCAAACCGTGTCTGTTTAATTTGAAACAAAAAAGTTATCTTGGTTATTTTTTGTTTTTTAAAATACAAAATCTTATGCAAGAAATTTCTAATATTATTCATATAAAAAATAAGTTTGTTATTAGTTTCTTTTTTTGTAATATTATATAGAATTGATTATATAAGAGGGGATAAATATTTAAAGCGTTTTAAATGGAAATCACAACTTATTATTTTTATTAAACTATTTAAATAATTGAAACAAAAAAATTCTACAAAAAATAATAATCATTTTACATTTTAGAAAATACAATTAATAAATACCCTACACTCAGAATATTAAATTAAATTACATTTCGAACATCGAACAGAAAGACTGTTCGATTCGCCATAGTCGTTTTAGAAGAGCATATACTTGTCAAATAACTTAGCTTTCGATATAAAACTCAATACTATGACAAAACGAGTCAATGGATTCGTAAAGTCGATATGACTAAAAAAGAAACAACGGTAAGAATAACAACATTAGTTATACATTAGCGCTTATGGCATGATACAGTAGTCGCAACTAGCAATAAATAACAGCGATACATAATTGTTATACAGGCATCAGTTAAAACGTTCGCAAAAATAGAAAAAGTTCTTGTCGATGTTAAAACACTATTTATCGATTACTTTCCGTCTTCGTTGCTGGTATACAGTGTCAGTATTATTATACTCTTCTAAGACGAACTTAATTTAAATAAACAAAAAACGCTGCAGTAATGTCTCACCAGACACTTTGGGAACACCCTGTAGATTTCTATCTATGTTGTGCAAGTCTTGCTTAACATGAAATTAAATTACAACCGTTAATGTTAGTCAGTATCGAGCAAATAATTAATCCTTAATAAATATAAGAAAACCTCTTTCACGATACCGTATAGTATACCTGATATACAACCTAGACGTATCAGTAATAAACTATATTATCGTATCGCTGATTTCTACTATTTTTATTATTACAAATCCACAGTGTATCGATTGAAATAGTGCAATAGATTTTTTTAGTGATCAATGTAACCAATGCCTAGCGAGATGCTAAAAATATATTTTTTCAACGAAACTGAATATTTTCGTAGAAAAACAAACAAATGCCAAGACTCACTTTCCTCGAAGATTTAAAACCGCCCCGACGACAATCGGTGAGGGCTGGTTTTCGCGCGAAATTTCACAAGCTTTCTCATCAATCTCTATCATAAACTCGCTAGCATTTAGTTTACGATTCGCAAACAGATTCCATCTGCATCTAAATCGCTCGAGCTTTCTCACCCTTTCCCACAAGTTCTTTCCTCCTTTCTCTACACTCTTTACCTCCGCGATTCTTTCGAACGACGAGTAAACAGTCGGCGAACCAGACATCAAGATCAGGTTATTTTCAATCTGTCGATCCGTTGTCCAGAACCTACACAAAGTTTCCATCGCGGAGTCGATAGCTGAGTGACGTTTCCATGCCAGCCAATAGCGAGCACTCGCTCCTGACATTTTCCAGGTTCCGAGATATATGCAAACGAAGCTTGCATGTACCGGTTTCGCGCGTTGAATACTTACCGATCACTTTTCTCCCGTTGCTACAGGTTAGGACGAGCCCCTCGGTTTCTGTTCTCTTCTACGTTCTTTTCATTCGCTTCGAACAGCAATTATTCTTTCGTTACGCGCGTGTTATTTTGGTAGCACGATGCCTGTTAGCGTTTCAGCGACGCGGCACTTTGCTTGGAAATTAGTGTCGTACTCTGTCGGTGTGAACTCACAAGGGAACATATTCTGATGCGAAAATCCGATTTTGATGAAACTTATGGGAGCTTATAGCTTTATTGTTTAAACGAACAGCTTTTGTTAATATTTTCTTGCGCGACTACATTTCCTATTGGAAAATACAATTTTTAAAATAATTTAAATTTTTTCGACCTCTGGTTTCTGAGATATCTCAAAAATATCCCAAATTTTAGGGCTGTTTTCACCCCTTCAAAGTTGATGGTTGCCGATAACAAAAACTATAAGCTACCATAAGTTTCATCAAAATCGGATTTTCGCATCTGAATATGTTCTCGTGTTAGATTGCTATTTTAGCGAACATACGATTTTCTAGCGAGGTACTGCTGGTTTGACAATTATTTTATTTTTCACGCTTCGATGTCCACACTGCTTACTGCTTGGGAAATCTAAGATCGTGCAGAGTGATGGGGAATTTTGATCTTATGAAAGGCTATGGCTTTTCTGGGGAAAGCAGTTCTTAATCTCTTTGTTGGGAGAACGTTTATTTTTCCAGGATAATGGTTTACTCGTTTCGTTAAATATTTCATATTTACTATATAACCACTTAATATAATATAAACCAGTTAATATATTATTTATTTATTAAATATTTAAATATGAAGTTACATGAAACTACAGTTGTCATTTAAGATTATAATAAATTGTAAAATAAATGAATGAATAATAATGAATATTATAGTGATGATTATCGTAATGAAATAACGATTATTATAAAATAGATTAAGTAAATTTTGCTTCAAATCAGCAAGAATTAATGTTTGTGGAAAGTACTTTCTGAACGAAGGTGTTATGTAGTGAATATATTGTCTCACAATACTTCGTGTTTCGAAGCAGCTCATCGAAAATCTATTTCAGGATATGAAAATCTTTTAATCAATTCCACGTATGTTATAGCAACGCCCCGCTGCGCGGCGATTCGATTAAGGAGGTATTCTAGTTTTCTCATTTTTGTGTGATTTAATAGCAATGGTTCTCAGTTTATGTGTGAAGATTAGGTGCGATCTTTTAAAGTAAAACCAAACCACATTACGCGAGTTACATATTTCTTTATTAAATAATTTTTCGAGATACATGGAAAACCAAAAAATCAAGTTGTTTACAAATAAATATGAACATATTTACAATCCAAACCAAAAAAAAATACAAGGTTAGGATTACTTACAAAATGATAGCATTATGCATTTTTCTATCTTTCGTATAATAAAAAACAAGGATAAAGAGGATTTAAAAAAGTCAGTTCGTACGATAATAGAACATATCCTAAAGATCCTTTCTAAATTTCAAGTAAAAAATTCGAGTGAAATATGCTTTCGAGAAAAACGCGTTTAAACATTGAACTTCAGTACGAGTGACATTCTTCAAATGCCTGCAACTATGCAAATTTTACGAATTCAAATAAATCCTTTGTCAAACGTATTATGCAACACCTATACTTAATCTATAACATCTGGTAAAACCATCACAATTATTAACACTAGAACTACCGAACAATAAATCCAATGATATACATTGTTTTGTAATAATAACGAGACTGCATTTATTAAAACTTCATACAATTCTTAATGTAACATGTACGTCATTAAAGAAGTACAATGAAAATTTCTGATGAAAACATTTTTATAACTTCAATAATTGCGAATGAAAAAATTAGGTACCAGTCAAAATGACTGGTTTGGTAGATCTAGTGTTAAACTGACAAAATTGCCTTAATAGTAATCGATTCAATATCCTTCTTCAGTCGATTACGAATTTTACTAAAAGTCGCACAAAATCTAAATAAATTCAGTTCTATTGTATTCTTGAGATAAATTGCATTAGACAATTTTAACCCTTAGCACTCCAATGGCTCTTCTGAGGCAACACTAAAACTTGTCAGACTATTATTCAAAACAATTTGTACATTACAAATGTGAGAAATGAAGAAGTTAGTAAAAATTGAAGTAACAGTAACAAATTTGATATACGCAAAAGTAAATGAACTACGTGCAACGGAATTATTCTATGACTGAAAGATGTCTCGATTTAGGAATTAAAATTGCTTAGAGTGCAAAGGGTTAATGCTCGATAGGTTTACCGTTGAGGAAAATGAAAATTAAGAAAAATCGATGTTTCGTAAGTGCCGGACCAGAATACTTGTAGGCAAGTGGTATCTATCGGAGCTATAGCAGGTGGCGATCGGGCAGCGTGGACGAAAATTAATTGACTCCGTTGGATTGCCGTTCGTACGTCCGTAACAAGAAGGCAATTAGCATTTTACGAGAATTCCGAAGCGTGCGGCCATAGTTCGGTTTACGATTGTCACAAGACCGCTGATAGACACCTCGTAATTCTGTGAAACTGCGCGGCAGATAGCGCCGTTGTTTGTTAGCCCTATCCGATCGCCGCTATTCGTCATAAACTGTTAATCACGTTTATCCTTACCGGACAGTGGATCGTTTTAGTATCGCGGCGCAGAAAGTGACAAACTATTCGTTTGATGCTACGCACGCGATCAGATCAAGATATCGGCCGCCTCGATCTGTTTGCGATACGCCATACAATTCATCGACTATCTAACCACGCTTCAGCTAAATCGACTACAATGTGATCGACGTGTAATTGATCGATATCGCTTTTCATTTTGCCGAATAATTGCTAAACGGGAAACATATCGGCCCGATCGTTCCTGATTTCTATGCAGCTTTCGTTGTTGCGCGCTTTTCACAGGTTCTAACCATTCAGAAATTGAATTTTTATTCGTTTCATTTAACGCCTATCGAATCACCCATCGAGAGAATTCTACGGAACTCCTTTCGACTAATCAGTATACTTCGAAGTAACGGTTTTTCAATTAACGTCAACCCCTTGCCCTACAAGAACGAGTCAAACTCTGGATCAAGATTTTGAACTGGATCTTCTAAACATGTATTTCCTTAATTTTTTTTAAACGATAATAACATTTTATTTAACACGTTGAGCGCCACGCAAATTCGTAAAGAAATCTCCGTCAAGCCACGCGCGCTGCTTAGTATTGCGGTATAGCAATGTGAAGCACACTACTAACAGATTGAAATTTATTCGATACAGATGTGTAAATATATTAGGACCATTGTTTTTTATCACAGTAGAAAATATTTAAGTTTAGAATGAAATGTTTATAGACATTCATTCAACGTATTATACGTCAAGTCTATTTTGTTTATCGTTCGGTCCGCTGGATAAGATTTCATCGAAATCGGCCTTTAAACTATTATTCAATACTACAGTTCTAAATAGTTAAATTTTATATAAAAATATTAAAATTACTAAATTCCGGAAAAAATTAGTAGTACACCTTACAAGTTGAGCCGAGAAGAAGACATATCCATCTAAGTAATATCACAAGGCAGTATCACAACAACTTCTAAAAAACAACGACATAAACTGCAAAAAAAACCTGGAAAAGTCTCTGCAATGCGAAAATATTGTAAATCAAGTTACGGAAAAAAATGTGACACAATATGGCCAATAAAATGACTAAACAAGTTGTCACATTTTGTGATACCTGCGAAGATCAACCACTTTTATGTTTATCGTGTTTCAATGAAATCCATTAAAATGTCTTAATGTAACCTCGTAATAAATAAAAATTAAGTAAATTTTAAATAAATTTTCATCACTTAAATATCATATTTCTCACTGTCAGCCACCGGTGGTTGACGCGGCCTAAACGGAAAGTTCAGTGTCAGCCACCGATGGTTAACATGGCCCTCAACGTGTTAATTGATGATTGCATGCGGTCATTGGAGAATAGCTAGGCACGCAGCAACTACAAATTCGTCTTTTCTTTTTGTCGTTCTGCGGAGGACAAAGAAAGCCTAGTCACTGTTATCGTAAAATAAGTCGTAGGCCAAGGGGTTAAACGTATCGGCCACTGAAATTAACTGGCGTATATTGTCTTATAAAAATCCCAACATTTAATTTGTTTGGATTATTTGCGATTTTCGTTACAAAGCGTAATTGAACAAAGATATCTATCGAATCTGTTCCTGTCAAGGCAATTTTATGACTTCTATAATTGTAAACTGAAAAATCTGAAAAAAGTCATTTGACCCGCTTTGGTCAGTTCAATGTTAAAAATTGTGTTCCAATGAAGCGATAAAATTTAATTTTTATTTTCAAATTGGAAGAATAAAGTGCTCGATAATTTTCCAGATCATTTAAATAGAAATGTGCTACAATGTAAATGGAGACAGGAAATTTAAAATATAATAAATATTCGTTGTCAGTTCGATTATACATGATTAAGAACTTTCTTCTGATGAGACATTGAAATGTGTGGAATCTTTTATAATGAAAACATCGAAATTCAATTTTGTCCATACCTTGAACTCAGTTTCTACAAATTGTATACAGTTCGTAGAGAAATCTTCTAGAAAATAAATTAACACGTATTCGTATTATAAGAAAATTAACTTACTAGCATACAAATGAAAATCCATATAATTTAACTATTTTCATTATAAATCGCATTAAATGCACAAAGTTTCAAGTCTTCACAGTCGAGCATAAAATAATTATAGTAGCGCGAATTTAATATCGAGCGAAGTCGAAGAGTGATGAACGCGAAAACGAATTTATCTGAAACAGATCGCAGCAGAAATGCGCGCCGCAATAAAAATCGGTGAGCTGCCAGGAGAGACACGAATGTACGTGTACGTACATATATATATTTATATACATATATAGAAATCAAGATACAACGCGTCTACGTGTTCTCGAGTCATTTAAGGACAGGGGATAAATTGAATAGCAGTACCTGCATCTAGATGGAACTTATCTACGCTTCAATAAACGATTGAGTTTTATTACTCGTAATACATTGTCCGTGAGAGTTTTACGACAGACTAGTAATATTTCCCGCAACTTTCTTCCACTTTTCTACTTTAGGAGAGATACGACACTTTTCCACAAGCATAAGCTAAAATGAAGAAGTTTATTAGCTGTGTCGCTTTTACGACGCGTTTTCATTTCATTCTCGCGTATTATTAAATTCGATCGAATACATTTCATCCTTTCTGTTTCCTCGTTTTCAAGACACTGTACCGTCGTTCGTTAAATAATTATATTTTCTATCTTCTTTGTTCTGACTTTTTGTTGTTGTTTTTCGTTTTATATTTTCTCTTATTGAATAGTTCAACAAGTGCAATGGCGAAAAGATTATCGCGATAAGTTTTCGAATATCGAAGATCCAATTTTACGGAAAATTTCAGGAGCGGATGATCACTGGTGAAACTTAGGCTTAAGTACGTATTTGTTTCGCACACACCCATTACTGTATGTCACGATGATATTCGTTTGGTATGGGAAAAGTAACCCTCGATGTCTCCCCACTGTGTACAAAAGTAGAGCATTTGCATTGCAATAAGTGGATCGTCGTATGTTAAGCTTTTATGGTTGCTTATTGTCATCGGAACTGTTTCCGTCGCATAATCCTTGCAATTAAGTGCAAATACAAACAGAAAATTATTCCTGAAACTAAATTATTACGAAATTGTTCACAAATGAAATTGAATTTTCATTTTCTTGTGTACAATTCTATAAATAATAAACGCTCAATTATGCATTCTTACTTCAACAAATTGTTACGGGCTTTACGAGATTGCAAATACGACGGAAAGCAGAAAGTATTCTGCATAGAATTATAGAGATAAATTGCTAATTCTCGTTTTTATGTCTTCGGTAGATTAACTGGTTACGATCGGTATAATTGCAAATATGGCAAACAGAGGAAGGTCAATATTCCCGAACAAATAATTTCCTCGCTGTTATTAACGAGGTTACACTTCTTCTTCTGGGACCCCTAAATATGCAAAGTGATAATGTACTTTGCCGGGGCTTACTCAACGCATGAGAAAACATTTACATTTCATTAGACCGAAGAAACTTTGAAAATTGTTGCAGTAACAGAATTAATTTCCTCGAGATTTTCGTAATTTGCATTAACCGTTGGTATACTTACGGTATACTCGAGCTAAATTTGTGTAAATTATCATTGAAACGCAAATGGGAGCAATGTATCAAGCGATTTTTAATCGACAAACGATTTATTATTTTACCACGTTTGCTGTTAATAGCAATTTTGCTTTCGTACTTGGAAAGTGCTTTGATAATCGAGAAGGTCCACACTGGAATTATTAACTTTGCAGTATTTGTATCGCGGTATCTTTTGAATTAGAAATTTCAATTAAATTGATGATTTCTATTCTCAACCGCAAACGTTGGCGATTTCGAAGAAACTTCGGAACGAAGTTTAAATATTCAAGGCAGACGAGACGTAGATGATCAACTGTGTGGACCTCCGTGTATTTTCCGAGAAATAACCTAAGGAAACACATTCTTTCCTGTCAGGGGGTGTTTAAACAGTGGAAATCGCGCAACTGCAGTTTCGCCTAACTTCATCGGGAATTCTATCATACTGCAAAGTGTGTTAGTCCGGACGAACGCACAGTTTTCATAATACATAGACATACATACTTTTGTGAAACTTGAAAGGACACTGTCCTTCATCACTAAGAACTTTTCGCGGGACAATATTCTTGTTCGCATTTACAGTAGATTGCGGATCGTTGTATAAAATTAAGTATGTCTGCAAGAAACGCGAACGTAACTCTTTCGCTTTTTAATCATTCTAACATAAGATTATTAAATTTCCGAATATTTTAATACTTACAATTTCACGTATCGATACCAGACAATAAATACATAAGATCTGCAGTCTACTGATTGCATTTAACCCTTTGTGGACACTGAAAACCAGTATCAAATTTTTCCATAATATAAAACTGAACAATTTATAATGGACTTTTCTAGTTCACCTAATGAAATTATATACAGTGAGTTCCATTAATAATCGGACACTACAAAAACGACGATAACTTTTTTAAATATTAACAATCAGTTCGCTACAGGATGCGGAAGTAAATTTTTAAAAAACTTTCTACCGGTCGAAATTGCAGAGAAAATGCGGAAATTTATATTTCACTGAGATGTGTAATTTTTCATGTTGGTCTATTCTGAAAGTTTAAAAAATGCGTTTCTCAGATTTGTGACAACGATTTATATTCTAACAGCTTCACTTAAAAAACGTAAGAAGCACAAACGTAAAAACTACAACTTTTTAATTTACAGTATACATCGACACAGATTTACAAAATGTATTTTTTAAATTTACAATATAGTCCCACTTAAGAAAATTGTAAAACACAACTTTTAGCGCTTTCTCTGAAATTTCGACGGATAGCAAATTTTTCAAAATTCCTTATTCCCGTCATCTAGAAAAAATTGATTGTTCTATCTCCTCTGACGAATCTACGTCGTGGAGTCGAACGTTAAAAAAGTAATCGATGGTTAACACGTTGAATGCGGCGCCATTTTGCTTAGTCTTTGGGTCACATTTTATTTACCTTTAAACGGAAATAATGTAACTGGGAATAAGCAAAGTGCGAATATTTCTTAACACTAGAACTACCAAACCAGTCATTTTGACTGATCCCTAGTTTTTTCTTTCTCAATTATTGAAGTTATACTTCTTTAATGACGTATACCTTACAATATCTATTGCATGAAGTTTTAATAGGTGCAGTCTTGTTATTATTACAAAGCAATGTATATTGTTCGATTTATTGTCCGGTAGTTCTAGTGTTAATATTATATGAATTATCTCTAACATATTAATTTGTAAATTTGTTACCGTCAGTCCCCATGGGCTGACATAGCATTCAACTTGTTAAGGATGTCCGAATATTATTGGGTGTGACAGTCTCGGTGCGGCCGACGCTTCGACGTTGGTCCTCGAAGGGTTAAAGTTTCATTGACACACTCGGCGAACGCAAAAATCGGCGATTGAATCGTCCAGGGAACACGTTTATCTAATTTTTCATGCAGTCGGTAGTCCGCGAGAATCGGTGAACTCGTTCGCACACTATGTCACGCATTGCACTGATCTCGCACGTAAAGGCTGGGCAAATATTTGGCAACCCCCAATAAAATGTTCTTCGGCCCCCCACGACCGAACGCCGTGGAATAAGCGTGGCATTCAATACCTAACTTGCACCTGTTGCATGCATGTTCCGACCGGTGCGACGACGTCTCGAGAAGCTTCATTCTTTCCTCGTTCTAGTGGCTCGTGCCAGTCCCAAAGTACTTCGTAGTTGTCGCGTATCTTCCTTCATGAGAATTCGCGAGTTCGTTACCTGTGAAGTCGTTCCTTGTGACGTTGCCCCGAGGAAACTTTCCCCTTCCACCTCCCAACGTCCGAATCTGTTTGTCCGTTTCATCCACGACGTCGTTCGTTCATCCGATTCGACTCGAGTGCACATTCTACGTGATTGTGTTGTGCTGTCTGCCTGCCTATCTGTCTGTCTGTCTGTCTGTCTGTCTATCTGTGTAAGCGTATTAAACTCGATGGCGTGCAAACGTTTCCCACCAAATCGATTTTGTACTCGAGTATTTTGCGAGCGACGTACAAACGACCACTCTTCTGCAAACGCTGCAACGTTTCACAATTCTCGCGGAAACTTTTCCAACGTTATAATACTTCTCAACCCTTTACCATATTGCGACGAGTCAGACTCGTGTTGCAGATTTTAAATAGAGTCTAACAATTATAAATATTATGCCCCTCTTTTTAAATTTTATGTTGTTCGTTTGTAATCGATATTTAAGTATCGACGTGGATGTAGCAGTGTAAAAGGTATTAATTGTCATTTCTCTTGTGTAACATTTTTTAGCGATGAAGATGTTATAATAATTTTAGTTAGAATTCTTCTTTTTTTTAAAAAAATTGGTATGTCACGCAGAATAATTTTTTTAAACAATTTTAGTTTCTTTTTTTGGCTTTGCCTCAACCATTATAAATATATGATTAAAAATGACGAGATTTAATGTTTTGAATTTTGTGAAATTTTTATAGGAAAATGTGAGTAAATAAAAAAATTGTGATTGCTTCGCGTGGCATTCACACTGTTGAGGGGTTGCACTGTTACGTAAGGGAGAAATGCAGGTAGAAAAGACCTATTGTCATTCGGAAAATGGAATAAACTTGATTTTTTACGAAATATTAATATTACTAGGAAATTACATCTAAAAATCCTTATGTTTAATCAATGTTTTAGAAATATCTTTTAAGAAATAATCCTTTCAACTGTTTGTTCTGTTCACAATTTTTTAGAGAACATTCACTTCGTCCTTTACTTGTTTCAAAAGATTTACCTTTCTTTATGGTTCATATTTTCCAGTTTAAGAGATGTATTTACCAAGAGTGTTTGTTTGTCGCAATGTTCACTTTTATTATCACATTCATGTTGTAAAAAACTCCCCTGGATATTACTATTACGATGTAATTTTTCAGATGTCTTATCAGAAACTTTTGCACGCTTTATATTGTAAAGCACCATATATGTGTTGTCCGAAATAGTTGTATTCACCTAAACTAACATTATTTAACATGTGAATTATTTGTATATTCGGCATGGAAAATATTTTCGTTAATCGTAACGAGAGATATCAGTTTACTATCGCGCGACCATTGAATCGAAATGAATTCGTGCTTACTTGTTTCCGTTAAACTTTTAATAATTCTTTGGCATTATTATTAATGGAAGTTTACAGAAAATTTACAAAAATGATTTCCTAATATAAATTTCATCTTCCGAATAAGTTTAATTTTTATCATTTCTTTCGTCTTTGGAATATTTCCTAATCTTTTTAAAACTATATTCTATTATCTTACGTATTTTTACAGTCCCGTAGAATATATTTATTATTGTTGTTTGTCAGACTCCAAAACGTAAAAATAATACTTTTATTTAAAAAGCAATTACATGTTTTCTAATGGACATTCATTTTTTTTCGTCACACTATCTAAAAATAAACATACCATAGCATTCATTGTCAATATCAGTCGTTTCTCTTTGTTCTCTAGCATCTTGTAAGTATTTTTATTTTCGCATAATTCATAACGTTATTGCGTCTTGACTCACACTCGTAAAGTGGTGTGAGGAAAGAAAGGGCGATAATCAGATAACCGGTATACGAACTTTGAATCGAACTTCTGAACTTCAAAAATATGTACACTCCTAACCAGACCGTTACCGTGTGTCACAATGTTACTTAAAATTAATGTTGTGAATAGACAGCGTAGAGTCAAAGTAAAGACAGTGTAATGAAAAATTAAATGGAATAACAACTTCTAAATTAAAAATGAATAAACAGCCCATAAGTATGAAATGAGAAAACAGCTTAAAGAAAATAGAATAGCGTAGAAGTATAAAATGAGAAAACAGCTTATAAAAAGAAATGAGAAAGCAGCTTTTGAAATAGGAAGAAACAGCCGCGAGCGTCGCAATGACTAAATACTTACGCTGTAGTGCTCATCGATGGGGCGTAAACATTCTCCACCAATGAGCACGTACAAAACTATTCATAAACCATGATTAATTTCTTAATGTGTCGCCCGTGCTGGTGAGGTTTATGGTACGTCAATTGCTATTATTACTAATAAACCAGCGTTCCAAGTTCTGGAAAAATATTAATTTACACATCTGCATTTCAAATGGACGGTTCCTCAAAAATAGCGGAACACAGACGTCCGTACCATAAACCTCTTCATTCATTTAAAAATATTCTTAAGACGCTATTTGCGTCTTAACACATAAAATACAAAAATGTTCAATCATTCCTTAAATTAAAGTCTTCCAACATTTTCTATCGCCGCTTCCATTGTTCGTAGCACTTTAAATGTTCCCATGCCCTCGTCGTATCCCTTCATATTAATATAACCTTCCCACACAGGTAAACGGTATATCGTCTTATATTTCAACGAAAATTCAACAGTGTTCGTTAGATCTTATTCAAATCCGTTACAAACATCAACTCTCCCATTCGAACGAATGGAACGAAGAGATCGGTGTACTGCTGACACCCAACACACCGCTTCAGACACTCTAAATTATCTACGTTCACACGTAATCAAATTCAAATCACACGTGAATTATCAAATTCACGCGCACAGTTACAATTGCTCACAACAAATGCATTACACTCTGCGCGTAGAAAGCACAGTGATCGCTAAAAACTACAATAAATTCGACCGAATACAAATTACAGCGACGCAAATCGAGGAAAGATTTCCCCATGCGAGGACAACCGATCTCGTTTCAGCGAGAACGGCTTATCCATAAAGAAAGTAATAACGCATCCAGATCCGATTATCTTGAAGCATTGAACCCAGCTTTCGTAACGTTTCCGTCTGCCAGCAGAATTGATCTTTTTGATGCTCTCCGAGTAGAAGATTCGCGAAACCCGCGAGAGCCTCGGCGAGGTGTTATACGAGAGGTCTCGATTAAAAACGATAAGAATAGTCGACCGTTTCGAGTCGTGCTTACTTCGCAACAATTATTTCCGAGTTAGCATTTCAATAGGGTATACCGCTTTAATTTGCACGCGATAACGGGAACGGTTCCGAGCGCACGGGAAAACTCAAAACAATCCGTCCTCGCGCGGCAATTTTCAAGCGTTTCTCGCCGGACCGGGAGGAAATTGAAAAAATAAACTTCCGCCGGACCGGGGAGAACTTCAGAAATAATCCGACGATCTACTTAACAACTCCTCCACGCCGTTTCCACCCCCTCCCGCAACGCGTAACAAAGTCCAAGAACACGAGATACAGTATATATACATATACATATATATACACGCATATATATATATGTGTACTGTATACTAAGCCTGCCGACTTGCTCGTGTGTGTGCGAAGCAAATTCATTCCGTTCGGATGCGCTCTTGCTTGCATGCCTCTCGCTGCAATCGAGCACGAGTCAACAGTAAAAGAGAGCAAAACATGAACTACGTTGCACGTGATAAAACAGAAAAGAAAAACGAAGAAACAGAGAGAAAAAAGAAAAGAAAAGAAAAGAGAAACGTACATAAAAAGACAAGAACGAAACCAAGAGAACAGTAGAAAAAAATGGGGGGAAAATGGAAAACAGCTCGAATGTGAGTCAGGGCATTCACGCAAGATAATATTCCAAAGACCTTAACAACCTATGTCGATAACGCATCAACCATTGTGTTCATCCTAGACCATAAGTGTGTTTCAATCGAAGCGACTCGATGTAGAGGAATAACCGGCCGTTCGAAAATTGACCGTTTCCGGCTTCATCGGACTGTCCTACGCGCATTAAACTGGTACCGGTTAATTGATACCCGCGGAAATCGAGTGGCATTCGTTCGCACGCAGTCGTCCTGATCGTTTTTGACTTTTTTTCTCTCTACCTCTCTCTCTCTATTTGTTGTTCTGTTTTTTACGAAGAGAGGAATCGCGCGATAGCCACGCGATGTGCCGCCACGAACACGCCTGTTAATTAATACCGGAAACCGCTAAATCGCTAGGAGCGCGTTCGGCCTCGGGGAACTTATTGTTCCGTGATTAGCTTTTAAATATGGATTCTCTCAGTCGAAACATTTCGCCGGAGCTAATTGGAATAGGTAACCAGAGAGGATCGTATCGTTGGGATAGAGATGGACGCCGAAACGGACGACTCTTTTTTTTTTGCGGGTTTGTATCAAATTACCGACATGCCCGCCGAAAACGTTTTGATCGACAGCACTTGGCCGACATTGATTTCGCTGACAACGTATACATCGACGCGTGTTTCACCGGGTACGATTTCGCCGACAATATTAATTCACCGCCATACCGAAATCACGAACATTGACTTTCCGTTT
Source organism: Agapostemon virescens (assembly GCA_028453745.1). Classification (NCBI taxonomy): domain Eukaryota; kingdom Metazoa; phylum Arthropoda; class Insecta; order Hymenoptera; family Halictidae; genus Agapostemon; species Agapostemon virescens. Next base: position 13,129,777 of record CM052090.1, on the reverse strand, counting down.
ACCTATCGTCGCCGAATTTCAAACAATAATTTCTTGCCATCGCGTTTCACCAGCATCGGAGTGATTATGTTTCCTCGGATTTAATTTGGACGTCGAATCGATTCGGTGGTTTCAATGTTTTAGATTAATTAATATTCTCGTACAAGGTTATCACCGCAACGACGGTGCAACCGGACGTAGGATGATTCCTTGTGAAAAAAATACGGAGTAAACTTCTTGCAGAGGAGGGGCTTTGTTTTCGGCTAAATTGACTGATTGACAGAGTTGACAGATTTATTTCTGCCGATGTTTGCATTTGAAAATATGAACAATGTTATTGTTAAATCGTCTTCTTAGATTCGTAAAGATATCAAGGAAATGCATAAACGAGTTTATAAAATCCTTTTTTCTTGAGAATGAATTCAAATACGTAAAAATTTTACGCCGTAATTTCGATTTAGTTTTCTACGAGGAATCACCTCGGTTGTACCACCGTTGCTGAAACACCCTGTACAGTTTAATGTACAGTGTGCCTAATTTAGATAAACCCAGTCGAATATCTCTGAAGTTGTTGATGATTCTATTTAATGTTTCACACTAAAGTTAAACTGGAACAGCAAGCACATTTTTCTGTGAACTTAATTTTATAACTTCATTGACTGCAAAATAAAAATTCAGTTATAAACAGCAGTTATAAAAATAAAGTTGATCTTCGTCACACTACTACGCCTACCTCATAGAAAAAGATGCATCAATACATATGCCTCTTAATACTGTTTAACTTCCATCTGAAACATTTTTATCATCATCAGCTCCGAAGGTATTCGATTGGGTCGACGCAAATAAGCCAATCTGTACAATTATTAAATAATCACTTCGCAGTTATTTCAATACATAATTATACGTTCAACATTACAGTACTACGTTAATTGCATACAGCTTTGCATACAACATCGGTGATTTCGTTATGTCAGTGAATTAATATTGCCGACGAATTCGATGTCGGTGGAACAAGTGCCGATGTAAATACCATCGATAAATTAATATCGTCGACGAACAGTTGATGAAACTACCGCCGATGTAAACACCGTCGGTGAAATATTACCGATTAAAAGCATCGTCGGTAAGTTGATACTAACCCTTTCTTTTGCTCCCAACCCCATCTCCAAAAGCACGCCACGAAATCCATCTGTAAGCGAGTCAGGCTAAAACACTGCAGATTGCAAAAGGAAAAATCGGTAAATTCATCCCTCACGCACCATTTGCGGCACCGGCAGCATTAGCCGCCTCTGTTTTACGTGTTAGCTGGTTCGTCTCTGTTCTTTTTTTTTCGTTTTTCGACCTTATAACCTGCTGGAAACGCCGCGAAATTCGGATCGTCGAATTCGCAAAGAGTCCGAGTGTCGGTTGTTGCAGTCACGCCAGCTTTTCTCGTGCACGTCCCCCGAGCTCGTATTCCGCGGACCGAGAATGCAGTTCGAAATTCAGCGATAACCGACTCCGATCCTAAATTGGAACGTGTTTCCTCTTAAACGATTGGACTGAGAATTTTCGACCAGCTTTTTTTCGGCGAGCCGACCCGCGTTTCGCAAAAGGGCATTTTTATACCGTCACGAGAGTGCGTAGACACGTGCTCGCGGAATATCCGTATCTGGTTTATTCGAGAACCATGAACGAAAATTCAGCTTCGATGAACGGAGAACGGCTGCACGTATTGGAAATTCGAGGCAAATGTTAGTTTTTAATGTACAGGATGTCCAAAGTCGGGATAATGCTCGTGCCACGTGTCAACCAGGTCGCCACGGTAAGCAAACACCGTGGTCAATTCATGTCCGAAAATTTACCAAAGAGAAGTGATACGAGTGATAGAGACTTTCCGAGCTGTAGATCAAATTATGCTGACAATAACCGAGATTGACAATTATTTTTGTCTGTCTGTGATTATTTATAAAGAGATTAAAAACAATTTCCTTGGGAATATTTAACACGTTAGATGCCATGCGAATTTTGCATGCTGGGTCATTTCACGCCAAGCGGATCACTTTTGTACATCAAGTTCAGGGATTTTGTTTAAATTGAAATATGTTATAGTCTATGCGAAAATAGGGGGGAGGGGTTAAGTCATCATTCTTCTATTTTCGAAATTCTTTAAAAGATACAGAACCTCAAACTTTGCGGTTTTTACAAAACAACCTTCGGAAAAAATGTTTATCTCCGTTATTAATAACCGCAGAAACTTTTTTTTTTTTAGTTTTGATCGTAAAAGACGGCTCTTTTTAACTAATATTTTAGTTTATTCGTATTGTCATTTTTATAACGAAAAAATATTTAAAATAATTTTATTTTGCAAATTTAACTAAATGCTGACATTGATAAGTGATAAAGCACTTTCGAGTTAATGTTTATACTGTTTTCCTTCTCATTTCCGCTCGTAGAATCTGCTGGCAAAGTTAAGTCATAAAACATGGACACCCTGTGCAGCTAAATTTATTTTATTGATTTCCGTAAAAGTTCTCGTCGCAGAAATAAATTCCATTCATTTATAATTGGACTACGGATTCCATGCAAAATAAGAACTCTCTAAGCTGATCGTAAGAAAACGAAGCTAATTAAAAATGCATTTCCTCGTTCAATAATTCTATCAAGTCGAACATAATAGAACAATGTCTACAGATATTCCAAGTGTCCCTACAGTTTACCTTTCACCTATTCGTTCTTCTCATCAATTCATGAAGATCCGCAGTCCGATAATATCTCGCTTTAAAGGCTGATGCGACTTTAAATACATTCTTGCACTATGATTTCTTGGTGCTCGTGCAAGACTGCAATAAAAATACACAAGGTCGTTAGGTTCACGTGGCCCGGTATTCGCAAAATATAATTCCGTTATCTAAAAATTATACCTAACCGATCGAGCTCGCGTATTCTTCAATTTTCGAGCTCAACCTTCTCGAAAACAAACTTCCCACAAGACAAACGAAAAGAACGTCCGTTCATTCGAATAAACCAATCAGGTCCGGCGCTATCAATTACCAGAGAAGGTTGCACGGGCTATTGACCGTGATAAAATATTTCAAACTCACCGAAGTCCGCCATTCCGAATACTTTCATCACCGTTTCCGCCGCTAAAACAGCTCGCAAGCTCAACAGAAAAGCAACCAGAATATTTCCGGCAACTTTCTAGCAAGTCAAGCGAGCAAATCAACGAAGGTGTCTACGATCTCGTGAAAATCGAGAGCATGTTTGTTGGTCGACGGGACGGCACGAAAGAAAATGCGTGGCAACAATTCCCTCGGATTTTACCGTCGCGGCAATGGAGTTCGCAAACGGATCGTACCCGACGTTTCGCTTAACAGTTTTAATTACCGTAGGCCGCGCCCGTTTATCCACCGGCATTTGCCGCGGACTCTCGCGTGTATACGCGCATTAAGCGGCACGGTACGAGCGCGTAAACAGAGGAAGGAGCCAGCTCAAACACGCGGGACACGTAAATCCGGGGTATAAATACGCGGCAACATCATAATCAATTCATTGATTACTGCGCGTCGCATATTACCGACCCTCATACCCCTAGCCACCCCCTCCCCCCTCCCTCGCAATTACTCCACCCGGGAAACACCGTTCGCCACAAAACCCCATCGACCGTATACCCGGGAACATGGAGAGTTCAGGAAACATGGGGAAAAGGGTAGAACGAAAGATTCTTTCGGAAACACCGATCACACGCAACCCTAAAACACTTGCGCTACTCGAATTCGCAAACCCCGTAGCTATTCCCCACCGCTTCGAAACGCTACGAAAGTCCAGGGCTTGGAAACAGCTGTAATAACGATTTTGGCTCTTAACACTGTTTCTACCGCGATTCTATGCACGCCTATTGTGGCCCTTTTTATGCAGAATCATCCTTCTTTGTGATCGACAATTAAATATATCGAAAGAAATCGATGTATTGAATAACTTAACACATTGAGGATTTTATGAATCTGTTAGTTGAATTGAATCCGAAAGCTTAAACGATTTTGTTTCTATTAACACTTTGGCTGCCATGTCACCCACATAAGGGTGACACAATTATTTATGCGACTTTTAAATAAATTTCCACGATTATATATAGGGTGTTTCGTCTAAAACAAGACACCTAAATATCTCCACTACCTCTGAAAATACGAAAAATGTTGCTAACGTAATTTAAATGGTTTCAAAAGACGAATCAGATGGAAGAATCGTTTTTTGTAAATTGTAATTTTTTAATCGTTTCTCCAAGGTCACTCGTTTTTTTACATATATATATATACACAGTTTTTGTTGTTGTATGTTGTAGGAAACATTATTATGCATACATCCATGTTTAATAGCACGACCTTGAAATGACCGTGAACTCTAAAATTTGCTAATTAATGCAGAACTTTCTTTCAGCGATATTTCAGATTTCAACGGTAACAGGAATTCGACCATGAACTTGAACTTGTAAATAATCACATTTATTACTGCAACAAATGTTCGAAATGATGTCCTTCCGTTGTGATACATTTCGTTAGGCAAAAAACGACAGATTGTACAGCTCTTTCGATGATTTCAGGTGTCATATCAGCACATGCTGCAATTATTCGTTCCTTCATATTTTCTGGCGTCGTGGGCTGCTCTTGATAAACTGTACCCTTTAATGTCCCCCATAAGAAAAAATCAAGTGGGGTGAGATCGGGTGAACGAGCCGGCCATGATACAGGTCCATTGCGTCCTATCCAACGATTTGGGAATTTTTCATTGAGGACACGTTTTGCAATATGGGAAAGGTGTGCTGAACACCCTTAGTGTTGATACCATAATACTAGTCGGTCCCTAAATGGTACATCTTCTAATAAACTTGGTAGAATATGTTCTAAAAATTCAGCATACTTCTGCCCAGTTTGCGTACCGTTGATAAAATACGGCTCTATTATCCTATTATTTAGAATACTACACCAGACATTCATGGTCCATGGTCTCTGCTTATCGAGTTGTCTAAACCATCGTGGATTTTCAACCGACCAATAATGGATGTTCTTGAGGTTCACCTGACCATGATTTGTAAAGGATGCTTCATCCGTAAACAATACTGTTTGGAAAAACATTTCATCACTTTCATATTTCCGTATACCCCACTGAGAAAAGTGTACGCGGTTTTCAAAGTCTCTTCCATGGAGCTCTTGGTGAAGAGATAAATGGAAAGGATGAAATTTTTGTAAATGAAGAATCCGGAATATGCTTGTAACACTAACACCAGTTTCACGTCCAAGTTGCCTTATACTTACATGCGAGTTTTGATTTACTTTCGCGATGATATTGTTCACATTTGCTTCATGAGTAACAGTCTTACGTCTCATGCGAATGTTTCTGTTGACACTACCAGTCTCACAAAATATTTTAACAATACTTGAGTATGCAGAACGTGATGAACAAGAACGTTCTGGAAATCTGTCGTTGTAAATTCGTATTGCTTCTCTTAGACATTCTCGAGCTTCACCGTAAATTAAAACCATTTGAATTTTCTCCTGTTCTGAATAACGCATTATGGATCGCTTATCGATACATTGAGAAATCTAGCAGTGAGCAAACTCTTAAATACATACCTCTCTCACTTTCTATGTACGCAGACGAATGATACAATGTGTTTATTTACAAGTTCAAGTTCACAGTCGAATTCCTGTTACCGTTGAAATCTGAAATGTCGCTGAAAGTAAGTTCTGCATTAATTAGCAAATTTTAGAGTTCACGGTCATTTCAAGGTCGTGCTATTAAACATAGATGTGTGCACAATAATGTTTGCTATAACATACAACAACAAAAACTGAGTGTATATATATCTAAAAAAACACGAGTGACTTTGGACACATGATTAAAAAATTACAATTTACAAAAACGATTCTTCCATCCGATTCGTCTTTTGAAACCATTTAGATTACGTTAGCAACATTTTTTGTATTTTCAGAGGTAGTGAAGATATTTAGGTGTCCTGTTTTAGACGAAACACCCTGTATTCATTACATCCAATCTGACGGTGGTCCAGGAAATGCAAGAAGTTTGGAGAACTACTCAGAGTCACAGATTTTGTTCTTTCAATTTTTATTTCACTCGATAACTTGCTCCGATTTCATGCAATTTTTGCGGCTGCTGGTTTGGCAGTCAATGTGTTAAATTGTACATGATGAATATTCAATCAAAATATACTACTTTACGAAAATGTATAAGGTTTTAAATATTTTCTTTAGGAACTGATTATTCAGAAACAAGCAAACAAGCTCACAATTAATTAAATGGCTCGTACGTCGCCGGCGCTCAATGTGTTAATATATCTTTGCTAATCGTTGTTTATTAAAAATTCGAAAGGTGTTTTTCGACGAGGAGTCGAAGACGATATCAGATTCGGTTGTCGAAACAGTTACGGACAACCGGAATAATGTTATAACTGTTACGAGGATGTAGGTTCTGGCTGGTATTGGTTAGGTTTCAGTTTTTTTTTTAAACCGAAAAATGGCAGTTGTGGAGAAATAATTTCGGATCTGAACAACTATGGCTGGAACTAATATGTCTTCATAACGGTTATAACGTTACTTCGGTTATTCATAATTGTTGCGATCAGAGTTTGAAACACTTGCTGACGGGACCTTTCCTATTCCTGTTTTTAGCACCATTGGTAGAAATAGTGATGAGACGGTCATGAATCTTTATTTCGAATAATTGTTACGATGAACCGAGGTCCAGCCTGATGTCTTTTGCGATTGCGACTCGCATTTGGACTCCTGTATCGATTTTATAATTATTTAGTCGCTATTTCGGCTGTTAAACTGTTACGAAATCAATTTTCGCATGGAATTCTTTCAACTGTGAAAGATTTCTGTATACGATTGATTTCGGAAAGAGTATCGAAATAAATAGACTTTTCATGGAACAATGGTATCCGAAGACTATGAATACGTCCCTGTCGCAATTATGCGCAGCTGTTATTAAAATTGTTTATAATCATTCAAGGTATCGATTACGGAAAAGATACGACGATCGATTCTGTAATCGTTTAAAAAACGAAATATAGCACCGAAATAGGAACTATAATTGAAATTGACGTTATCTGGAAACGTCGGGGCTCGGTAACAATCACTCGAAGTAAAGATTCATCATAATTGTATTGTTCGGAATCTTTCTATAACAGACCCAAGTGGTTTCAAGCCCTGTACGAAACACGCTCGACGCCGATCGAGCGAACAAATGCAGTAGATCGATCAAGTATTGCCACACTCGGATTTCTAATAACAATTTAAATCACGAAAATAGCAGAGTGATGCAATTTGAGCTTTCTGTACACGACGTGCTGCGTTAGAGACGCGTACATGATGCTGGATTAATAATAATAAATAAATCGAGCATGTGCTTAAAAGAAAGAAGCAGCCATAAGAATTACATGTTTCAAATAGTAATAATATTGCTAAATGTTTACGTGTTTGTACTTTTTGTTAAAACCGCTTTACGGTGAAATTATTGGAAATGCCTAAACAATCGCACGTTGATGTGTTCCTGTATAAGTGGGTTCCAAAATCTTTTAAGTCCGCGAGTTTCGACTTACATTATATCTTTAGTTGTTCGACAATGTACAGAAAACAAATTTTACGTAAGCAGAGTATAAAGAAACGATAATTTTAGGTGGAAACCGCGATGACGATACTTCGTGAAAGGTTGCTTTACATTTGCGGCGGCGTTGAAGTGTATAGCAAGCGCCATTTTGTTGTATTCGTTAACGCTACGGGTCGTGGACCGATAATCTAACATGGGAACATATTCAGATGCGAAAATCCGATTTTGATGAAACTTATGGGAACTTATAGTTCTTTGAAAAATATTTCACACGTGTTTTTTTTTATCTTCAACCATCCACTTTCAAGGGGTGAAAACAGCCCTCAAAGTTGAAGGTCAAAACTATATTTTTTGAGATATCTGGGAAACCGGAGGTTGATAAAATTTGAATTTGTTTGTAAATTGTGTGTTTTCAATGGGAAATGTAGTTGCGCAAGAAAATTTTAACAACAGTTTTTTGTTTAAACAATAAAGCTATAAGTTCCCATAAGTTTCACCAAAATCGGATTTTCGCGTCTGAATATGTTCCCGTGTAAGGTGTAGAGGTAGCATGTTACAATCTTCATTGCTGAGACTTTTCAAACAAGTTTCCATATTCCTTTTGAACCGCTTTCCCAACGTTTTGCGAGCATTGTAGTGAGATTATGTTTTAATCCATTGCCCACCTGTCAGGAAAGAAACCGTATAATTGGTCAGTGAGGTCTGCTCGATTTGTGAGAAGTAGGCTGAATATTATACTAATAGAACACGTCAAGGTATATGCCAACAACAGTGCGTTAAATTTAAACATTGATTCCTGACGAAGTGACCCGATTTAGCTAAAATGTTCGCGAAACGTTAGAGAATGAGTTCCGGAGGAACACGATTCCTCCATAAGTTTTGCAGTATATTAGCATGCATGTCAATGAAAACCTGGTTTTGAATGGAAAAGTAAATTTTTATTACTGACAGCCATCTTTTAATTCTTCCATCGAAAAATTACAGATAGACACGAGTATACTAATGAATTTACCATTCATATTGTTCATATCTGTGATAGCACAGTAGAGGCGAGGCTACACCTGAATAATAAAAAAGAGTTAATAGTTTAACTTCGTGAAACTTTATAGATTTTTAAGAAGATTTACAAAGTAGTATATCATTCCCATAGTACGATCGTTAACATCTTCCTGAATGATAACGTGACACTTTTACCATTTAACACTTTCTAACAGTGTCGTTTCTTTAACTGTACATTCCAGTTACTACACAAATCAGAAGTTTGACATTATTGTTTCGATCGCAAGATTTTCGTTGCTTATAATTCATTGACATTCCTCATTGCTGTATTTACGTATACATTGATCAACACTTTTCCTACATAATAACGTGACACGTTTACCATTTTACACTTTCTAACAGTGTCGCTTCTCTAACTGTACATTTCACATGCTACACAAATCAGTAGTCTGCTATTATTGTTTCGATCGCAAGATTATCGTTGTTTATAATTCATTAACATTCATCATCGCTGTATTTAGGTGTACAATGATCAACACTTTTCCTACATAATAACGTGACACGTTTACCATTTTACACTTTCTAACAGTGTCGCTTCTCTAACTGTACATTTCACATGCTACACAAATCAGTAGTCTGCTATTATTGTTTCGATCGCAAGATTATCGTTGTTTATAATTCATTAACATTCATCATCGCTGTATTTAGGTGTACAATGAT
>CM052090.1:13029843-13120464 GCA_028453745.1 Agapostemon virescens | reverse complement strand
TAACACTTTTCCTAGATACTAACGTGCCACTTTTACCATTTAACACTTTCTAACAGTGCTGCTTCTCTAACTGTATATTCCAGTTGCTATACAAATCAGAAGTCTGCCATTATTGTTTCGATCGCAAGATTTTCGTTGTTTATAATTTATTGACATTCCTCTTCGCTGTATTTACGTGTACAATGATCAACACATTTCCTAGATACTAACGTGCCACTTTTACCACTTAACACTTTCTAACAGTGTCGCTTCTCTAACTGTACATTTAAGTAGCTACACAAATCAGAAGTTTGCCATTACTGTTTCGATCGCAAGATTATCGTTGTTTATAAATGATTAACATTCTTTGTTGCATTTACGTTCAGAATGAAACAACTAAAACAAACGTAACGCATTTATTGATCTCTACCTTTGAAGCTTACTTTAGAGCAAGAAATTCGAGTGTCAATACGTTTTCGATCCACCGTACGTGTATATAAGTGTACAGTGCGTGCGCGCGTGTGTGTCGCATGTTTCTGTTTCTATATGTACATACATATATACAAGATACATATGTGTATATGTGTACACGTACATACGCCTCCCATCCGAGCGCATCTACACGTGTCAATTATCTACTCGATCGATGTGCCACTGCATGCGCTCTGTGTGTGGATCTAGCCGGTTCACAGCACCGCGTTGTTCGCCGATGTAACCCTTCCTTTTTTTTTTGCTCTGTGTATCGGTGTGCGTGCGTGCGTGCGTGTGTGTCTGCGCGCGTGCGTGCGTATGTCTGTTTTTCTCTGTCTTCTTCATAGTGTGCCATCAGCGTGCCGGTACGCGGGACTAGAGCAATTTTGGAAATTCTCCGGGAGACAGTTTAAATCGGTGCTCGCGTTTTGTCCGGGGACATTGAGATACCACGTTTCGATCGCCAGTGGTGTCCCATTGTTATCGATACAAGGTTAAAAGGTTTGGGATTGTGTAACGCGCATCGCCAGGGTGTGAGCAATGTTCCTTTCGTAGCATCGAGCGATGGATGCGAACGTTCAGCTGGTAAACTCGGCACGTACTTTGACCTTAACATCGAAGAGCCGCGGACATCCTTGCAGGATCTTAAATCAAAAATAAGGCAGAACTCTGAACTATTTTTCTTGGGTCTTTGTAGCTGTGATTTAATTGAATCTGCATCTTTTTCTACGTATTCGTTAAGGTACACCAGTCAAATTGTCCAATTTTTTCTGTGTGAGACTTTGGTTTAACCCCTTAACTTGTACGCTCGAGTTAATTCGAAAACGCTAAACAGGCCAAACTGTGCACACACGAGATAATTCGAGCGGCGTTGTATTTTATGCTGCTATAATTTTTTACACTCGAATATAATCGAGAATTGAAAATAACAATGTGAAAGCAAAGAAAAAAAATCGTTTATTGATATTTATTATTTACATGGGATTGTAAGCCATAACACTTATTTATTCAAGAATAAAATATAGCCTTGTTCCATGGAACAAAAACGCAGTATATCAAAATTCTCCAACAAAAGAAAATTTTGATTATTTTTGTATTTAAAAAATTTTTTTGCCAAGACAATGTTCCAAATTGTGTTTTTTTACGAGTTTTTACAAAAACAACTGTGCGTTAAGGGGTTAATTTAACACGTTCCGTGGCCATTTGATTCACTCTTCATTCAGGACATTCGGTTCACTAAAGATTGATATACAGTAGCTCACGAAAGTATTCGGACACTCTTTGAATTTGTATAACACTTTTAAGTTTGAACAAAACGTCTTGATTATTCTGGGGCAAAGAGAAGCGTTGATTTACTAAATGATATGCGAAAAGGATTTTGAAACAGTTGCAATTGGTATGAGTTACATGAAAAATATAAACGGCACTTTTTAAATGTTTTTCATTTGAGTCATATACAAAAAATTTTAAAGAACCATTTTGTAGATCTATGATAGTTACACACATGCAGAGAAATTCATTGAAATCGATCAATGTACACAAGAGCTGCGTGCCATCGGAAATGGTGAAAATCACAATTTTTTACGATTCTCGGTCAATTTCGGCTTAAACTCCAGAAATTCTTACATCTTTATAAGCGTGTGGTTTCTTACTGTGCCAATCAATTTCGATGAAATTTCAGCATGCGTATAATTAACACAGGCCTGCAAAACGCATATTTTAAATTTTCATTGCAAGTGAAAATAAAAATGTTTTAAAAAATGTCTTCTTTATTTTTTCCTGTAATTTCCACCAATTAGAATTGTTTCAAAATTATTCTCGCCTACCATTTAGTTAATCAATGCTTCTAGTTGTTCCAGAAAAGTCAAGTCGTTTGGTTGAATCTTTAAAAAGTTGTTTAGGTTTGAACAGTGTTACGAATACTTTCTTCAGCCACTGTATATTAGTACAAACTAATTTGCTTTTTCCACTACTGTATTTTCTATGACGTCTCATTCTTTCGGTGAAAATATATTCACTAACCATAATCTTGTAAAGTAAATTTTTTTAACGTATTAAATAAATATGTGATCGTGTATCACTGGTGATGCACATGGCATAGAACGTGTTAATATATTTGAGTTTTTGGTTTGATTTAATCTATTAAAATCTATTAAAATCTACACTATATATTTACCTGATCCTCTTTAATTAAAGAAATGTGTGTATAATTGATATTCTAATTCCACTAAAAATTCTACGATGAATTCATTACGTACTCCATAATATGAATGATATAGTTAATAGATCTCTTAATCTGCAAAGTTATTGCTTCTCATAATCCAATGCATGAGATGTTACGATTGAAGATTAAATAGATCAATTAATATCGCTGTAAGTCAGATTCAAAATTACAAAAACGATTTTGCTTAATGGCCACAACCTACGTTGTTTCTTCTTCAATTTGAAAACGAATAAACTGCATAATCATTAAGGAGCCAAGAAGTGTACGTAATTTAAAATAACCCAAGAAAAATGTATCGCTAAATTCTTCATGTAATCGATGTGGAACCGTTCTTTCAAATAAAATGAAAACGCAGTCATTTTAGTGATACCGAATTTTCTCTTCAATTTTAATGTCAGGTATTTACATACGTGCCTTGCACTAAATTTCTCTGGCAAATATAGATCAATCAAATACAACGATTCGCTCCGAAAGCTACCATAAATATTGTCTCTATGCCCTTGCGTAATATATATTTCTGTGAACAATGCAAGGTGAGTAAATAAAGAGTGTTATTCTAAAAATTCTCGTTATTTATTGTTTTAATAAAAAAAGAAGTATTTCCTATGAAATACAGTTTATTCGAATGGTTATCGAAATGATTGCATTCCAATTCATTGTGTACTGTGAAATGTCATGGCATCCTGAGTTTCTCTAATATCTCTACACATTTTCTGTCACATTGTGCAGGCGTTCAAGCAAATTAAAAAGAAACCTTCAATGGAAAATTTTCTCATCCGTTTGCATGCAATTTAGAGATTCTCAAGGATTCCATTCTTGAGTAAAAGAACATAATATCATAAAAGGGGCTCAAAGTCTCATAATATTTCACGACACTGCAAATATAAAATGAATCAAATGCTTTCGTTAACGAATTCTATCGACGACATTGTATTCTCTGCGAACGAATTTCTATCAAAATAATAAACAACGAAGTATTCGAGATAACAGTTCTAATCGACTCACCGTGCATGCAACACCGAGAAAAATATTTAATCTGTTGATACACTCCGAACAGTCGATGTTGTATCTGCATAACGAACGCCGTCTACACACTACGAATGTATATGCATACATATAAAAAAAAATATATATATATATATGTATATATACAGAGTGAGTCACCAAACGTTTGCACCTCAAATATCATTGTTGTTTCTAAAGATACGTAAAATATGGTAAGGACAAAGTTGAATGTTGAAAGTTGAAAAATGTTGTTTTTATGTCATTTTTTTTAGAGATATCAAGGTCACCTTGACTTTTTAAAATGGACCATTTTTTAATCACCTACAATGATAGTTTCTTTCATTAGGAATTCAGTGACTATATTATTCCAAGGTCATTCAAGGTCAAGGACAGAAAAAACGGATAAAACTAAAATATGGAAGCAGAATACCTGTATTTTATAAATGTTTGAAATGATGACCGTCTACGTCGATACATTGATGTAAACGAGCTCTGAAGGAACCTTGAACTCTGATAAGTACATCCGAGGTGGTATTTGTTTCTTTGAATGATTTTGAAGCAATTCCTATTGACAAAAGTTAAATCTATTTTGAAAATCATTCCCGTGCAATTCTTGCTGGAGCGATGTGTGGAACGAATGAAATTTATGTGGGGCCAAAATTCGTATTACGCTACTTTGACTTATGCCTGCTTCCCGGGAAATTTTTCTCGTACTCACGTCAGGATTGACAGCTATAGCTGCTAAAATATTAATATCATTGTATTCATTGGTCGTGGGATTCTTCCGTTTGTACGGAAGTCACATGTAGGATGTTAATGAAAGTCTGTCTAGAAGGAGTGTTTCGCTCGGGGTACTTTTCTTCATAAAGTAATCGGGCCTGCACTGCATTTTGTCTACATTCACAGTAAATCGTGATCATATCACACTTTGCAGTCATTGAATAAGACATAGCGGAATCGCATTTGGAAACATACTGATAGTAAATAAGAATACTGAATAACAGTAACATTGAAAGAACTTAGTATGTTTGCTTTAACTACGACCATAGTATGTTTACTATTTACGACAAATCTCAACCGTGATGAACGTATTCTGCTTTTATATTCTAAATCTTATACGTTTTTTCTATCCGTGACCTTGAATGACCTTGGAATAATACAGTCACTGGATTCCTAATGAAAGGGACTATCATTGTAGGTATTTAAAAAAGGGTGGTTTCAATGGAAAAAGTCAAGGTGACCTTGATATCTCTAAAAAAATGACATAAAAACAAAATTTTGTTATTTCATCGTGTCAGCCCCACTGTACCATTCAACTTTGTCCTTACCATATTTTACGTATCATTATAAACAACAAAGATATTTGAGATGCAAACGCTTGGTGATTCTCCCTATATACATATATTTATATGTATCCATATGAAGAAGTTTAATATTCTCCCAGCAAGAGTCTCTCTCAGATTCACTCGACCAGTTAAGTCGCTGAAGTATAATACACATATACATATCACACATGCTCGCTGCCCTATTCGACAGTGTGCGCGCATACGTGTCGTCGATAACGTAAAATAGTCGATCGTCCTCATCAGCGAGCTCTTCGCAGTGTGATCCATGTATTTAACAATGCAAATGTCCCCTGCGAATATTCGTAAGCGAGTAAAATCCAACATCCATTATGCCCTATTGTCTGATCCCGTACACATGCGCACGTGTCTATGTGCTCACATAAAGTCTTCTTGGATGGAAATCCCTTCTGATAATAATTACGTTTCGCATGCGCACGCTGTTAATTCTGAATCGGTGATTTCTATTCGCTTAACCCGCGCTTCTAATCGCTGCCAGACCGCGCGCGTTCGCTACCGATGACGCACACGCGTGTCAATCGTTGCGACGCATCTTGTATGAAAAATTAACTACGATTTCGTACAGGCGCGATCAAAAGTATCACCACTATCCGCTCGTCTTTAGACAGTTGTACATAAATCGAAGAAACAACGTAACGTTCGGTTAATTTCTTTGAAAATTATGATTACCGTGCTATCGTTGTACTATGCTGACTATAAAATACTTTATAGTACACTATACATATTGCATTGCTGTGTACAATGTTCGTCAGCAAAGTGTTGCACGAAAGTGGTTCTTAACGTCTATAATATTGTTTCCTCTCACTTGTGATTAGTTACAATTTAATGTGTACAGTATTCTAAGATTATGGATATGGATAATTAAAACTTTCTAAGAAAGCAAACCAGTATTATTCTATTCCTTAGATTTACGTACAACTTTGTGAAGACGGATGAGAGTATTGGAACTGTACATAATCGCCTCAAGAATCTCCCGTTTCAAATATCTCTGAATTCTACGAGAAACTCTATTCAATAGCATTTGTCGAATATTCGAACTCGATTTTTTCGATAACATAGCTAACATAGTTAACTCTTTCAGGCACGGAATTTTGGAAAATTTTGAAAAATCCCACCGTGCATATCCGCGCATTAAAAAGGTGGGGCACTTTTAATGCTACCGTGTCTCAAAGAGTTAAATGAATTTATTGCATATTTTATATTTTCCTGTAGAATCACGTTCTCCATGGTTGTTGTCGACAATATTGAGACATCGTGTATAAATCATAACGCATGGAAGGAATACATTCTTTCCGCGTTCTTCGGGGTTTTATGTGTTCTTTCGAGCAAAATATCGACACGCGTGCAGATCGTTGAAGCAACGACGGTGGCGATCGCGTCGGCCGACGGTGATCGTTGAAAAGACGTCAGTGGATCAGAGAAATAGGGCAGATTATCGATTTAATATGAAATTGTCAGTTTCCCTGACACGTCTCTTTTTGACTGGAGATAGTGTTAGTCGATATTATCGAAGAACGGAGTTGATCGTCCACCGTGGCGGACGTGTCGGGACAAAAACCTGTGCGCTGGACGACGTAGATTGCGTTCAAGTCATCTGTCACCGGTTTAGGATTAATTACCGATCGTGCGTGTCGCGATAAATTCCAGGTTGGCGGAGTTCGCGGACACGGGCTTGTTACACTTTTTCCTCGGCTGCAGTTGATAACGACAACCAGATCGATGCGCCTGTTTTACCGTGAATTGTCACGCGGTGACGTTTATGGAAACATCTTTTTAAATCGTTGCGAAACAATGGATCGCTGTCGCGTTTTTGTCACGGCCGGAATTTCGAATGAAAGTGCGCTGGCGATCGAATTAATGTCGCGAAAGATTTTCTGATCTCGCAGTTCGATATGCAGCGAGTTGACGGGCGAATAATATTTTTTAAAAATCATTTTAAAAAATGCTTTTCGAAGTTGTACGTTTCGGTTAGGAAACTATCCGTTGCCACGGAGTTATCCCGGTAATAAATGTTACCTTCAGGAATTTCTTTAAAAACTGGTCTCGTGGAACGGGTACTTTAAAATTTCTGTAATAAAAGTTCCGTGGAAACAATTTATTTTGTACGTATATTGAAGAAGTTTCTGTAAGAGGGATTCAAATAATTTTTTAGCCATGTTGAGAAAGACATCGAACACCAGGCGAACAAAGAAACATTGAAAGTTTCTTTAAAGCAGCTTTAAGAGCAATGATATAAAATGCAAATGTTGAATATTCTGTAACGCAACTTGTTTCGGAATGCATAAGCGGTGTAATGCGAAATCAAATTTATTAAATGCAGTTTCACGTTTGATAATTTTGTTTGTTCGCGATCTATGCATTTGGAAGTCTTGGAATGTTTATTTTTCGAATAGTTGTACATTTGTCAAAATATTTTCTACGGAAATTTCATTTATCGAACATCCCGAAAATTTTGATTCCCGATGTAACAGCCAAAGTAAATATTCATTTCGTGGATTTGATTCACTTTGACGCGCATAATTTCCGCGTTGATTGTTTCCCGCGATGTTTCCCGTACAGCCCCGACCACAAGTTTCTGGACATTGATTTCTGTATATGCATAATGGAACTGAATCGATTTTCTAAAATTTCATTAAATAATAGCTCATTTTTCCGATCCTCGTTTTATTATCGAATATCACCAATAAACAATCTCGAATATCGTTTCATTCATGTTTTCAATGTGTTTCGATAGAACTAATAAGGGAACATATTCAGATGCGAAAATCCGATTTTGATGAAACTTATGGGAGCTTATAGTTCTTTGAAAAATATTTCACACGTGTCTTTTTTATTGGCAACCATCCTCTTTGAAGGGGTGAAAACAGCCCGCAAAGTTGGGGGTCAAAACAATATTTTTGAGATATCTCGGAAAACGAGATCGAAAAAATTTGAATTTTTTTTTAAATTGTGTCTTTTTCAATTAGAAATGTAATCGCGCAAGGAAATTTTAACAAAAGTTAAAATAAATAAATGTAGTTTCCGAGATATCTAAAAAATACCCCAACTTTGGGGCTGTTTCCATCCCTTCAGAGTAGATGGTTACCAATAAAAAAGAACACGTGTCAAATATTTTTGAAAGAACTATAAGCTCCCATAAGTTTCATCAAAATCGGATTTTCGCATCTGAATACGTTCCCGTGTGAGCTCAAATGAATTATAACAGACCGTCGGTGAACTGTTAAAATGTATCTTAACTGATACTTCTTCAAACTTCTAACGATACTTCGAAAAATGTCTTCTAATATTTATAAGTTTCAAAATAAAAAATGTGGATTTTATTTACCTTAAGCCCTTCCAATTTTTTCGCAAGTTCAATTTAATTTTGCATACTAATTTCACATGATTGGTGTCCACAATATTTAATTGTATCTACGTGAGCATATTCCAAAAATTATTATAGACGTATTTGAAATTTATATAACGTACTTTTAGAGTTTACATATATATAATCCAGAGTAAATAGATCTCTCCGCGTGTAAATTCTCGGTTGAACGTCTTCGTTGTACTGTCAAAGGGCTTTATGATGATCAAGACAATCTCTATGTCAGAAGCCGATGTCCAGTGACTTATGAACGCGAGTATATACGCACTGTCGATCTCGCGAGACGTAAACCTATTTAGGTATGGACAGGAAGCAGATAGAGACGAAATCGTTAGTTGACGATTAGTCTCAGTGCGTCGGGCGTAGTCTAAGCTGCAAATCCCTCGAGAACAAACGCTCGAATCGAGCTGCTTTCATGAAATATACGTCTGACGATGAATTATGAGAGCCAAACGTGTCGAGCCGTGTGTATTCGCCGTAAGGCTCGACGAATTTCAAGTCCGTGGAACGCAAAGTTTAGCTGGTTCAGGCTCCCCTGAATTATTGCAAAAATAGGAATGGGTCTGTCAACGCGGGAAAGCGAGGGAAAGAACGAGAGAGAAAGAGAGGGAGAGAGAGAGAGAAATAGAAGAAGAAGAAGAGAAAGCAATAATAATATAGAGCCCGTTCACGCGGTACATAAAAAACCCAGGTCTTTTTTCCGCACGGAACAAATACCGGTTCGCTGTAGATAACTTTTTCTGCATTTTTCCCCGTGAAAACTCTGGTCCGGTTGACCGTCGTCCGTTTTCGGTGATGTCCTAAAAATATTGTCCCCCTCTCATGCTCGAAACGCGGAGATTCCTTCCGAGTTACATTATTAACTTAACCCTCTATGGGCCCATGTAACTTTCAGGTCACATTTTAATTTATCGCCATTTTACCTAATAATTATAGCTTTTTTCATGACATAGTACATAAATCTTAATTCCATAACGTTGCCAAGACAACCAATATTAATATTTATGACCGTTACTAGGCTCATCAACCTGAAATAACAAAATAAATGCTGTGCAAACTGTCTGTAGTAAAAATATTATTTGTGCTTTTGTCAGTGATTACCAAACTACAAATAGTGCACATAATAGCTCTGGGTTCGTATATCAATAACAACCTATTTGTTTGCATTTCAATTTTCAATTTGTTACTGTTTTTTTATGATACAGTTTTGTAACTTTGACGTTACAGTGGGCTATTATGGCAGATTTCGGTACATTTAGGATAAAGCTTGTGCTTTTTCCTGTTTTCAGATTTATACATCATACACCCAAAATATGAATACAAAATCAGATAGAAATAACAGAGGAATTAGAATTAGACGCATTAGCGGTAATAGATTCGATGATTCCTTATTAGATTCCGAGTCCGATGGAGATGTAATAGTATTTCCCCGACGACGGATAAATGTCATTGATAGTGACGAAGAATTTAGTACTCAATCCTCGTCAGATGAGGAAGATGCAAGACCACATAGAATTGTTTGGCAACCACTATCACAGACGAATAATAATAGTTGTTATCGCCCTTGGAAAGGAGATTGCCCTAACGTCCCCGAAGCACCCCATTTTCCTGTGACCTTTTTTCGAAAACTATTTGACAAGGGAATTATAAGCAATGTAGTTGACTATACCAATATGTATGCACTGCAATGTGATCCAACAAAGAGATTTCAAAAATAAAATGTTTAACGTCAAGTGCAAATTGTTTTATAGAATTTCACGCTTAAGCTTTTATGCACAAAAGTGCAAACTTTATAGGCCGTTGTTACCTGAAAGTCACATAGTGAATATATTGCAATAAAATTGTTTAAATGGAAACATTTTTTTTCATTTGCACATATAGGTTTATAATTTCCGATTTTTCGTTCCCCCAATTTTTTTTTAATTAAAAATAAAACTACGGCCCATAGAGGGTTAACCAGTGATTAGGGGCTCTGTGTATTTCTCGCTAATCGCGAAATTTAAACGGTAAACATTTTTTAACAACAAGATATTCAGTATTGTAATCAACGGACCGTACACGTTTATTAAACCGAAGGTCGATCGTTGCATTCAAGATTTTTTGAAGATATAATAATCGTAATCTTCGGTGTTGCAAAAATTAGTAACGTTGATTAATGATTTTAATTGTGCACAACGTGAAAATCATTTTCGAAAATTTTTTTCTTAGACACTGTAAGAGCTGGTTCAGAAACGTTTATCATGTGTGGTTTATTTAAAAAAAGATTTCTGGTGATTTTATTCTTAATGTTTATTAATTACAAGAGTATGAATGATCTCCCAAAGGCCATTTTATAAATGTTTATTTGCAGGGGCCATTGTTACTCGGTATGTACTGGTTCATTTAATATTAGAACTTTAACAAGATTTGTATAACATGCTACATTGTATACGTAATCCTCGAACGAACAACTTTACGAAGTATTTTTTCGAGACAAAATGGCGGGCAATGACGAAGTCTCTCTAAAAATGAGATACAGTGTGTTACTCGAACCTTGTGTTCTTTTAGTTTAGATGAATCAATACATAGCAACAATGGTCACTACATTCGTAGCAAGACCTTCAACAGATCTACCACAATACTGTAACAGATAAATATAAAATATCTGTGCCATATGTATTAAATATAAAAATTAGGAGATTGAGTCTAATTTAAAATATTTCAAATACTAAAATATTTCGTCGAACAAAGTCGTACAGTTTTCAAGCAAAACTGGAAAAGTCGCTTTGTCTTCGTGCTTCCGACTGCACGGTAGCCCTTAAGAAAACAGCAAGCATAACTCAAAGTTTTGGCCAATAACCGTATTCAGTGAAAGTTTGAATGTAATAACTGTGCTTTCGTTACGAGATCCAGGAGAGCCGTTCTATTCTTATGAAAGAACTTCTTACGGTTCGTCGACAAATTTATTGAATTTCACTGGGAAAAGTGCGGACGTCTGATCTCCTCTCCCTTGATATAAGCTTCCCTTTATTGCGCTCGAAATAGCAGTATGTCCGAAACAAATGTCATAATCCGTAGCAACTACAGTAAACAGGATGTCCGAGTGTTTAAAAAGGTATTCTGGTCCTCAAGGATGTAACATTCTTTTCCGAAAAACTATTTAACCTTTTGCATTGTGATTTTCCACACACATTTAGTCGTATGTGGGGTACATGTGCGATATTCTTCGTGTAACAATAATCGAAATTGTAAAAGTTACACATATTTTTATATGTTTCAAATTCAGGTGTTTCTACTGATCCGAAATCAAAAGGTGAAGTAACCTTTGCCATCTTAGGACGAGTTAGACCCGTGTTGAAAATTTCAAACAAAGTCTAATAAACATAAAAATTATATCTTTCTGTTTGGACAAAATCAAATTGTACTCTTTTGTTATCAACGTTTAAACATTGAGCATTTTTTATTATGAAGATGTTATAATAATCTTATTTAGAAAGAAAATGGCAAGGGGTTACTCAGTAGGAATGCAGTTACGGTCCGCAATATAAATTAAAAATCTCGCTTATTTACAAAATCATTTTTAAGTCAAATCACTAATTCAGTGGATATGTTTCGATCTCTAGTACAATAAAAATATAAGAAAAAGTTGAAGGATTTTAGAAATTTAACTTTGCGCGAGAAGATAGTATCTCCTGAAGATTCTCCCAAATTTTCAACTGGATTGCACGACGGGAATTCGAGACAGTCGCGAATACGAAAACAGTGGTTCCGAGTAAGACTCGTTCAGATTCAACAATGAATACTTCGCAACATTTACGAATTCAGATACATCTTTCTACGCGCACATTGTACAACACATACGGCGATGATCGTGCAAAAGGAAATTGATTATTTGCAACTGAAAACCTGGAATAATCCATTAAGAATGGTTTCCTGGTAGAAAATGCCGACCATGAAAGTTAAAAGGCTAAACCACATCTCGTTTGGCTCTCGATCAAAGAGCAACAGATAGACGAGAGGGCTGGGCGAGCCTTTCGGGATTCCGACAGAATTGGAGAAATCAGGAAACCGTTTAAAAAGCGTTCCGGAAACGAATAAGTATCTCTCTCGAAGACTTTTTCTTCCGTAGCAACTTCTATCTATCGCAACGAGGACGTCGGCAGAGAAAGAAAAGAACAAAGAGCACACCGGACTCTCCTCTCTCTCTTCTTCGCTCTCTTTCTCTTTCGTTCTCTCTATCTTCCGCTCATGTATAATCCGTTTGGCTCGCGAAATGTTCGCCTCGTGTTCAACTTTCGCCGAGCATGATGCAGCAAGCAGTTCGCGAACGAAATTTAATGAAATGCTTTAGTTTCGGTTACTGTTTTAATTACTCTTCTCAGAGAAGTATTTCCGAAGCCTGTGCGATTTTCGAAATCTTGCGAGCTCCCAGGAAAGGAAATGCGTTTATGCGAGCATTCGATGATTTTTATTTCTTGCTAGATTTCGATATTTACGGAAAGATACTCTTTGACGATTCTTATGTGTTCTCCTATTATTCTGTGTGCCTTGAAATGTAGACTGGATATACAAATATTTTTAAATACAAATTTTTATAACGATTTATATTCTGTATCATTGAATTTGCAGCGTAATTTCTTTAAATTCGATTAATTATTTGGTAAGACGGATTGAAACTTGAAAATCTAGTTCTATCAATTTTTGTATATCTAGTACAACGTGGTACAGGATGAAGACCCATAAGTTAATCGAGGAGTGTTTTTGTAAGGAGAAATAAAATTTAACCAGTTAAGTATGTTTGACGACTATATCCGTCACGGAGGCGTGGCAGAATTTTGTGTCATGACGATTATATATATATGACGGATATAATCGTTATGATATCAAATATCAGATAATCGTTATGATGACAAAATTCTGCCACGCCTCCGTGACGGATATAGTCGTTAAACACACTGAACTGGTTAAGCAAGAAATAAACGTCTGTAGGTAATCTCTAATAAACAATTTCTCTAGAAGTTTGCAAAATTGAAACGTTCGACAAAATCCTTATCGGTATCGTAGACAGGTAAAATAAACCTTCTTCGGTATCATTTACCAAGATTGCGATCAAACGAAATATTATTCACTGTGTCAACGAAGTCCAAAGAAGTTACAAAAAACTACATACGTCTGCTAAGTTTGAAAAATGAGAAGCTATTAATTATTTTACACATTTCATGGACGTTGGCTTATATTTTGGTCGATATTTGAGGTTCCTTATATTTGTTTGCTTGATAGTATGAATTCGAAACATACGAAAGCGTTACTTATTTTTTAATACACTCCACACAATTGTCTAAACTTCCGTATGTGTTCATTCACAGTGAACGTACACTATCTCGTAGACAACTGTAAAACTATTATCATTTCTAAAGAACTATTCAACTTCACCTAACAAATACATCAGCATCCATAACATGCAGGAGACCCATGTTATTTTCAACATTCTTAATTTATCAAATGTATATAAACATTTATTACCGAGTGCAAGTAAACCGAACTTTACAAGCTACACTATGTCAGCAAACAGAAGTACACTTCTCTAACAAGGGAATATATTCAGATGCTAAAATCCGATTTTGATGAAACTTATGGGAGCTTATAGCTTTATTGTTTAAACAAGAAACTTTTGTTAAAATTTTCTTGCGCCACTACATTTCCCATTGAAAAACACACAATTTAAAAACAAATTCAAATTTTTTCAATCTCTGGTTTCCGAGATATCTAAAAAATACCCCAACTTTAAGGGCTGTTTTCACCCCTTCAAAGTGGATGGTTGCTGATAAAAAAAACACGCGTCAAATATTTTTCAAAGAACTATAGGCTAAATATAAACCCATTAAATATAAATGGGTTTTCCGTGAAAGTCGTAATTTTTATGGTATTTATATTTCATTGTTTTGGAAGCGAACAATCTCTTTAAGATTGGACTAATCGATTTCAGTTTTCTTGAGATACTACAAAGATTGGTTTACTAAACTGGGAATACATTCAGATGCGAAAATCCGATTTTGATGAAACTTATGGCAACTTGTAGTTCTTTGAAAAATATTTCACACGTGTTATTTTTATCGGCAACCATCCACTTTGAAGGGGTGAAAACAGCCCTCAAAGTTGGGGGTCAAAACCATATTTTTCGAGATATTGAAATATCTATGTAATTATCTATAAAATTTGAATTTTTTTTTAAATTATGTGTTCTTCAATGGAAAATGTAGTCGCGCAAGAAAATTTTAACAATAGTTAAAATAAATAAATAATAAATGTAGTCGCTCCCATAAGTTTCATCAAAATCGGATTTTCGCATCTGAATATGTTCCTGTGTAAGATTATTTCAAACTAGAACGTAATTGTCTTCGTTTCCCGCAAACGTTAAATATTAAAATTCGACTTGAACTAACTTTTATAATAACACGTTTCGTTGTTAGCAACGTAAAAAGAGTGTTTCCAAAATGTTACGAATAGACTCACGGTAAAATCACGCCATTTTCCCAAAGAGTCGCAGTTTCAATGACAAATAGGAATGTTTACGCCCCGTCTGTCGATCTTCGCGAACCTGTCATGCGTTTTATGCACCAGATAAGCATAAGAAACACCGTTCGCGACATTCCATCGTCCCCGGAGTCCTCTCCTCTCGCGATTTATTGCGTCGCAATCCCCAAACGTATTCGCTGCGTAATCTGTGTTGCTACAATGGTAGATCCTAGGCCCCGTAGGAACTCTAGCAAAGAAAATCTGTTGCATGTCGCATGCACCTGCTTCCCGTTGCTTAGCGGATCACCCGAAACGTAGATATGTGCGTGTCTTAATCAATCTTTGACTTTGGTAGCTCGATCTGATACTCAACTCGGAGCAGGGAGGTGACTTGACCAGTTTCATCACGAACGGGGAATGGTACCTCATCGGTGAGTTTCTGTGAACGTAAGTTCGTTACGGCAGTCGTGAGATATCAACGTTGCCGCGCAAATAATCACGGATGATCGTTTCGATAAGCTGCGGTTACTTGTGCCGACGAAGACGCGGAGCTCAATTAGCGTAGCAATTAGAAACATTGCGAATAAACGAATAACAGTTTTAAATGAAGCTTGCTTATGCATCGAGATGAGGATAAACGATTGTTTTAGTATTTTACAAATTTACCGACGTCCTGTAAGAAAATAGAAATTTTATTTATTAGTTGCTAGCGATAAAATAGTTAATGGAGTTTCCATATTGCGACATAATCTATGTTATTTTATCGGTAATAATAAGTTATTTTTTTATTTTAATTTTATTAATATTTTATTTTATTTTATTTCATTTATATATTATTGTATTAATATTTGTTTTTAATTTTATGACAATAATTTTTCAGCAATACAATTACGTGGTCGCCAATGATCAGCATAAAAGTCATTCTGCATCGTTTTAGAAAAATCAAGTTCTGTTCTACGTTGTTATTCGATTTATTAATAGAATACTGTGAAACGATTGCTGCTTATATTATTTAAAGGTGATCGTAAATTTGGTTGCATTGAATAATGATTTTTCATACAGTAATACAACGTTATACTAAAAGTATTGATAAGAAATAATTTTTCGACGACGTGAAAGTAAAATGGACGCCGATCTGAAATTACGAGATGAGCATTACGAGACGGTAGTATGAAAATCAATTATTAATGGAAATATTACAAGTAACAAATAATATTTTCCACGTTGACGATCGTGTAGCTACAATCTTGGCGTCGAGCCAATTGGTAAAATGGTGATTTATAGAATTGAAGGAACACTACTCCATTGAACAAATATTATAATGAGTCCTCGTGCTTTCGTTGTGATTTCTTTATTAGCTTTAGGCCGTTTTGTACGGCGGTCTGATCAAAGGTAATAATAACTGTCGAGAACAATACAATTTTGTAGAGAAAACCGGCATGAACAGCCATTCTCGAACACCACTGGTTCTATCGGCGATTAAAAACTATTCCTTCATTCCTTAATTGTGTACTTGACAATAAAATTTGTAAACCATTTACGAGGCAGTTTGCAAAGCAATTACATTGCGAGTCGCAGTCACGCTTGGTGATTGGTGGATTATCGACAAACCATTTTCTGTTCTACACCGATTTCCACACCTTAATCGACTTCATGGATTGACGTCAAATTTTAGCTTTCACGCGAAATATGACATAAGCCGTGATCAAATCCCTCGACACGTAACTCGATTTTAAATCCAGTTGAGAATGCAATATTTTATCCTAATTTTACGATACTTTGTTCTCATTATTGAAATATTATTGAATGCTTTTTAAATTTGAAAATTTGAAAACTGTTGGAAACAACTATTACAGATTGCAACGATTAAAAATAATCTGTCTCATAGCAAATTTCATAGTAATCACGGATACAGTGAGTCCGACCGACTTAAACGTTCCCTGCAAAGGTAGTAGTACGAGTCAGCGTATGACGAAACGATGAACAGATTTCTCGATTAAAAATCACATGGTTTCGTCGAGATTTTTATCAATTTCTTCGCACAATCGTTGAACATACTCCTCTAATCTGTTACCTAATTCGGTGTACATGCTAATTCGCTAATTTTATGCACGTATTTTGCAGAATACGAAAAACGAGCAAGCAGATCGATTATACAGTGGCTCACGATAGTATTCGGACACTCTTTAAATCTAAATAACTTCTTCAAAATTGAACCAAACGACTCGACTTTTCTGGAGCAACTAGAAGCATTGATTTACTAAATGATATGCCAAAGTAATTTTGAAATAATTATAATTGGTGGAAATTACGTGGGAAAGTAGAAAAGACATTTTTTAAAACATTTTTATTTCAACTCGTAATGAAAATTTAAAATACGCGTTTTTCAGAACTGTGTTAGTTACGCACATGTTGAAAATTTCACTGAAATCGATTGACGCGACAAAAATGACACGTGTAGAAAGATGAAAGAATTTCTGTAGTTTAACCTCTTAGACACTGTGCGCCACTATAGTGGCTTTCGCGGATTTCATCTTTCTGTACGACGTGCCACTATAGTGGCTTTCACGGATGCCATCTCTCTGAACGACGCGAAACTAAATATTAATTATTAATTATTGAAATAAATTGTTAAAGTCAACATAGGTGTGTCATATCTTTAAGAAAAATTATAATTTTATAATTAAACACTTCATTCCTATGTACTCGTGTAGAGAACAGCATTATCCGTCACACATTGCAGTGCTGTATCATTTACATGTAATTTGCGTTGAACTTTATCGTACAGAAAAACAGCTTCGCGCGAAAGTCAACCGTACCTAAGAGGTTAAGCAGAAATTAACCAAGAATCGTGAAAAATTGCGATTTTCACCATTTTTTATGGCATTTAGCTCATGTGTATGTCGATCGATTTGAATGAATTTTTCTGCATGTGTATAACTATCATAGATCTACCAGATGCGTTTTTGAAATTTTCAGTACTTGGCTCAAATAAAAAATATTTACAAAGCGCCTTCTTTATTGGTCATGTAATCATACCAATTACAATATTGACATAATTCATTTCGCACATTATTTATTAAATCAATGTAACTAATTGCTCACGAAAAGTCAAGACGTTTGGTCCAATCTTAAAAAAGTTACTCAGGTTTGAAGAGTGTCCGAATACTTTGGTGAGCCATTGTACATAATAATGGAAAACAATCACTAAAGTCGCACTAAAATCTCTACCTTTAGGATAACGCATTCACGAACTGTATCCTCTAAACCTTTTTGAAAATTAATTGTCAACTCAACTTGTAAATATACACTGATCATGCCTCGGTATTAAATACCATTCGGCACAAAAAAAATCCGAAAACTAAGAGATCAAAATGTAGGAGAATTTTCGGGCTACTCTTCGATTATGTACAAAAGAAATATCGAGTTCCAGAGACTTGCGAATTCGCGTGTTCCGCGTCCCGTTCATTTTGCACTTTAGCACGTCATGCGTGTTCATGCAGCGTCACCGTTGCGCAAAGGAATGCTGATAGAACTCTTTAAAAATTTTCCACGAGATGGCAATCACAAAGACGATCCCATACTCGAAAGGATTCACAGCTCTCTTTCAGGCGTGCCATAAACTGTTCAATCGACGCTGCGATTGAACGACCGCCAAATGACCAGTTTCGCGTGGTTCTCGCCGATTTGATGCTCCGCCATGACTATAAACCGTCAAATTGATTCCCTTAACGTCGGCTCACGCTCTTAACGTCACCGTTTCTCTTAACATTCCATTTTCGCTGACTTCTTCGTCCGGGCATTTCCTTACCCCAACAACAACTTCCACGGAATCTCTGTATGGAAACGCTTCGACCGCTTCCGCGGAAATGAACCGAAAGGAATTCGAAACGACGTTGATGAAGATGGCAGAAGGAATCTCGTCGAACTTGTCCGCGTGAAATTGCAATAATAAATTTCGATTCCATCGACACTTCCGCAAAAGTTTCACGTCCAAACTTACCATTCATTCTCACGGTGATGGCGTTAGCGAAGGCCGATATACAGGGTGAGTCACCAAACGTTTACACCTCAAATGTCTTTATTGTTTCTAATGATACGTAAAATATAGTAAGGACACAAAAAATTTTGTTTTTATGTCATTTTTTTAGAGATATCAAGGAGTTGACTTTTATTAAATGGAACCACCCTTTTTTAAACACCTACAATGATAGTCCCTTTCATTAGGAATTCAGTGACTATATTATTCCAAGGTCATTCAAGGTCAAGGACAGAAAAAACGTATAAAAGTAAAATATGGAAGCAGAATACCTGTATTTTATAAATGTTTGAAATAGTCGCCATCTACTTCGATATATTCATGTAAACGAGCTCTGAAGGAATGTTGAACTCTGATAAGTACATCCAAGGTGATATTTGTGCATGCTGTGATGATACACTGACGCATATCTTCAACTGTTGTTGGAGCATCCATGTACACGGTCCCTTTTAGCAGACCCCATAAAAAGAAATCCAGTGGATTTAAATTAGGCGAACGTGCTGGCCATGAAACAGTTCCGCCTCGTCGAAGCCATCGGTTTGGAAATCGTGATTCCAACGTTTCTCTAGCTACTCGTGCACAATGAGCAGGACAACCGTCATGTTGGTACCACGTATCATAGCGATTTTGTAAAGGAACGTCTTCTAACAAAATTGGCAGATCTTCTTGCAAAAATTGAGCGTATTTCTGTCCCGTCATCATTCCGTTAACGAAATATGGTCCAATTACTCTGTCGTTCAAAATACCACACCACACGTTTACGATCCATTGTATTTGATGATCAATTTCTCGCAGCCAGTACGGATTATCAACAGACCAATAATTGAGCCATGCTTAGTGAATGTTGCTTCGTCTGTAAAGAAAACATTAGAAAAAAATGAATGATTTTGAAGCAATCACCAGTGGCAAAAGTTAATTCTATTTTGAAAATCATTCCCATGCAATTCTTGATGGAGCGATATGTGGAACGGATGAAATTTATGTCGGGCCAGAATTCGTATTACACTACTTTGACTTATGCCTGCTTCGCGGGAAATTTTTCTCGTACTCACGTGAAGATACCAAGCTATAGCTGCTAAAATATTAATTTCGTTGTCTTTATTGGTCGTGGATTTCTTCCGTTTGTACTGTCTTGCATGTACACTTCCAGTACTTCGAAACAACCTGTACGTATTAATGAAAGTCTGTCTAGAAGAGCGTTTCGCTCGGGGTACCTTTCTTCATAAAGTAATCGGGTCTGCACTGCATTTTGTCTACATTCACAGTAAATCGTGATCATATTACACTTTTCAATCATTGAATAAGACATAGCGGAATCGCGTTTGGAAACATACTGATAGTAAATAAGAATGATGAATAACAGTAACATTGAAGGACCTTAGTATGTTTACTTTAACTACGACCATAGTATGTTTACTATTTACTACAAGTCTCAACCATGATAAACGTATTCTGCTTTCATATTCTAAATCTTATACGTTTTCTCTGTCCTTGACCTTGAATGACCTTGGAATAAAATAGTCACGGAATTCCTAAGGAAAGGGACTATCATTGTAGGTGTTTAGAAAATCGTAGTTCCATTTAAAAAAGTCAAGGTGACCCTGATATCTCTAAAAAAAATGACATAAAAACAAAATTTTGTATAACGTCGTGTCAGCCCCATTGTACCATTCAACTTTGTCCTTACCATATTTTACGTATCCTGTTTTTGTTAACCACCCTGTATTTGTGGATTTCATGGAGCTCCGTTTCGTTGTTTCTCGAAGCCAATTCAGAAGATTTTATTGATTCCATTGGATAAATTATTATTTACAGGCTTCCAATTATTCTTCGCATTTTTCAACTTATTCCGTCACAGTGATCGGCGTTTTTCAAGATTCTCATGTTCAGCTCTTCTCTCTCGAGCCTTATCATTACTTTCGTGGTCGGAGGTTAGAAGATGCTTCTGCGGTCCTCAAAACCTGTTCGCATAAGCTTCGGTGCTCGTGTTCGCATCATTTTCAAAGCGTTCGAAACCTCTTTCTCGAATCTTCTGTAGTATGATCGTTGGAGTTCTTGTCTTTCATGCGAACAAGTAACGAATTTATAAATCGTAAATATCTATTTATTGTTAGCATCTATTGTAAGAAATGAGATTCAAATAGAACTGCATTTATTCCCTCAACCCCTTGCCATATTATGACGAGTCAGGCTCGTGTTGAAGAGTTTAAACAACGTCTAGCAAACATAAATATTATTATAATCTATATTTAAGCATTGTAGTAGATGAAGCAGTATAATAAGTATAAATTGTCTTTTCTCTTATGTAACATTTTTAGCGATGGAGATGTTATAAGAGCTTTAGTTACAAAGAAAATGGTATGGCAAGGGGTTAGGTAAACCACTAAACCTACCAGCGAACTTCGAATGCAGGATTAAAGTGAACAAATCAACGATAAATCAGTCGGTACACCACGTGCAAGCGACCCAAGTTTGAAGGATTAAAAAATCCATCACAGACCGCATCACTTTGCAATGAAAATCGCAAACAGTCCAAATTGATTAAATCAATTGATCAAATCATTTCTATAAGACAATACACACCAGTCAATTTTAATG
Organism: Agapostemon virescens; assembly: GCA_028453745.1. Taxonomy (NCBI): domain Eukaryota; kingdom Metazoa; phylum Arthropoda; class Insecta; order Hymenoptera; family Halictidae; genus Agapostemon; species Agapostemon virescens. The sequence continues at coordinate 13,098,925 of CM052090.1, read as the reverse complement.
CTCGGCAGGTTTAGTGTTAATAATTTTAAAAAGTGAAAAATATTTGCAGCCATCGATTCTTTTTCGATCATTTTTTTTCTTAAATACATCAAGTGCGCAATTCAATTACAGCTGTTTACGGAAACTCAGCTTCACATGTCATTTTCGGAAGAAAGGATGACAAGATATTCTAATTCCAGCTGTAAACATGTTTCGTGCAATTATGTTCTGAAAAATTGCAGATACCTCATCTCGATGTACGAGAAAGCCTGCGAACATATTAATTAACCCTCCTACGTTCCTCAGTGAGGAAATTCGCCATTTTACTAACAAGGGAACATATTCAGATGCGAAAATCCGATTTTGATGAAACTTATTGGAGCTTCTATCTTTACTGTTTAAACAACAAACTTTTATTAAAATTTTCTTGTGCGACTACATTTCCCATTGAAAAACACACAATTTAAAAAAATATTCAAATTTTTTCGACCTCTGGTCTCCGAGATATCTCAAAAATATGGTTTCGACCCCTAACTTTGAGGGCTGTTTGCACTCCTTCAAAGTCGATGGTGACCGATAAAAAAAACTCGTGTCAAATATTTTTCAAACAACTATAAGCTCCCATAAGTTTCATAAAAATTGAATTTTCGCATCTGAATATGTTCCCGTGTAAGTTTACATATTGGAAAATTGGCGTGTCCCTTTACTGGTGTTGAGAGATATATTTTTAAAAACGAAACATTATTTGTTTATTTTAAACACGCAGCTTAAATAGACAATTCATTGCTCTAGGATCTTTCGCGCGACCGTTTTCATGGAGCAAAAAAAGATTTGCAAGAGTAGTATAGTGTCGTGCAGGGAACCAGAGAGAGAGAAGAAAATTAATCCGCGTCTCCCGCACGGAGTTTAAGAACGAAGGTGTAACGATCGCCGGAACAAAATAGTCACAGGTGTAGTTTCCGCGGCTTTTGCTGAATAGAACGGCCGTGCTACTTGCGAAATTAGTTTTAAAATAGCCGGGAAACGAGCCCCGCCGGCGCAGCAACAAGTGACCGACTTGCTTTCTTATCCGAATCATCGGATCCGATCGAAACGACTCCGTTCGAGAATGAAATTAATTATAAGCGAGCCCCTTAACGCAATTATCAACGTGCTTCGCCGAGGACGTGTAAGTATGTGTGTCCAGTTACTTTAAGGACATTCGAGTGTTACTTGTTAAGTATTCAACCGTAAGTACGAAAATAACATTTAATATCATTCGTTGGTTTCACGTTGATCTTTATTTTATGGGAATACATCTTGACAACCAACTTCGATCTGCTCGTACAATTATGTCTTTAATTATTCGTTGGAACAAGAATTTTTACACTTTCTGATTCGAGAGAGACGTTTTCTAACGGATACAAGTATTATATGAAAACTAGACTATTCATGTTAATACATTGCGTACGACGTTCTGCGCGTTCAACGCGCTCCCAGGGCTCGCACATTTTTGAACGCTCCAGAAGCATGCTTGGCAAGAAATACGATGTATATAGCACATTTTTAATTTGCATTTGCTATTACATTCAAATAAAGTATTCTTAAATATTACTATATATTTTATACATTTATTTATTATATAAGTGTTTTCACATTTTAACAATTATTTATTTCACAAACTTGAATAATGCTTTAGAGCGTGGTATCTGCTAAAAAAAAATATCAGTAACAGATTGAAAATATAAATGATTTTTAAAAAGCTGTTTCTTTACTAATTAAAACACAAACATTAAAATAACAAAATGTACAATAATAAAACACTTTATATGGTACGGTAGACGATCGGCACACATTTACCGATGCACTGGCTATACTGACTGATTGTTTGTACATACTTGGAATGTCAACATTCAGTTATTTTGCTTATCATTTGTCACGAATGCGCAAGGCTTCACTACCCTTGTAACGTAACAAACACATTTTGTCTCTAGTTGCTTATGTCATCGATTCGGTCGAAGAAACATGAAAACGAGACGTCTCGTGACTCGGCCACAACGTTCGGCTTGCTAAAATCGCGATATCTCGTGACCCATACGCATGAGTTAATTACACTGTTCAACACGGATTTTGCCTTTTAATACCCACTGGGTGCTTCTTGTAGAGCGTGACTTCCCAAACACGAATCCAAAACCGAATTGCTGTATCACCCCCAGTTTTCGAAAAACATGAGTTTTTGTAAAAACGTGCGATTTTGAGCAAAAACCGAGTATTACACGGAAACTAAAAACGTCAGATAGGTCAATATTGGCTTAAAAGATAGAGAATGGGTTCCTGAACATATCAGTATCGATATTTATAATATTTGATGCTTCTAAATAGTGTTAAATGACTGTCAAAGTTTAAAAAAATGCCCAAGTACGTACTTTCTACGCAATATTTTTGCATATTTATGAAAAGTTCTTTACCTGACACGAAAACCGACCACGGCAAGTAATTCTGTAGACATTTCTGAAGAAGAAACTATCGAGAAAAACTGTCGAAGCGGTTTTAAAATCTTGTAAATCGAGAAAATATTTGTCGGCAACACGCGCACGGCATTTTGCCGCCGCATCGTCCATTGCTCGCTTGTCTCGTCTCGGCAGTGCCGCAGCTATGCGTGATCAACATCGACAGAGGCATCTAATGAGGCACCCATTGTGTGTAATATTTGATCTTTTTTATAACATTTTACAGTTCTATCTTTTTTTTATATTCATGTGCATACTAATCTCCGAACTATGAAGTACTATGACGTACCTTTTAATCAATTTCAACGAACAACAAATCCATTGAAAGTTGCTGTTTCTAAATTTTTTAAGTTTAACGTTGAAAGTAAAAAGAGGAAATATGTAGAATTTAATATTTCCTGTAAAATATCAGATGCACAAGAGGATTTAAATGTTTTATTTAACGTTTACACATATAAATAGATATATCAAATAGATAGAACAGTAAAATGTTATAAAAAACATCAAATGTTACTCACACACAATGGGTGCCTCATTAGACGCCTCTGTCGGCGTTGATCACGCATAGCTACGGCACTGCCGAGACGAGACAAGCGACCAACAGACCACGTGGCATGGCAAAACGCGGTGCGCGTGATGCCGACAGATATTTTCTCGATTTACACGATTTTAAAACCGCTTCGACACTTTTTCTCGATAGTTTCTTCTTCAGAAATGTCTACAGAATCACATGCCGTGCTCGGTTTTCGTGTCAGGTAAAGAACTTTTCATAAATATGCAAAAATATTGCGTAGAAAGTACGTGCTTTAGCATTTTTTTAAACTTTGACAGTCATTTAACATTATTTAGAAGCATCAAATATTATAAATATCGATACTGATATGTTCAGGAACTCATTCTCTATCTTTTAAGCCAATATTGACCTATCTGACGTTTTTAGTTTCCGTGTAATACTCGGTTTTTGCTCAAAATCGCACGTTTTTACAAAAACTCATGTTTTTCTAAAACTGGGGGTGATACAGCAATTCGGTTTTCGGATTCGTGTTTGGGAAGTCGCGCTCTACAAGAATCACCCAGTGGGTATTAAAAGGCAGAAAAAAGTTTTGATTTGTTGGACAGTGTTATCAGTCAAATATTCTTAACACATTGCGTACGGGTCACGAGATATCTCGTTTTTAGCAAATCGGACGTTGCGGCCGGATCACGAGATATCTCGTTTTCATGTTTCTTTCGATTCAATCGGCAACTTAAGCAACCAGCGGCAAATGTTTTTGTTACGTTACCAGGGTAACGAAGCCTCTCCCATTCTTAAGACAAATGATGAGCGAAATTTTGACATTCATTGCTCGCCAAGCATATTTCTGAAGCGTTCGAAAATGTGCGGACTTTGAGCGCATGTTGAATGCGCAGAGCGCCGTCCGCTATGTGTTAAGATTTAAGAGGGAGGACCTGGAATTTGTTTATGCACAGTAATTTTCGATAAAAGTTAATCTGTAAAAGACGAGAGACGTCTGTGTATTGATGTTCAAAGTAATTATTTTGAATTGTTTTAAACGTTAAAGGAGAAACATGATAATAATTTCTTCTCGAAATAGTTGCATAGAACCACACATGTGACTGACTGTTTCCAATTAAACATAATTTTAAATCAACTTTCTATCTCGTGTTCGGAAAATCGTACATTCGTTTGCAGTTTACTGCACGAATGTATGAAAGTCTCGTGCACGAAGACTATAATCTCGTTGAACGTCAATAGGATTAAAAAAGCTTGAAACGCGAGGAGGGATTAACAATCTAAATTTATGCTCGCTATAGGAAACGTTCCCTTGGAAACAGAATACTGTGAAATATTTTTCGGAATAACGTAAATAAATATATTAATGGCATAATTGTGTCGACTGAACGGAACACATATAATATAATTTTTCTAGTAAGTTCCATTCATGAAATTGAAGGATTAAGAAACAACTCTTTCAGCTTCGAAATGAAACAAGCCTAACTTGTTTCTTGCCTAACTTGTTTCGTTTCTTGACGGCAAGAATCAGCATGAAATTAAAAGTCGTTTCCTAAAAGTCCACGTTAAATATAAGAAAACATTTTGCGAGCTGCGCAAATGAAATCAATCTGGAAATCTGTAATACTAACAGTTCGAAATTCTTTATATTTCGGCAATGATTGCACAGAGCACATGTTGCAGATTTTCAGCTGAAATTCAAGGTGGTCTTTCACGAAACGGTTTGCAGTACGTATCAGGAAACAATCGTGATGTTCTGAAACCGAGACAAAGTAATGATTAAATTCCGAAACTTTTCTACGAGCGCAAACAGCGCCGCGCAGCAAGAGCTTCTGCGGGCTAGAAAACAAACGTAATTTCTTTGTGTTTTCAAGGTAAGTTCGCCAGTTATTATAGTAGAGTTCGCGGCTGTACTTCGCGATGCGTGCGCCGCACATCGTAAATCACATTAATAATACGAACACGTGCTGCGTAGGCGGAATCGTGCCTCGCGAAAAGTTGAGGAAGTATTCGCGTGTGCCGAACGAATTCGCGGTGCGTGTAATTTGTGGCGGTGAACTTGAAACGCGAGCTTCGACTTTGAAATTTATGAAACCTACGAAACATTCTGTTCTTCGTCAGTAAGTAGCGTTTTCGATTAATCTGCGACGCTGTGAAAAATATTAAGGAATCGCGTAAAAAATCCTTAAATTTTGTGGGGAGTTTTCCCATATCCATTTATTTGCAACGTCTTCATCACAAAAAAAGTGTCAAAGAAAAGAAAAGAAAATTGTATGTCTTAATACGACTGTCTTAATGTGTCTATGTCTTAATACGTTTCCCTCGATGATAAATTATTGATTAAAAAAGAATAAAATTGCTTTTCGTCTAAAAAGGAAGGCATCGCGTTTACGTTTATTAGATTTCGTTTAAAATGTTCGACACGAGCCTGACTCGTTACGATATGGCAATTTGATCAGCCCTGTAACCTGAAACGTCTTCGTTCCTTTTAATAATATGAAAAAATGTCTGAGGAAAAGGAAGTTTCCACCACTCGAAATTGAATTGCATAATTCATGCGCTCTTTTAAGGTAGAAACCCGTAACGTCATCTTTTATGGACACTGACCGAATCGAAGAAACAGTATCTTTTATGTTGCAATCATATTTTTTCAGAATGGAGTTATACATTTTTTAAACACTCGCATTGTTCGCATTTGTCACTGCATATTGTATTCGGAGCGCACTAATGCGCAGTGTAACGAACTAATTTCGAGATATTGCTGTTTCGTGTCGAGCTATCTTTATTGTACGATTAGAGGCAGTGGTAGTAGTTAGGTATTTTTTTGAACGTCACTTTGTTCTTTGAAGTAACTCGGTTCCGCGTAATTTTCCTGAGCTTTGATAATTAAAATCGCATTAAAAAAGCACACGGGAGATCGGTCTAATTGCTGGGCAATTATGAAGGCGTTCGCAATCTGTGTTCGGACAAAACGTCCGATTAGAGCGATGAACGGCCTTAATGAAACAATCGCTAACTAATTGCGTCGAATACAATCGGAGGTCAATTACGATGTAATCAATACGCTGCATCGGGTGGAGTATTAATCAATAATTAAAGAGGTGTCGCACTCGTAACACACTGTTCTAATAATTCTTGCTGTTCGAATCAATAAGCAAAAATGAATGATCAAAACAGAGTGCCTCGTAAACTTGACCACGCAAACATTATGAACGCTTTCTTCGAAATCATAAAGCAGGTTCGTTTAAATTCTTTGTAAGAAGATTCCAGATTATTTCCAACGTTTATTTTCTCTCCAAATATTTGAATTTATCCAAAATGATATTTCAATTCTGTATTGTCGAAGAGTTACGACGAAATGAACATCGTTTTCAATGTCTTTAACAGTAACATATTGCTAAAAATATTACCATGTTTTCAGAATCAGTTTAACAGATCGACTATTCATGAGTTAATTGTGCCCATAACTATGAAAGTGGTCTAAGTCAAAATTAAAAAAAATGAGTTTATCAGTTATTTCACACCACATTATTTTAAACTAAATTTATTCAATGTAATTTTTACGACATCGTTAAAAATGAACCATTAGATAGTGGTTGTAATTTCAACATTATATGGAATTCATTTAGTGTTAATTATGAAAGTGGTCTAAGTAAAAAATTTAAAGAAATTATATAAACATAACTTGAAAATTGAGGATATAACTACTCAAAAACACGTAATAGCTTACAGTGATGCTTGTTCAGGCCAAAATCGTAACATTAAAGTAGCATTGACATGGATGAAAATTGCTCAGTTATCAAATAATAATATTGAAACAGTAGACCACAAATTTTTGGTATCAGGTGATTCCTTTCTACCGAATGACCGTGATTTTGGGTTGATAGAAATGAAAATGAAAGAGCAAATTACTTATACAACCCTGAGCATTATTATGAATTGATAGAAAAGTGTAGAAGAAGAAATACATTTTCGATAAAACGAATGTCGCAGCCGGATTTTATTTCAACGAAATCATTAGAAGAGTAAAAAGTACCGCGGACAAATCTGTGTCTTGGCTGCAAATTCAATGGATGAAATTCTTGAAAAATGAACCTTATAAAATGTTCTATAAAACTTCTTTAGATGATTCTAAATTCCACGTTTTGGATCTTTCACCTAAAAGAGGAAGACCAAACATGTACGGAAATATTAAATTATTTCCATTATACACCACCACTAGACCAATAACAGAAGAAAAATATAAAGATTTTATGTATTTACTAGCATACATTCCTCCAGTTTTTCAGAAACATTTTAAGAATCTTAAAAACTCGAAATGATAAAAGTGGATTACTTTTTAAAAATAATTAATAAATGTTCATGAATTATTTCATTAAAGTTATTCTTTCAAATAAAACTCATAGTTCTTTATTACTTTAAGTCATTTATAGGACATTCAGTTAATGTTGAAAATGGCCTAAGTCAGTTCAAACTTTAAAAACAACATTTTCGTACGAAATTTACACAAAATTTCACATTCATAATAAATTTTCATTAATCATGACTAATAAAATTATAAATTAAAATGTCGCATAATGTAAAAATATTTTTTAATTTATTCAAATGCAATTCATTAAATATCTCGAAACAAGAAATATATGACTTAGACCACTTTCATAATTATGGACACAATTAACGTTTGTAAATTAAAGATATTTATCAAAAGAATATTGACTGATCGTAACCTATATATAATAAACAAAATGTTTTCAATCAATATTCTGTTCGACGAAAGCTGTTCTAGATAGAAATGCTGGTGGTTGTCTTCGGTTAGACACTAAACGAGCAATAGTTTAAGGGGCGACGCCTAACTTGAAAATTCGAAATGTCAAACCAACTACGTATTCGGAATCGTGATTCATGGCACTGCGAGTACTTCAAGTTCATATTCCCCAAAACTATATCTCCGGAAACTGCAACCAGGATTTCTCAAGGGTCACTGTATCGATTCACTTCAAACTTTGCTAACTTATTTTCGAGGTACAAACCCGGAATACACAAGGAGCTTTATTTATTATGCAAATTTCATTTTTCCCTCGAAATAGAGTTTTCAGAAAAGCTATCCTGAAGAAGGGATGCTCGGTATTATTCGGTATAAAAAGGAATTCCGACCATTTCTCTGTTTTTAGACTGCGGATTTAATATACGCGTGAATCGATGCAATTTTTATAACGTTAGGAATCTTAAACAAATTTAATAATGCCAATATATTATTTCGAACTTTTTAAGATCATGAAAATAGGATTGTTCGGTGTTACATAAAAATCATTCGGTATTCTTATGGGAAAGAATTCAAAGCAGTAAATGCATTTTATTTAACACTAGGTAAAAACATTATCTAATATTTATTTAGATCATGAAGATACATCCGCGAGAAATGAGTCTACAGATTTATTTCTTATTGTAATATATTATAGAATGCAAAATATCTAACATTCTCGTTATTTCTCTAAAGCAGTATAGAATAGTCGCATTTAATACTCCATAATCCTAGTGTTAAATAAATTGTTCGCTATTCGAGCACGACGCGACGACAACGCTACCAGCTGCACTCCGATTAGCCCGCATTATTCATTAATAACATAATAACTAAACCCGGTATGACATTTTCGCAAAGAAAAAAGTCTCTCAAAATAATCTCACGAATTGCTTCTTCCAAGGAACTCGAACATTTTAAAACCACTTCGTATATTATTCGTCTATTACAAAACAACCGTACTGACAAACGATCAACGTCGGAAGACGTAACTCTTAAAATTATCCTCCACCAATTTGGAACAGCTACGCGTGCGACTAGACGTTCTACGAATCATAATTTCGTTTATGAAATTCTATCGGTGCACAGACAGATTTCGGAGGAGTCAGGTGATAACGGTGCAGTCGGTCCGACTTGCCTTGTATTTATGCATATAATATAAGGGATTTCATTTAGTCAAACAATCGACGCGTTTCAATGGCCGCGTACATGATTAAACGCATATCGAAATTTCTCCGCAACAAATTACACGCTCGCGTTAGCTGCTAGCACCCTCTGAACCTTTGTTAGCCGCAAACCAGGACAAACCGTCGTTTCGGTGTTCCTCCGCAGCTGGTCGTTCGAGCGGCCATTAGTTTCCGTCGTGTTAAGGTTCGCGCTTGTATCGGACTCGTGTTAACGTTGCACGGCGATTTCGTTGCAGGCATGCCAGGCAGGAGGAACAATATTACATATCAGTGTTGTCCGGAGCCGTACATCGACATCACCTTCACCATCCACATCCGAAGGAGGACGCTCTATTATTTTTTCAACCTGATCGTGCCGTGCGTCCTGATATCCAGTATGGCACTCCTGGGCTTCACGCTACCGCCGGATTCCGGAGAGAAGCTCACCCTAGGTAACGTAACTCGTAGCATGCCTTGCCTGCATATTACACCAGCCAGACACGTCTATACTTTTTAGTTCGTATCTCTCTGCCCTTCAACTATCTCTTCTGTGTCTCACTATCTTATTTCCGTTTACTCTTCCCCGACGAAACTGCTCGAACGAGGACCGCGAACGTCTCGTACGCGAACAAATATATTTACAGGATCTATTCTTGTTTTCGATGTATTCACCTTTCTACTTTCGCGTGTATTTTCTTTACGCGTACGTGTGTGTGGAACACGTGGACGGACGAATCTGTTCGAAATCGTAAAATTACACTGAAGAGTGAAACTATAAACAGAGCGTAAATCATGTAATGTTTATTATTTCTATTCGATAACGATCCACTGCAAAAAAAGTTCAGTAACGTTTTCGAAAAAGATATCTCAATATTTATGTTATTACTTAATGTAATGTAATTAATTAATTAAATAGATGTGCTTGCTTCTATTTATAATTGTTCAACTTTCAAAAATTGGTTTAGAATTTCTTGTTTGAGAAATTAGACCGTCCAGTTTGTAAGATTATTCTAAAATTGCAATTGGTCGAATTAATGAAGATTGTGTTTCGCAAAAGTGTTTGTATGTAAGCTCGTGTTAAAAAATGTGTACAAAATGTACGTTACGTAGATTTGTATCGACCATGTACAATTATATATAGTTTAAACATTTTTTGGACTTGAGTCTTTCGATTTTTCTCGTGCATAACAATGATTTAATAAATTGTGCGAAAAATTAGAAACACGAGGTATGTGATCTACAAAGAAAACATAAAATTTGCTTCACCGAGAGACTGCAGACTTTGCGCATTTATGAAAACTATAGAAATATTGAATAGTCATGAAAATTCGGTCAGTGCGAAGATCTCCAGAAAATTGCTAAATTTTTCTCGAACGATCGAAACTAGTAAAAGGAAAAAGGAGTTCGTAGTCTACGAGAAACCCGTGACTGTTACTCGCAGTCGATAGATTGTAATTAGTGCGCCTACTATCAGGATATTCGAGTATTCGGAGTACTCATTATAACTCGAAATCGAGAACCGACTGTGAGGACTAAGGCTCCTACTATTCGGCTATTCGGATATCTCATTTTGGGATATCCGGTTCCGAATCACAATCTCAATGTCAAGTTATAATGAGTAATTCGGACATTCGAATATTCGGATAGGGAACGCCTAATTGCAAATAATTTGCTGTGTGGAATAATCGGAGATTACTTAGAGAACACCAATTAACTTTTCCTTCTACTTGTCTCGACTATTTCAAAGAACATAGCAGTGTCTTCAGACTTTTCTGAATCTTTCTGACTCTGGACGTTAACCCTTCGCACTCAAAGCTGCAATAACTCCGAAAACTAATGTATTCCTTTCGATCTAAAATAATAAGAAAATCTATTTCACTCATATGGAGTATTTTACTGTTACATCACGACAGTTACGTATTTATTAATTGTTTACAAGCAAACGTAGCACATAAAAAATTGTTATAATTCATAGCGGTGGCCCAGAGTCACCGTGCGAGTGCCAAACGTTAACACGTTGAATGCGGCGCCATTTTGCTTAGCTTTCGCGTCACATTTTATTTTCCTTTAAACGGAAATAATGCAAGCGAGCAAAAGACTCGCTTAGCCCATTTGTGCTTTTCTGTTTCAATCGAATCGAATTGAAATAGTGCGAATATTTCTTAATATTATATGAATTATCTACAGGGTGTCCCAGGTTTTAATGTTCAAACTTTGTCAGTATATTCTATGGCACAAAGTAAGAAAAAAATATTACGTAAATATAGGTCATATACAGCTTTATTAAGAAGTTATAACAAGAATACAGAATAGGAATAACGATAACGATAATAGAAAAAACGATAATTCGTTTTTTAGAAAATTCAAAAATTCAGTTGAGGTCAACAGATCCGGTAAAAAATAAGGCCCTATTATCATATCATTGTACAGGCCTGCCCATACTACCCCAATTCCTATTCTGTATATTTGTTATAACTTCTTAATAAAGCTCTATATGACCTATGTTTACATAACATTCTTTTTTACTTTGTGCTATAGAATATACTGACAAAGTTTGAACATTAAAACCTAGGACACCCTGTGTAACATATTAATTTTTAAATTTGATACCGTCAGTCCCCAGAGACTGACAAAGCATTCAACGTGTTAACAGTTCGAATTTCAATAAACTTTCATTCGGCGGAAAGACTGCAGTCTATTGAACGCGCGTCAATTCGGCGCAGCAGAATGAAAACGTGTTTGCCAAGTTTATAGTGACTCGCCGAGACGATAGTCGGTCCGTCGTTCGTTCGAGTATTTTCGTGATCCCCCTGTATGTATTCAGATCTGTCTATATCTATCTTTCTCTCCCTCTATCTCTACATGAATCTATTTCTATCTGTATATTGTACGTATGTACTCATACACTTGGAGTCTTGCGACTGTTTGACTTTAATCGGGTTATGTTCCTGATACTTTGAACCTATCGGCAACTAACGCTGTCTTTCCTGCGTTTCTTTTGTTTGGACGATGAAAGGGAAGTAAACGGGATCGAATCCAACCCTCGATCACGGACGGCCGGACGACATTGCGAATGTACATTACGTCGGACGACGTTTTCGATTGATTTCGAAAAAGAAATGAAAGAAAAAGGATAGCTGAAAACCGAACGAGCCATGAACGGCGAAATTCGAGAGACACGACTCTTCCGAATCGTCGTAGATCACAGGGGACACGGAGACAGTCGTTTCACGTACCAGGGATCGATCGATCCGATTTGTTTCGCAGGGATCGACTCGCACGCCGAACGGTATCGACCGGTTCCTTCTTCGAGCGGCGTTAATGAGAGTGGATTCCGATGTTATAGTTTTATTCCTACAGCATCTGATTGTTTCATCAATCTTTGTTCGAAGCTAGTCAGCATCATGTCGGATTTCTTCGATCGCGGAACTCGTTCGTTAGCCGATCGACGTTGTTTTCATCGTTGCGTGCAATCCGAACTAGGTATCGTTATCGCTAGACTGCGGATATATTTATGCAGAATGGAAATTGTCGAAGGCAATCATAAGAGACAGATTCGATGGAAATATATTTTCGGTTCCAATCATTCGAATAGGTGGAACACGATGTAGCGTCATTCTGTTCTTCGAATGACTACAGGCTCAGTTTCGACCTACTCGATTTTTGTTGTTAATGCACGAAACCCGCAGTCTAGTTGTTATATTAAAGTATAGAACTCTTGGGGTAATGAGGAAGTTTGGTGTATCCTATTTTTTCTTTTACCTATTTTGTACACGAAGAAGCAATCTTAGAATTACTCTTAAGCTAAGCCAGATCTTCAGGAAATCCTATTTTATACGTGTGCAAATTGCAGTTGCACTTTTCTTGATACGTGTAGATACACTTCCGGAATATTTAGTCGTTTAACCCATTGACTGCCACGCAAATTTAGCGCGTCTTGCCCTGGGTGCCACAGTTTTATTTTAATATAATTTATTTCATATACAGTTTTAATAAAAATTGATAATCAATATGTTATCTACACTATATACATTTTTCATTCATCCTTTCTAATAGTTCCTAACTCAAATAGCCATTTGTAGCCAATCTAAACTTGCAGCACCCACTACGAGATATCTCGTAGCTGGTAGTTTCGGTACAGATGCTTAATACGAGATATTTCGTAGTTGGCAGTCAATGGGTTAAAAAATAAATTTTAGTAAATTTTTTAGAATTTCCTGAAGATCATTTTATTTTCAGATGACTAAACGAACACAGCCTCTTGAAGGTTTTCATCTAACTTTTATCGCTCAATCACAATTTATCAGAATCACTATCAGAAATTCGTAGATGATGAAATAGTAAATAGCAGTTCTTCGATACTTACCTCAGCTTCGAAGCTAGAATTATATTTCAATGTTCAATATAGTCGTTGCTATAATTAAGATGTAGTCGTTCAGGTTCTTCAGGGAACTATAATTTTCATAGACATAGTGAAACAAACAGGGACTTCGTTGGATGGTCATCAAGCACGATATAATTGTTACAAAAATATTCATTAAGAGACGGGATAAATGCAATTACTAGACTGCAAAAATTGTGCACGTTAAGAGAAAATGGGAATTTTAGAAACGTAACAAAATGGAGATTTTGTTAACCCTCGTAATGCGAGGAAGGTATTACAATCCTCAGATAATCCGACATTCCAATATCTCGTTTCTCTAAATGCCATAGAACATTCGAGACCTTTCTATTTGCGTCACAAAAATGTGCTTTGAAAATGGTCTTTCAATTATAAAAATATTAATAAAACACAATTTGTTGATTTAAAATGTGACACAAAAATGACTGAAGTATTACCCGACATTCTTTTAGACGGCTATTAAATTTTCGAATACAAATTCGACCTAGTATATAAAAAAAAGCAAATTAAATTGTCAAGTAAAAGAAAGTTAGACAGTAACGAAACGTTAACACTAAACCTACCACAGCGAGTCAAATGATCTTATTCAGATTCTTTGTTTTGCAATTATTGAAGTTATAAAATCGCCTTTCCAGAAATCTTATTATTTTTGTAAAACTATACATACTAGCCAATTTTAATGCTTTCTAGATTTATTGTTAAGAATAATATTTACACTAAACCTACCTAACTTTACAAGTAACCAATATATGTTGCCTTACAAAAATGACAAGATTTGATTCATTTGGTTATATAATTTTTATTGCAATACTTCCTCTATTAGATACATTTATTAACCCTTTTAACAACACCTTAGCAACACTTGCAAAAAGTGCCAACGACGATATTTGCATTGCGAGCGAACTCTATCTCAAAATAAATTTATAAAATCATTAAAATGATCTAATTTCATTGCACAAGAATTTAAAAAATTGTTTTTGACTTTCACTAGAAAATAATTAGAAAATAAGGTTCGCTTTATGAAAGTTATGGGGTAAATGCCGTGGGGTACCAAACCTCAGCAAACTCGTTAAATTGGTCCTGTATTCTTCGCATAGATTCGATACTTTCGCTCGGCACTAAAATGGTTAAAGTTATCAATAAATCAGTTGGCACTCATTTTTATAAGACAATATACACCCGTCAATTTTAATGCTCGGTACCGTTAACAACATTCAGTGTTAACGACACTTGCGACGCCAGGACAGCAAAGTTAGACCAGAAAGATCATTATCCCACGATCAAGATTTCCTTGGCTCGGTATTAAAAGGGTTACACCATTTCTAAAAATTCGTAAAATAAGAAATGAGAAAATGGTCATTTTGATTAGCGATGGTGGTTTCAGTGTTAAACGTACTGCTGAAGAAGTTTCCGTAACATTTTTAGAGAATATATGAGGATTAATATACTCGTAAATTAATAAAATGGAATATTATGCTCGAAGTTGTGCAAGGATTTTTGCAGTCTATCAAATATCAATGCTCGCGTCGACAATCGAGTGAAACGGTCAGCGGTACAATATGTTCATCAATTTTCGTCCATGAGAAATACTGAAAGTTTTATCAGGAATTCTTTCCGCGGCGGAACGATATCTCGGGATCCTAGAATTTTCGAGATTGTCCCACTATCTCCAGTGCATCCGTCGACATGTCTCGGGAATAGGAGACGCACGTAAACAGGAAAACTCGGCGAGTTGCATTCGTATTCCTTGTACGGCGCGCATCGATACCCGGCATGCATCCGGCGTCAGGGATTCGCTCCAATAAGGGGAATGTACCTCCTCCTCTTTTTGTATAGAAGATTACGAAGATTTTAAGTATGGCCTTATACACCATATCGGATGTACAAATCAATTCGCAGCCATCGCAATCAATTAACAGTAACTTCGTATTAAATCCAAATCTATTATCCAACGAATTAAATGTTCGAAATTAATATTAATTATTTAAAATAATTTTTTAATTCGAAAATAATATTATTAATTAAATATGCGATTGGATAAGCGCATAGAAAGCGGTGGACGTTTTTCCCGACAATAGAATGTATTTTCTAAATGATCAACAGCATTCACGGAGAAAGGTGAACGAATTAATTTGTATATTGTTGAAACGATTCGATGGTAAGAAGCAACCTTCTACACGATGCGCTATCGATTTCTGCAAGAGAATATAAAAGTGTTAAACTAATTTTGTGCACAAAGGCTTTTGTTTCGGAGATGGATGGGTTAGAAAATCTATCAACGAGACAGCTCGTGATCGAATGAAGAATGTGATGCTTTGTGAAATTATATCGGAGTAGAATTTTTAAAAGTTTAAAATGACAGGAAACTTTTAGTGTCTTTAAAGCGATGATTAATTTTATTCTTCTTTGAAATTGTATTGATGAATTCAGGTGAAAGTTTTCATAGCCTGTATGCATGTTTTTAGCAAGATTTATCAACGTTAGTCTTTTTACGATCAGAAATACCGAGTTACGAGCAAAAACTCTATAAAATAGTTAAATCTCGATTGACGCATTCTGAAATTCTTAAGAAATATTTTATATTCTTAATTCTTAAGAAATACTGCTAATTATGCATTTGAAGTAGCATGGTTGCTTCATACTTTGAATAATAGTATAGATAAATTTATTGATAAATAGTAGGAATCATACAAGAAGAGAGGAGTTGGCCTACTTAAGAAGTCATTGCAGTTAACTATACATATACTACCATTCATAAGTGTTAGGATACTTGCGGAAAATTCTTTGGAAAATGCTGAATATTATTTACAAAATTGTAGTAATTGTTTACAAGGAAATATTGAATCAATATCCAATCTGTGCAACCGATAGTCTTCAAAATCGGTGTGGTAGTTCACTACGATGATATTTTATGAAAAATTTAGTGGTGTAATCAGAGATGAACCACCTATGAAAGTAACATCAAATGCGTTTACGCAATGATACTCTAAATCATACTTACATTTAACATAATCTATACTATTTCAACAGTCCTGAATTGTCGAACAAAATCAGCAATAGAAATTAATAATTCAGAAGATAAACAATCAACCCTTTGCGCTCGAATGGCGACTGTGGGGCGCAATTAAAAATTGCAATTTTCAAAACAATATTCATAGTACCAAATTTGTCTACATTCTATAAATTGCTAAAAATTCATCTGTTGAACAAAAAAACAGACTCGATGTAAAATGAGCGATGTAAAAAAGATTCCAAACAAAAAAAATGTTCAATGTTTCAAGCAATATTTTAATTTTCCTAAATACATTCTATACATTGCTAAAAATTCAACTGTTGAACAAGAAAACAGACTCTACGTGAAATGCGTGATACAAAAAAGATTCCAAAGAATAAAAGTGTTCAAGGTTCCAGGCAATGTTTTAATTTTGAAATTAAAATTGCTTCGACCTCGAAGGGAATTAGTTATGTTGATTCTCACAGAACACGATCAAAGACTGGTATTGAAACGTTGAAGACTAATTGTCAGTATATCGTACACCGTAGCAAATTTCCTTCCTGGCAGGATATTGAAAATTTTAGCAACATGCCAGCACATAAATATCAATCTCTTGTAAAGCCAGCAAGTATCCTACGCTTCTGGATGGTGGTGGTGTGTGCTCACCTCTAAAGTAATCCTATCTGCAGAAAGACATTCTGTTTGGAAGCCAGTTTCTGTTGTGTGACGTTCAATCAGGAAACGTGGTCGGTTCTCATCGAGAGGGCCACGTGGCTTCAATTTTGAATAGTATCTGTCCCTCAGCTCTCGCAGCCTTCGAAAATCTGTACACCGCACATCATATCGTGCATTATACACACTGATGTGGCCAACTTTGATATATCTGGTGTATCCTTGACGAGGCTGGATCGATTCACTCGAATACACCTTCTCGAAACTAGTCTGGATATGTTGCTGCCGACACATGGACAGCGAATTAACTGTTCGTAATAACACGTCGTTGAGTTGCAAATCGTTCGTAGGACTGCCAAAATAACATTCCCCGTATGCAGGTCGAACCTCCGCGTTTAACGCACTGCGAGATCCATCTGAACGTGGAATGAAATTAGATTAATCAGAAACTTGCTATTTCGGGTCGAAATTAGGTTCACCGAGTTCGTTTCACTATCACAGTAATCAGTTCTGTTGATTAGTGTCGGAGTATTTTATTCTGCTTTTTAACCTCTTAGGCACCGCTGAATTTTGCGAGGGGCTGTTTCTCTGTACCACAGAGCACATTGGAATGAACTTTTTTGATAATTAAATTATAAGTTTTTATCAAGATATGATGCATATATTATATTTTAACTTTCATAATTTAGTTTAAGAATTAATTATACAATTGAGGATGCTCCAGTGACTATAGTGGTGCTTCGTCGTATAAGGTAACGTCCGCAAAATATGTATAGTGGCGCATTGTACTTAAGAGGTTAAAATTGTATAGTCTTGTATGGTAGGTAGTAGGCGAAAGATATTTGCGATTAGAATAGAAGAATTTCAAACAGTAGGATATAAAGATGAGGTCAAGATTAGCCTAGTTTCTTTTATTAGCTTTCTTGAGGGTAGTACGATTGCGTTCATCTGCTTCGTTGTATTTCACCTGATTTGCCATTAGACTTGAAGAATTTCATAAGGTAGGCTACAAAGGTGAGGTTAAGACAAGCCTAATTCCTTTTATTAGCCTTCTTGGGGGTAGTACGATTACGTTCATCCGATTAGTCGTACTTCATTTGATTTGTGATTAGAGTAGAAAAATTTCAAAAATTAGGCTATAGAGACGAGGTTAAGACGAGTCTAATTCCTCTTGTTAGCTTTCTTGGGATTAGTACGATTACGTTCATCTCATTCGATGTATTTCACCTGATTTGCCATTAGAGTAAAAGAATTTCAAAAAGTAGGCTGTAAAGGTGATGCTAAGATAAGCCTAATTCGTTTTGTTAGCTTTCTTGAAGGTAGTATGATTGCGTTCATCTGATTCGTTTTATTTCACCTGATTTGCCATTAGAGTTGCAGAATTTCAAAAAGTAGGAAATAAAGGTGAGGTTACGATAAGCCTAATTCATTGTTTTAGCTTTCTTGGGGGTAGTATGATTCGTTGTATTTCATCTGATGTGCATTTAGAGTTGCAGAATTTCAAAAACTAGGCTATAGAGACGAGGTTAAGACGAGTCTAATTCCTCTTGTTAGCTTTCTTGGGGGTAGTACGATTACGTTCATCTCATTCGATGTATTTCACCTGGTTTGCCATTAGAGTAAAAGAATTTCAAAAAGTAGGCTGTAAAGGTGAGGTCGAGATAATTCCTCTTGTTAGCTTTCTTGAGGGTAATACGATTACGTTCATCTAATTCGTTATTGGTATATATATATAGGGTCTGTCTAAACATTTTGCGTGCAATTTTAATAGTATCGATCACGAATACACTGCGAAGAATATTTTTTGTAAGAAAATTGTTTCTATCAGAACTTTCAATATTATCTATGAATTTTTACATGTATATTCTGTGTAACTTCATTTATCATACGAATAATACATTATATACCGTGACTCTTTAATAATTTCATCAGCGACTGTAAACTTGTATTATCTTTGACTTCTAATATTAACCCTTTGCCATATTATGGCGAGTCAGACTCGTGTCGAAGATTTTCTTTTTAGACAAAACATAATTTTGAAGAAAATGCAGTCGTATAAGAAATATAAATATTCTTTCTTTGTCTGTAACATTTGTGGCTATTAAGATGTTATAATAACTGCCATTGAAAAGAAAGTGGTATGGCAAAGGGCTAAAGCCGCGTACATAAATATTCTACATAATATATATTCTTCCTAGAAAATTGCACGCAAAATGTATAATAATATTCTTTATATTATTCCAACTAAAATAGATACTTGGATGACTATCTTAAAATGGACCAGAGATTTGTACCACTCTGTACAAATCTATATTCAGCATTTTCTTTTCTATTCAATATTAGCTTTCAGTGTTTTCATGAAAGCCTATGTACATTATACTTATCCGACCAGTACAACAGAATTGTGCAATCAAACAAATCAAATTGCACGACGTCGACAAGATTAATATTTATTTTACATTGCATATAGCTCGCTCAAGAATATACTTATATGTTTTTATATCTTCGAAAGAAAGCAATAATTGCATTTCGAAAAATCAGCTCAAGCGTCGTCGTTTAATTAAATTGTCTGCACGAAACAAACACAAATATTGGTCGGAAAACAAGCGATCCAAGGGCGCATAGATCGTCCGAAATCAATTCCAAAGGAATTCGCTAATGGAATTCGGTAATAGAATTCGCCTAATCACTTTGCGACCCTCTGTCTCTCATAAGTCACTTAATCACCGCAATGGTTAGCGCGTCGAGAATTTGCGAATCGCACGGACGACGGGGGTTAGCATTGTTCTCTTTCCAACGAGTCCTTGAAAAGTGGAGCTGGTTGGCAAGTTTTGGAACGTCGAAGCTGGATGCTGGTGTTCAGAAGTCGGGTCTAGAGGTTAATTACACAAAGTCGCTGTCCTCGCCCGTCTCATCTCCTTCGTCGTCTTCACGGACTCAAAGAAACTTCTTCCCCGAATAAACGGTCCGAAAGCTTCGTGTTTATTCGATGTTATCAGATAGTTTTCCTTTTTATCAGGTGTGTCCGGTTACGCGAAATTTCAGTTTCTGGTCGGGCAAAAAGTTCACCCAAACGTACAAGCTCCGTTTACGTTCCTCGAATTATTGCTAATTTTTATACCAAATAATAGTTTACATCAAGAGACACGAATCGCTGCAAATTTTTAAGCTAAGTCGACTATTCAATTTTTAGATTGTACGCTGGTTTCAAAAAGTGTTTCCAGGTTTTCTCAATTTTTAATAACGAACTTAAATATGTTGTTATTGACTACAAACTATATGCAACATATACGGATATCGTGGAATTTTTATCTGTAACATTTTTATAATTTGACAACATAATTTACAATTCACCTTGAACATACAGTATTAACGCTTTAATTTTCCAAGTAACAACCTTAAAAATTCCACAGAATTAAATTTATTTATTTAACGCTAGAATTACCAAGCACTCAATTAAACTTATATCACAGTTTTATAATAATGACAAAGTTGCATTTAATCAAATTTCATATAGCTTTTATGTTAATGTGTGCTTCAATAAAAAGGTTCTCTTGAAAAGATTCTGTCGGGAGTTCCTGTTTATTTAAAAGCAAAATAACAATATTACTTACAAAGGAACATATTCAGATGCGAAAATCCGATTTTGATGAAACTTATGGGACCGACTACATTTATTATTTATTTATTTTAACTTTATTTATAAAACACACAATTTAAAAAAAAATTCAAATTTTTTCTACCTCTGTTTTCCGAGATATTTCACAATATATGGTTTCGATCCCCAACTTTGAGGGCTGTTTTCACCCCATCAAAGTGGATGGTTACCGATATAAAAGACACGTGTCAAATATTTTTCAAAGAAGCATAAGCTCCCATAAGTTTCATCAAAATCGGTTTCTCGCGTCTGAATGTTTTCCCTGTTTAGTTTGATCCATTTCGCAATAGTTTTCATGGGAACGTTCTTATAATTTTAATAACCGCGAAGGAATAAATCAGTAACAAGTCATTTTGACTAGTTTGGTAGTTCTAGTGTTAATGAAGCTACAATTAAAAACATGAAATGTATGACACATAGCTCTCCTTCAACCTTCTTATATTCTTCACATATAATTATTAAATTGCAACGAACATATTAACGTACTAAGGCTATGCCCAGGTTTGGAGGTGATTTTCGCCGCTGACGATATTTTGATCGATCTTGGAATATGTGATAGCATATTCAAAAAGACCCTCGTTTGCCAAGTTTCAGCCCCATATCTCATCTGTAAGGGTAGTTATTGAGAAAAATCGAAAAACGAGTTCTTGACCCATTTTCCACATTTATTAATTAACTAATTAATTAAAAATACTGAAAAAATTCTAACACATTTCGGATACTATGCCACATGTTAGGTATTATTTTCAGATTTTTCCGTTGCAAACTCTGGTTGTAAACAATGAAAACCATGAAAAATGCTGATTTCATATAGCAATCTTAGTTGAACATCGCAGATTTAATTTAGCAATGAGATATAATTATAAGTATTATGATCAATTTTTTTCAAATTCCTGAGAGCAGGAGAGCATAGTTAAAAAAAATGAAAACCATTTTTTTCGGAGTTTTTTTAAAGTTATACTCATGTTTTCCGAATCTAAAAAATATATTATGTAATATTGAACATTCCTACGTTCAGAAAAAAATGTTCCAAATTTTTAAAGTTGCGTACTGTAAAAAATTAAAATAATATTACATGTGAGATATTCCAATGTTTCGAAAATCATTTCAATGACGCCGGTTGGCGCAGCAACTATGGTCTCTGACTGCGGAACCGCTGGACGCTTTTTGGACCAGGTTCGAATCCCGGTCAGGTCAATCTTTTTTTTCGTTACTCACATGTTTTTTTGCTCACTAGTCATATGATTGTTAATTTGAATCTTTTCAGAATTTTTAATTAATTAGTTGATTAATAAATGAGGAAAATGGGCCAAGAACTCGTTTTCCGATTTTTCTCAATAACTACCCTTGCAGATAAGATATGGAGCTGAAACTTGGCAGACGGGGGGCTTTTTGTGTAGACTATCACATATTCCAAGCTGCATCAAAATACCGTCGGGGGCGAAAATCATCTCCATACCCGGCCATAGCCTTTGTCTTTAACCTGTTAGCTGGGGAATAAACTGTTGTTCGAATCGTTTCACAATGGGGACTTTTTTCTTTTTTTAATACTTATTAGTTATATATAATTGTAAACTTGTATAATTGATTTACTTGAATAAGAACTACATAAAATGTAATGTGTTCAAAATATTACGTCAAATTTCCATGACGAAAAATGTCGTCATGATCATACTAGTAGTAGTTCGTGTATGACGAAATATTTCGTCATACCCAGTTAACAGGTTAAACATGGACGAATAATTCTGTCACTCATACATGGCTAACATGGCAGTCAAAGTGTTAAATGCTTTGAAAAGTAGTCGAAAACTTCAATTTCCAAGGCTTGCAATTAACAATTAACAATTTCCATTTTGTGATCGGATCGAGTTTTCCAGAGCCTCGCAAATTCGTGTGGTCCGAGTCTCGTTTCTCGATGTAAGCTATTATTTAATATTTAAAAGATGTTCGAAAATCGAGGGACCGCAATTGGACGAATTTTTTGGGTCACTCTCTACGCTGGATCGGGTCGGGATCCCGAAAGATTGCGATGTCAGGGTACCCGAAATTGCAGCAGAGCGGAGCAAAATTTGCGAATCCTAAGAATTCGCAATCACACGAGTGCGACGGTTTTTGCAGTTGAACTTTTCGAGTATCCGAACGTTGCAAATTTCCAGGATTCTTGTGCAATCCGACCCGGTGTTCGGTTATCTGCACGCCCATAGTTTTCGTGTTTCGGTCCAGAATTATCGACGTACCAAGCACACAATTTTAACCCACGATTTTCGATACAACGTATAATCGAAAAACGGCAGCCATGTCTTCCGACAAGGCAGGTTCTAATGGAATCTGTCCCGTTCGAAACATTGACGTGGAGCCTAAACGACTTATTCGCACACGAAGATAAATTTCATGTTCGATGGGGTACAAGATGTTCCAAAATTGTTGGCCACAAATTCGATGATTTTCCATAGTAAAATAAAAGAGATCGAGTTTCATATTTTCATACAATTCTCTAAATTTTTAGAATCGCGTTGCAAAAATTATTTCGTAAATGAAAGGTTGGAAAATCTTTTAAGCAAATTATGGAATATGCAATTTTATAAAATTAAATATTTGTTCGGTTTATTTGTAATCTACTGCGACCGCCGTTGAAGGAAATAGAAGTTTACTGGCTATTAGTTGTCCGCAGTACGTGATATGCATTATTCATAGATTGAGGGCAACAGCTTCGAGAAACAGACTGGAATTTTTCCAGTGAGAAACCAACTAGTTTTATTTGGCAAAGCAATGAAAAATTATGGGAGACGGGATATAGTATATATCTGCGTATTTTACCTTTCCTGTTTATGTATGCTGAGTGGAGATGGTAAGTGCTCTCTGAAGGACCATGCATGGTCTATTCATTATCTTTAGCACACTGGAGAGCCATCGCGTGGAAAACTAAAGAGGCTAGGGGACGTTCTTAAACCCGTACTACACATTCATCTTGAAACAATCGTTTTTTTTCCACAGTCTTTTAAGTAAACGTTATATAGTTGTATCTAAATGTTGAAGTATATTCATTATAGTAAATTTAATCATGACAACCACTTTTTGTGATTGTTGGTGCACAACTATCTGTGTAAAAACTAAAAATTCATGATTTTTAATGCTTGACTGTAATTTATAATTGAGCCGTTTATTTTGAAAATGGCGTAAGTCCATTTTGAAAAAAATCGAGTCAATTACTGTAATAGTTACATTTTCACATGACCATTTCATTCTGAAGCAACTTGTTACGAATAAATTTAAAATCACTAAGATTTTGTAACACAAAAATTTGTTAGTTAATGAAGTGATGAAAAAGTTTATTTTGAAAGTGGCGTATGTCCCATTGTGAGAGTTTCAATTGGATATGGAAAATATTTTGCAACAAAATTTTATGAGATTCCAGTTTTATGTTTAATTACCAAAGTAACAGAATTTAAAAAAGTGTCGAAAGAATAAGTTCATTCAAATGAAATGAAACGTGAAGAGTTAATTTCAACTAAGCCTGTAGAAAAGGCGACTTTTAAAAGACTAAAAAATACTGACGGTGAAAGAGTAAATTGGTATAAAATATGTTGGATGAGATTTTTGAGAAGCGATCCACTTAAGTTATTCTACAAAGTGACAATGAACGAGGATGCACCATTCTAAAGATTGCACTACTATACATATAAAAAAAACTAAACCACTCACAAACCTAAAATATAAGAACTTAACGTATATATTACATTATATACCACTTGCACATTACAGTTATTTTAAATCCCTCCCGCATACACAAACTAGAGAAGACTGAATGATAATTAATAAAACAATATTAATTTTAACGTTGAAATTATTTAACAAAGAATGAAAATTGTATATTTTTTTGATTTAACATAAAAGTGTATACATTTATTCTTTTTCAAGGAAAATTTTCTTTTTCTATGGACTTGTGCTTTCTTAAGAATTGAAAACGTCATTTCGTTGCTTTTCAAGTCCATTTACAGCCATGAAAAACATATTATTTCTCAAATAATGTTAATTATGCTAATTGGGATGATAAATTTAACACCCTTAGAAACCCAAAAATATTATTCTACTATGTTATCTGATGCCCATATTTTTAATTATAATCCAACGCAAACCCTTCGATATCTCGATTCGAACATAAATGGACTTACGCCACTTTCAAAATAAACGGCTCAATTATCACGATGATACGATTATGCAAGTTTCATTGAGAA
Organism: Agapostemon virescens; assembly: GCA_028453745.1. NCBI lineage: Eukaryota > Metazoa > Arthropoda > Insecta > Hymenoptera > Halictidae > Agapostemon > Agapostemon virescens. Next base: position 13,074,017 of record CM052090.1, on the reverse strand, counting down.
TTTTTTTACACAAACTAATCCATTTCAATTTGCAAATTCAAAATGTTTAACAATAAAAAGCGTATGCAGATAGCCAGCAGAACCGTAGTTTTCGTATTAATAGTGAAAAACTAGGTAAAGGGTTAGTGAAAATTTCTATACACACTTTTTCTTTTGATAATGCGTAAAACAGATTCTTAATTATAGACATGCAAGCGAGCAATTTCTCACATGACCCATTTAACTGCTGATAGTGAACTACCATTTTCCTAGCTTGGAGATCTCCCAACTAATTTATGCTCTACTTGCTTGGATGCAGATGCAATTCACGTGTCTAATGCAATCTATAATACGAGAGAGCAGGACAGTTGAGCCACCGTATCGTTCGAAGAATCCGTTTAATTAAAATTTACCAGTCTCGATCTCGCATAAATCTATCTCTTTTCTCCATCGAAAACGATAATTGAAAGATTCAACAACAATTTTGGAACAGCCTGTAGATCGATAACTGGGGGTGGTTGAACTCATTTATCGACGTAATATGGGTCTATTATTGTTCAACATGGAATACTGCGATACTATTACCGTCACTAAAGGGGTATTCTGGTTTCACATTTTCCAAAACTCGGTTCTTGTAAAATGTGTCTACAAAACAATTTATTTGAACTTAGAAAACACAATGCCATTATAGACATTTAAAAAATACAACTTAATTTTCAAGATGTTGAAAGTTCAGACTCGTTTTCCGCGACAGTAAGTTCCAATTAACCAAATTGACTTGTCATTTTGAAAGAATCTTCAGCACTTGACCTGATTTAATCCAAATCTACATTCGCACTGATTCACGAAAAACATCATTGGTTCTTTGTTCGATGAGAAAAAAGTCTGCAGCCGTAGCATGTTTTCCAAAACCTACACTATGGAAAAATATATAACTTGCATAATATTCATTATTTCTACAATTAAAAACATCACACATACAGGGTAAGTCACCAAACGTTTGCACCTCAAATATCTCGGTTATTTCTAAAGATACGTAAAATATGGCAAGGACAAAGTTGTTATTATGTTATAAAAAATTTTGTTTTTATGTCACTTTTTTAGAGATTTCAAGGTCACCTTGACTTTTTTAAATGGAACTACCATTTTCTAAACAGCTACAATGATAGTCCCTTTCATTAGGAATTCCGTGACTATTTTATTCCAAGGTCATTCAAGGTCAAGGACAGAAAAAAACTATAAGATTTAGAATATGAAAGCAGAATACATTTATCATGGTTGAGACTTGTAGTAAATAGTAAACATACTATGGTTGTAGTTAAAGTAAATATACTATGGTCCTTCAATGTTACTGTTATTCAGCGTTCTTATTTACTATCAGTATGTTTCCAAACGAGATTCCCCTTTGTCTTATTCAATGACTGCAAAGTGTGATATGATCACGATTTACTGTGAATGTAGACAAAATTCAGTGCAGGCCCGATTACTTTACGAAGAAAGGTACCCCGAGGAAACACTCCTTCTAGACAGGCTTTCATTAATACGTACAGGTTGTTTCGAAGTACTGGAGGTGTACATGCAAGACAGTACAAACGGAAGAATCCCACAACCAATGAAGACAATGAGAGAAAAATTTCCCAGGAAGCAGGCATAAGTCAAAGTAGCGTAATACGAATTCTGGTCCGACATAAATTTCATCCGTTCCACATATCGCTCCATCAAGAATTGCATGAGAATGATTTTGAAAATAGAATTCACTTGTGTCAATGGGGCTTCAAAATCATTCAAACAAACAAATACCACCTCGGATGTACTTATCAGAGTTCAAGGTTCCTTCAGAGCTCGTTTACATCAATGTATCGACGTAGACGGCCATCATTTCAAACATTTGTGAAATACAGATATTCTGCTTCCATATTTTAGTTTTATACGTTTTTTCTGTCCTTAACCTTGAACGACCTTAGAATAATATAGTCACTGAATTCCTAATGAAAGGGACTATCGTTGTAGGTGTTTAAAAAATGGTGGTTCCATTTAAGAAAGTCAAGGTGACCTTGATGTCTCTAAAAAATGACATAAAAATAAAATTCTTTTATAGCATCCTGTCAGCCCCATTGTACCATTCAACTTTGTCCGTATCATATTTTATGTATCTTCAGAAATAACAAAGATATTTGAGGTGCAAACGTTTGGTTACTCACCCTGTATAAAGTGGAGTGGGGTACGTGCATAAAAACGGACTCATTAATATAATATGAGCGAAATTGCAATACCTAATATGTAGTAATCTACTCTATCTTATTTTACTAATCCCTTTGTATTTATTTATTTATATTATTTATTTGCTTTACTCCAAAACGAAACAACATATTTGAATGTGGTAAAAAGCATTTTGTAGCAGACATATCAATAGTTATGCTTTTGCCTCGTAGCATACAATATAAGGCATCAAATAGATTTTAACTGTCGATTGTGTACTTGCCCCATTTTCTGGGAAAGTGTACAGTTGTTGCAATTTTTTACAATTTTCTTAAAAAATTAAAATATACAAGTGGAATTGGCATTATTGCCAGTGTTAATTAAAGAGTATTAACTCAAGTATTCGTTGATATCAATAAATGTTAAATTATTATAAAACAAATTCAAGATATTTAAGTTGAAAGTCAAACTTACTAAAAACTGGGGTGCACTTACCCCACTCCACCTTACTTAAAACACCAATAAATGTAGTTTCCCTGAGAAAATTGCTAAAAGCTCGCGTCTTGGAAACCAGAATAGCCTCCTTGAGGGTGCATTGGCTCGATACGATGATCTTCTTCTGGAAATGAAATGCTAGAATGCGTATCGGGTAGCAATAATTTTGAAGCAGCCTGTAGATCGGCGACTGGGGGTGGTTGAGCTAATTTATCGACGTAATCTGGGTCTGTCATTCTTTAATATGAAATACTGCAGTATTATTGTCGTCGTTAACGGAGCCAATTCTCGATACTTCAATCTTCTTCCGGAAATAAAATGCTTCTTCGTCCGACATAGCTTATTTACGGCACGTTCATAATTATGGGGGGTCTTACAGTGGAAGACGATGCGCTTCCGACGTGCTCTCGGTGTTTCCTCGTTTAGAAGGTTCCTGACGTGAAGATAGTACCGCGATTCCTCGGTATAATCATCCACCATTTAGTCGTCAGCGTGCATTTACTGGAAATGGACTTACAGGGTTATGACTTCCAAGTTTCGAATGCCGGGAAGCTTTTCCGCTGATACTCTGGTAATGACTGGTTATGTGTGTTCATATTGGAGGATCGTATCATCAATTTTGATGTATCTTCCCCGAGAAATTGAGCCGGAGGTCAATCTCGTTGTCGCTGGCGCGACACGAATTCCACATTAGCAGCGTGCTAACTTAAATAGAACTTGAAAGGATCTGGAAATTACTCGGAAGTATGAGCTGCGATTGTTGTATTACTTTTCGAACGAATTAAGAACCAGCTCTCTGTGCACGTCAATCTAACATTAAACGAACCTACGATTTATGTTCACGTTCGAAGTTCGCTAAACTGACATTGGAAACGGTTGCAAGGATCGAAGCCACGTTCTAAGACGTTACTAGACTCTGGATTTTGTGCGTCTATGACAAAAGCAATTAGATCGAATAGAGAATTGTCAGAGTTTTCGATAAACTTAACACTGGCCTTACCGAGCATTAAACTTGGCTGGTGCATATTTTCTTATAAAAGCGACTTTCAATTTTACTAGTTAAATAATTATAAAATAGAAAATCTGAGAAAGTTATTTAACCCGCTATGGTAGGTCTAGTGTTAAGGATGCTGTTACATTTTTGTTTTTAAACTGATCGATCTTTACAAAAAATAGTTCGTTTGCCATTATTCATTCGCACAAAGCTCCGCAGTCTAGTCCGATACTATTCCTTATAATTTAGATTTATTAAGAAATTATGCTGTCCAAACTAAACTTTTCCCACTTTGTTAATTAGTTAATGTTACTAAATTCCATGTTATAGGTACTGGTTAATATTTAGAACGAAAATACGTAATAAGAATTAACAAATTTGCTGGTTTTATTGTGTCTGAACTGAACCAAACAGAAGAAAAATTTAAAAAATGATATATAATAATATAATACATATTACCCACCATATATAACAATTAAATATGCATCGTACATTATTATACATAATTTGTCAAATAGAAATCGTCATGGTTCATGTGTACGAACTTTATTTAACAAATAACGAAATTCTTGAGTCGATTGCCAAACGCAGAGATTCGATAAAAACCGTACTGAAATATCATAACATTGTGGTAATGTTCTGAAAATTTTCTAATGTTTCCATAATTTTGCATTTCAACTTTTTGGTCAGAAATGTGTGAAACGTGCAGTCTAGTTGTATTATATCTACCCAGATCGTTGTATGTAATTCGCGTTTAATAAGTTTGTCACATTGATCATTATATGTGAGTAGTTCATTATAAACGTAATTTATATTAATTCGATCATATGTAATTATATACATGGCGTAGGATGTAATAGAATAGCAGTAAGCAATTATTGCAATGTCAACAGATAAAGTTGGCACACTCACGCCATGGCGCCTCGCACAATACGCAACACGCTATAACGCGCAACAACCCTAAAATAGCTAAAGGCCTTCGCACGGGGAGGCTAGTATACCCAGAGGCGATGACACCGTAATGACCGTGCGTGATGATCCGTATATCCATCTAGCAAAATTATACATTCAGTCCAGCTCATGATTATTCAAACAACAGAGATTTTACACTTTACCCTGCTTTTAAGAGATGAATATATGTAAACGTCCCGCGCTATCCTTGCTATATACAGCCTGTTATTAGAATATTTAACACTTCTTTTCAATGTAAAATGGCTTTAATTGCGTCCATCCTAAGTCCCAGCAAGCGGATTTCACTTCTGCCAACAATCTTATGGGACGAATTAGGTCGTAAAATGGAAATTCTGCTCTCCCTTAAGCCGGATAGCACGTTAAAGAATTTACGAAGTGCAAAAAATAAATTACCGGAGAAGTTTATAGAATTAGTTCGAGCAAGGCCAGAGATTGTTTAAATTAATATACGGAGGTTGACGGTGTAGAAAAGCGTGGTCGAAATGAACATTTGCTTAAGCAAGAATTGTTATATTGTAGTTGAACGTATAAATTATTGTGTGAAAATCGTACAATTTCGTAAATGCAATATTCTATCTTTCGAACGTTTAAAATTGCTCAAATAATTATGCCAACTGTCCGACAAATAATTTAGAATATCATTCGAGTTGTTGATATTATTAAAAGCTATGTAATTGGGTCACTGATAATTTCCAGATGCAAACACAATTTGTTAGGAAGTTTCGTTGCAATTTCTACAAAATATAATGTTTCAAAAACATGAATGAATTAATAATAAAATAAATATTGCAAACCTGAAAATTCTTTTTAAATTCTATGCACACTCGTATTAAATTCTATGTAATATATTTTTTAAATATTGTAGTTTAAGTTTGTAACATGCTAATGAAAATAATGTTATTAATGGTTATTAAAATTTTAATAGGTCATTTCACGTTCAAGCTACCATTTTAGTAGAATCTTGCTTAAAATCATACACGATGTTTTTCTAAAATTTGCTAAAATTAGGAGCGTTCTGTGAAGACAGGAAATACTTAATAATTCGCATTTTGAGAAACCCCATTTCAAAAGTGTAAAATGGTATGACGATATTCTTTGAAGTCTCTACAACAGAATGTGCTTTGATTCAGGGGGGAGCTATTAAAATTAACGTCATAATGAGCTGTTAAGGTCTTGTGTGCCATATTTCGCTGTCAGCCTCACTTATGCCCCTTATTACCTTTAGTATGGTCCACGAACAATTTTCATACCAGTCACGAGGGTCTAATTTACGTTTGCAGAAGAGGTTCAACGATTGATCGTGGCCGAAAACTGTTTCTGTTTGTTCAATAAATGATAAACAATTTTGAATGAAGCTGCTATTGTACACATTAGGTTAGCAGAGCACTTCTGTAGGTGTGAATGCTTTTAAACTGCATTTGAGAGAATATTGAAAACTATCCGTTACGACCAAACTGCGGATTTTTATACTAAATAAGAATCTTCCACCTTAATTGCTATAAAACATTCTTAACCCCTTAACGAGACAAACTCTTGATATAAAAAGTCATATTTAACAAATATCAATATTAGATCTTTATTTTTAAGGCGAAATAAAATCCTTTCTTCTGTAACCAATATTTAAGCAATAATATAAACGTAAATCTTAAACAAAAAATAAACACTAACTTTGGGTCATAGTTTGTTTTACTGATTTACGACATGTACATCTGTAATATCACAGTTACATGATGTGCAAGAAATAATTAGTATGTATGGAATTCTAAATACATTAGTAACGATGTATATGGTGTTGTAGCAAATTCTGGAATAACTGGGAGGGAACACTATGGTCCTCAGACGATTAATCATTGTAAATTGAGTATCTCCTTTCAGATATCTATAAATTACAGCTTTTCAATGAACAAATTATATATTTTTCATTATCGCTCGTATTTTCCAATGAATTCATTTAGAGCTGAGTTCGTTTTACAAGCAGAACATATTTAACTCTTAGCGGACAAACTTTAGCCTTAACCCTTAGCACTCCAAACAATTTTAATTCCAAAATCGAAACATTTTTTTGACCTAAAATTTCGTGAATATAAAGTTCTTTACTATTATTCGTACGTGCAACATTTCAATATTTGCCGATTTCTTAAGTACAAACAAAGCCATGTAAAAGCTGTTTCAAATAATCGTAAAGGAATTTTTAGCGTCGCCTCAGAGGCGCCTTTGGAGCGCTAAGGGTTAAACGAGTTTTTAAGATATTAAAAATATTTTCTAAGAATTAGAGTTTGCATAAAAATCTTGAGGTGGTGCGAGAAAAGAAAACAAAGGGAAGGAGAGAATACCTATTAGGCCTTGCCTTAGAGTCTGATTTCGGTACCAACGGAAGAAGGTCATCTAGTTGTCTGTCTACCCACCTAGTAGTGAGTTTAGAAGATAAACGCCACGGTATTTTAAATATTCAGAAAAACTACTAATTTATACAAAACTTTTCTAACGTACACTGACTCTTATTAATATTCGGACATTGTGCTATTAAAAAAATTGTTGCTAGTTTCGATCGTTTGCAAATTATCGTTAGTAAATTTGGAGTTATTGTTTTATAATATAACAAAATATTCATTGTAGTTTGTAATAACATAAATTTTATTTGTTTGTTGCACATATTTTTCTTAATACCAAACAGTGAACTAAATTATGTCGAAATTTATCGTCGCAAAAATATTCGGACGCTTGACAAACTATAACATTTAAACATGAAAATTATTAACATAAGCAATAATTAATATTTCGTTAGATAGCCTTTAGCTTTAATTACATGTCGCAACCGCTTAGGAATATTGTTTACAACTTTTTGTAAGTAACTTAGCGGTATACGTCTCTATTCTTCAATTAATAGTTTTTTAAATATTTCCTTCGATCTTATCGGTGTTGTTCGAATTTTCGTGTCCAAAAAATCCCATACATTTTCAATGGGATTCACGTCTGGTGACTGTGGTGGCGAATGTAATACTTTTGGGCAATTATATAAAAGGTATTCTTGAACTATTCTGACTTTATGTTTAGGATCATTATCTTCATAATATTTAAATGTGTCTTCTATATTCATTTTGATCGCACTTTTCTTAAGACTTTGTTTAAAAATATCTAAATACTTAAATTTATCGAAAATTTCTTTTCTAAAAACCAGTTGCCCAACTTCTTTAGATGAAATACACCCCCACACCATCATACTTCCTCCAGCGTGCTTTATTGTTGGATTTAAAATTCGGTTAAGCTCTTGATTTCGCTTACGCCATACTAATTTTTGTCCATCAGTGTTAAACAGATTAAATTTACTTTCATCAGCGAAAATGACATTATTCAACCAGTTTTTTCCTCATGAACATATTGTTTTGCAAAAGCAAATCTTTTTCTGCAATTCGCTTCGTTCATAGACGGTTTCTTACGCGGTACTCTACCATTATATCCATCTGTTTTCAACACCCGACGTATTGTATCTGGATGAACTTTCTTTCCTATCTCTTGAAATAATTCAACATTTAATGTTGAAGCACTCAAACCAGGGTTCATTTTTACTTTTCTCAAAATAATACGTTTGTCTCGGTCGTCAAGCTTCTGTGGTCGGCCTTTCCGAGGAATTGATTCAATTCGATTTTCTTCATTATATCTCCGTATAATATCAGCTACGGTATTCTTACTTAATTTTAGAAGATTACCTATTTCCCGATACGTTTTCTCTTTTTCTCTGTAAAAAATTACTAATTGTCGTACGTCAAATGAAGTATTTTTATTTTTTCGTCTCATATTTAGAATTTCTAACTGATCCTAATGGCTTTCGAACAGTAACTGATATCGTGAAGCATGTCCAACGGTAAAGGTGTGTCGTTATTCGCAAAAAATGCGAGGATAAGTTATGTGTTCGAATATTTTTGCGACGATAAATTTCGACATAATTTAGTTCACTGTTTAGTATTAACACTTTGACTGCAGTGTCACCCATATATGGGTGACAAAATTGTTTATCCATGTTTAAAAATAAATTTGTACATTAATATATTCGTTATACTAAATTTAGTGGAGATCTGTCATAGATTTTATGTTTTCAATTGTTGCTTCGTTAAATAAATTACTTTGATTTTGTGGGATTTTTGAGGTTGTTAGTTGGGCAGTTAAAATGTTAAGAAAAGTATGTGCAACAAACAGATAAAATCTATGTTATTACAAACAGCAATGAATGTTCTGTTATATTATAAAACAATAACTCCAAATTTACTATTGCAAACTATCGAAACTAGCAACAATTTTTTGAATAGCTCAATGTCCGAATATTAATAAGAGTCAGTGTAAATAATAATAACTTAATAAGCAACTTCTGGAATTAAATCTACATTTCGTATGTTGTTGAGACGTCGACATCCGTCTTCAAAGAGTTAAACTGAAAATCGAACGAACGCGCTTATTTTACAATTTGATACTTTGGCCTCGAGCAACACGAATGTTCCAAAAAATTAGTTTTCAATTACTCAAAGAAAGATATATTGTTCTATATAAAGTTTCCTCAAATCCGGTAAGAGAAAGGATGGAAACACGGGAAACGGTACTGCGGAACACAACTTTCTCGTGACGAACGATTTCACAGGGGTCGACAGGTTGACCTGAAAAAGTGATCCCAAACAGGAAGTGTGGGAAATTCAGTTTTCATTCGAAACGGTGCAATGTTTCGCGGATAATGACAGGTCGGATCGATTCTGGCAGGGATTCGAGTTTTCGTCGGCGTTGTTCCTAATGCTCAATTGCCGCTATCCATGCTGCCACGTCTATACGTATGTATACCACATGTACAAAGACGAACGTGTCCTGCATACCTCGCATCCTGCGAGCCCGCATCGGTATATAATTCCCTGAACACTATTCGACTAAGAAAACACCGTGAAAATACTCTGTCTCACGTGCTTCACTCCCTTTGGGAAAGGACATGGGACACCAGAACGTTTTGTGGTATGCTTACCATCCACATCCACCCCATTTAACCCTGTGGATATCGCAGTCAATTTAATACCAAAGTAGTGGAAATCTCAAAGTAGTGGAATATCTATTTCGATTAACTAGGAAAAGACTGGGTTAATGTTTCTTATTTACTAGTGTCATGCATTTCGGAAATACTAATTTTTAGCGTATTATCTACGGGATATTATTTTATACTTTTCTTAATGTCTGTGGTTGATTGCTGAGGAATTTTTAATAGATCCTTCAGCTACAATACAATAGCATAAGTTTAAACATAACCAAAAATTCATTTAACATAACACATATAATATGTTAATGAACATAACAACCATAACATAAGTTTAAACGAAATAAATTTAAACATTTTATTTGGTATTACTATGTGAAAGCAGTTTTTTAGTTTTCTTTTAATACGACATAATTATAAAGTGTTTTTATAAATTTTTGTTTAAGACACTAGTTAATTCACATTGTGTTTATACAATTATAGTTTAAATTCAGCCCTTTCGTTATTAATTAAAGGTACGGAGCTGAAAGTCAATTTCATTGAAAATATACGTATAAAATAATTTTCTAGATATTTTAGTTTGTATAATATTTATGTTTTATTTGTTAATTATTTTACGTCCCCCTTTTTAACCTTTGAATGTTACCCTGTGACCTTTCGCGGCCCCGGAGAAATATTCTGTATCGCGAGATAATTGTGAATATAATGTTTCTTTGATTTTTTATTAACTTTTGAATTTCTCTGTAAATTTTGTGGATTTTTTATTATGTTCTAATGTGACATATCGTGACATAAGGATACGGTATATTGTATGTACCATTTGAGGGTTAATATTAGACTTTCAAAAGAAGCGAATATGGTTAATTATAAATAGTTCGTTTTATTAATAAAGTATGAAGGTGCATGTTAACGGGGAGCGTTAAATGAAATCGATTAGTCGTGAAGGTATTTCGTAATCTCGCAATTTCGATTCGTCGACATTAATTTCGAAACTGTCGACGCGAGTGTAAGTATTACCTAGTCTTTTTCCTCAAAAGTTAGCATCACCGAACGAATTTCGAATGACCACAGCGGTCTCTGAAATAGTCCACGAACTCCACAGGATTAAATGAACTTTCATCGGACCGTTTGTCGAATCTGTCGCTTGAATTGTCAGCCTCGGATGAAATTTAAGCACGTTGACGTGCATCCGGCGAATAACCGGATCACCGAAAAAGAATGGTTCGATTGAGGGAACGTTTTCTCTTAAAAATTGGGAAACACCTTTTCAAGTACCAGTAAACACTTGTAACTATCGTAGTGGAATTATAAAAATTGCAATTGGTGAAAAATTTATATCTATGCCATTTTAACACAATTTTGTCATTCTTGATTGTATCGATAAAAACAGTTTTCTTTTTAATTTACCTCACCTGTTCCGCAAAATTTGATACTTTCTCTTTGTACAAAAAAATGTTTCATCTACAAATTTTACATATATGTATATATATTCATAAGAGCGTATTATTTGCTGATCATTCTTTTTATTGACATAGTCAATGACTAGAACGGTCGAAACCAACTTCGATTAATTTATAATTCTTTCTATTTCATTGATGGGACATTTTCTTCATCTTGAAACAGTGCTAGGGGCAAGTATAGTCTAACTAATAGTAGTTGAGGAATTAAAAAATTAAACCGACCTCGATTAATTTATAATTCTTTTAGTTTTATTGATGGAACATTTTCTACATCTTGAAATAATGCTGGGGACAAGCATAGTCTAACTAATGGTAGCTAAGGAATTAACGAATTAAACCGACCTCGATTAATTTATAATTCTTTCTATTTCATTGGTGGAACATTTTCTACATTTTGAAATAGTGCTAGGGGCAAGTATAGTCCAACTAATGATAGCTGAGGAATTAATGAATTAAGTTTCGCTCGTTTGAAATTCTATTCCATTTGCGTTACCATAATCCACGTGCAGGGGACAGACGGTTTATCAAATTGATGGCTGTCAACACAGTTATCGGTGGATATCTGAAATTGTTGGAATAATTTACTAATTAGTTTGACACAACATGTTTGCGGCGGCGCATTTTGGTGACAGTACGAAAGCAGATAACTCGCTGCTATTCGGCTTTCCTATAATTTATAGCTAAACAAAGCACGATGCATTATATCCGCATGACAAAAATGAAAACAAAATCACCTTTCTGGTGATATCCATTAACTTTGCTGATAGTCGGTATAATTGAAACAAATGATTCTTACAAAATGATATAAGAAAATTTTAATATTTTCTTCTTCCGTTTCGTTCTTGCCTTTGTTAAATAATTATTACACGCGAAACATCAGATTTTTAATAGTGACAAGTACAAACTATTATTTAAATAATCTTATTGTTAAAAATCAGCATAATTGTATGCAACACATTCTGTCAATCACTCACGACTTTCTTGACTGTGTTGCCGTTGAAATGTTTGGTCGTTCGAATTCTTCATTTATAAGATCGTCATATCCATTTTGTAGTCCCTTTTACCATCAATGAACGACGTATCGATCAATAACTATATTTTGACCTAGATAATGCAATCGTTAATGTGCCGTTCTGCCACGCATATAAAAAGACTGCACGGGAACGTCATTGATTGACATGGAGATAAAATTTATTTAAATGTAAAATCAGATATCTTCGGTGAAACTGAAGATAGAACCATAAAGATCAGCCTTGCATCTTAAAACGACGTATACTTAACTTGCAGATGGTAATGGTATTTCTTGATCGAGAAGCTTTGTAACAATTGAATTCTAAAACCGGACATTTCGTATACAATGACCCAGTATTTTACATAAATACTTGCATAACAATTTAATACATAATTCTATGTGCTTCTCACATATTCAGTGGTAAAATAATTTGATTCGAAATTTCAATGTAATACACCGACAATTTGTAATCGAGTTGTTTTACTACATGTTGAATATTTTACTACAATGATTGAGTCACTAGGAAACGGCAACGGGATCGATATTGGCAGGTGCCCTTTCAACGTGTACGTTACAAGGATTCCGTGCATTTCTGATTAATTCGATTTTTAACAAATTCTATCGGCGAGATATCCGAATGAATCGTGGTCGGCCGTGAATTATCGAATTACTGAAACATTTTGATAATGCTAGCGCACACCGAACCTCGTCTAATACCACTACTATAGACCAATGAACGAGGGCGCGAGCCTGATATCGTAGAAATTCCATTCCATCCAAGTTTCATCATTGCCGTAGCCTCGGGTAGACTCGATGTAAAACGAATTCCGCTCGAACCTTGCTCAAAAATAAGATTCCTCTTTGAAATTCCGATTAGTCAGCGAAAGCGCATCCCTTAGGAGATCCGAGGGATGAAATTACAACATCCTGATTCTTCTTCGATTTATTCGCAATGAGAAAATAACGGTGTTTCGCTTACCCCGTAACAAGCCGTTTGTAGTCATACCGTAGTCAAACACAGTTGCGCACATAGTTGCTTCGTGATTAAAATTCTCCAAAATCATAACTTCGATTAAAATACAAATTATAATTAAATTGCTTTCTATTATTACGTTTGAATTTTATATTTTTAAATGATTCCACACTGGCAATTTTCCTGTGAGCGTAAAATATTTTTGGTAGCATTATTTCCATCGAATTTCATCAGAATCGACGATCATTGCTTCGTTCTAATCCTTTGACGGTCTCTCTTTCGTGAACGGTTGGCAAATTGACAAAAACTCATCGTCGCGCCTCCGCGATTTATTAGAAACAGTCTTCCGATATCGATGCATGCATAAATCATCCGAACTGCATATCTTGGAAGCTTTCCACACGTTCGAAAATGTAACGTGAACCGTTGAATAATCAAATCCGTTTGAAGAATGAACGGAATATAATCGCGTGCCCGCTCCGTGCGCGTTCGCGTGTTTGCGCGGGTATGTGTTCGCGCGCTGACAAAGAACAGGGTGTACAGAGTTGGAAATGGTCGGAACAGGGCAATTAAAACATAACTGCGGGTCACTTGTCGGACTGTGCGCGGGCACATATACATCATAACTACAGTCAGATGGTTAGAGAAGAGACTTATTAAAAATCGTCACCGCCCTATGCGATTTACTGCATACGAGGCACCTTTGCGAGCTTAGATCTCTAATGAATAACTATGCTCGACGAGAGGAACGAATAACTCAGCTTAAAATATTAGAACGAATTATTTATCGCGTGGAACATATTCTGAGCAGATATTGTTTAACGTTAAACCTACCGCAGAGGATCAAGTAATCCGTTTCAGATTGTTTTAGTTTATAATTTTAGTTTATAATGTCATAAATATCGCATAGTATCTGTGTAAATTAAGTCAAGTCGTTTGGTTCAATTTTGAAAAAGTTATTTAGGTTTGAAGAGTGTCCAAATACTTTCGTGCGCTACTGTAGAAGGAAGTAACGTTCCAATGGCGTAAGTAAACTTTTGAAATTGATAATTTCCTGGAAAGCGTCGGCAACACTGTTATTATTTTTCAACTGTTGTTCGAACCTTTTAAAAGTTTTTGCTTGCCCTAAAACTGAAGGACAACTAAAACCAAACTGCTTCATCAGAGCTCGTTCTGTAGCAGTACATTATTTTAGAAGCAGTTGGCGTTTGGACACGAGAACCTCGTGCAGGAAGTTCGGTCGACGTGCTTCAACCTAATTGAATCAAGGTACCACTCAAGACATGTGTACCGTGAAAAGTCCCAATTGCTACGGCGGAATCTCTAGTATGTGTTGGTGGCACGGTTGTGTGTCAGGACGTAGCTTGAATTGTTAATAAGCCAACCGACTTGGATCACGAGCGTTCCTCTGTATATGAAAAATTTCACTGATTCGCTCGCAAAAAGCTCGCGCACAGTTTCTATGGATTCTCTTCTCGATTCGGTGAGTTTTCAACAGCAGCTCGAACCACAGGAAATTTGACATCGTTCGAAACCGGAAGCAGTTCCGATACTTTTGCTGTTTCGGTTTATTTCTGCTGCGTGTGCTGCCGGCCGCACTTCATAGCCAAACTTTTCTTTGAAATTGTCCGATCGAGTACCGGTACTCGCATATTTTGTTAGGGGAGAGTGATCGAACGCAGTTCTGACACATCAATAATGTTCAGTGTCATATTTAACATTAGACTTATGGACCACTAAAAACGACCATTTTACATAACTTTATAAAAATAACGAGAATATGTCTATCGAAAGAAATAAATCTTTCGACTCGCCCCTCGTGGATGCATCTTTACAATTTTAATAATCAATTACAATTAATTAAAAATTTAACTTTTTAATAGATTAAAAGACATTCGAACTTTGCATGTTGAAACGTTCCACAAGCCTAGTACCAAATAAAGCATGTTATAAAATATAAAATAAATACCTACATGTGGAATATTCATTTCAAATATTTATAATATTCTCGTAGAAAACATACAAAACATTTTTATTCTTTCCATTGTAAAATCAGATACAAATAGAAATAATTAAATAAAGGAATAGCTGGTTGAAATAATTGTGAATCATTACCGAGTGTGCATGCGTAGAATGTTACAAAATTAAAAACACGATGCTACATTTCTTGAAAAGAAGCACACGCATTGAACAACATATAGTGATATCGCGAGCAGGTATAACAATAATAATAAAAAAGAAAAATTTTTTAAAATGCAACGAATAATGAATACCAAAAGGACATATTTTCAAAATTTTTTCGAGGAGCAGACAAACGAAACTTGCTCTTGTCGTTAGCATGTGTTCGATCAACAAATTACAACGTGTACAGGGTGTGCCATATAAATTAGAACTATTTCCAAAGCTGTTAGCGCTGAAAAATGTTTCAGACAAAAAATTAACCGGTATTAGGAGGTATGTAATTATATTTTTTTATGTAAGTGTTTCCTTTCTATGCGGATGTGTAAATGTTACATGAGGTTCACCTTTATTTTCTTAATGGTATCATATATTTTTTTTAATGCATTATTAAGGGCCACTCGTTTGTCTCAGCATAAAAAAAATACATCACCTTAATCATCTTTTAATAATTTTTTACGACAAGTAATTTCGTACTATCAAGCATGGAATAAATCACAAGAAACGAGTATTATATTAAAAAATATACGAAACAATTTAACACTTTAACTGCCAGAACAACAACCTTAAAAATTCCACAAATTCAAAGTAATTTATTTGATGAAACAACAATTTAAAATTTAAAATGTACGACACATAGTTATCCTTCGACTTTCCCGCATTCTCCAGATTTCAACTAAATGTAGTGCAACGATTATATTAATGTACAAATTTATTTTTAAAAATTGATAAATTACTCTGTCACCCATATGTGGGTGACATGGCAGTCAAAGTGTTAAAAACAACAAAACTGACTTTGTTGACCTTCGGTATGACGATTCCACATTCACACAGGCAAAAGATACTTAAACTAGAAAGTATGTCCGCAGATTCCGTTTAACTTTTGTCTGAAACATTTTTTAAATGGACCTTAATGGGAGCACTCTGCGTATTTCCTGATTTTTCTCGGACTTTTCCACGAAAGTTATCGCGTTGCTAACAAATAAAGAAAAGACTATCCACCGGTAGCTGTGTTAATTATGATATCGCTGAAAGTTCCGAGACGAATACGTGCATCGACCGTGCTACTTTCGAAAACTAAATTATTCAAATAATATTTTGCGGGTATTTCGTAAGATAAAACGAGTACGCGAAAAGCTGGAAAGCTCTTAGAAGCAAAAACGGTGTTCCCGTCGGCTCCGAAACTCTTTGTTACCGTCAAGTCGACAAATCTCTCGCCGTGCAGCATTTTAAATGCGGTCGTACAACTTTTTATGAGCACTCACATTCGACGGTCGTAGTAATTTCGAGTTAGCTTCGCCCGGAAAAGGGATTCCCGCAGGATATATCTGAATAAGAAAGATCGAATCTCGCGGTATCTGCGCCCTCGTCTTCGCCTCGTTCTCCCACTTTTGTCGGCATTGTTATCAGGCCCGTCTTTCGGATTCGCCTTTGTCCTTATCCTTCCGCGTTTTCTGCCATTGTTATCACTTCACATCGCCTATACGTCTACCGGCCGGTTAAACTCTGGCCCGGGATTCAAACAGACGTTCCATTAGCGCCGGGATTCGTGAATCCAAGACTCCGGAACTCCGTGAAATCCGCCGGTGTTATTTCACCGTAGTTAAATAGTTTTGCCAACTGCTAGCTGCTTCAATAAGCCTCTGCCATTTTTTGTATCTCTCTCGGTAAATAACAGTCCTTTATTCGAATACAAAAACAAAGAGTATTTTATTCAAAGGATTCTCCAGCGCCATCTGTAAACTTTAGTTAAAAGTTTCTCTTTCCATTTTATTTATTTCAGGTTTCTTCACTCTTTGAGGCACGGAATTTTCGAAAATAAAATTGAGCGGAACGATTGCAAAATTTCGAGGCACATTCACGCATTAAAAAGGTGGGACACTTTTAATAGCACCGTGCCTCAAAGAGTTAAGTGGATTCGCAGCGACTACCTTTAAACCAATTTTATACAATTATCTGTTTTCTTTAAATTTTTGGCTATTTTCTTAATGTTTCTTGAGATCAATGCCAGTCTTCCAGTGGATCAAACGCAAAAGATTAACATTTAAACTGGCTGGAATTAAATTAAAGTTTGGATGCAATGTTTGTGAATCTGGATCCGAAAGGAATCGTGTTATATATACCAAAGGTTAATTGTAGAGTATAAAATTTTAATGAAATAATACAGTTAATGTCTTATCTATGTGCGTGATCCATCAAGTTTCAAGCAACAAAATAAATCGATTCGTATAGATATTATAATTGTTTATTCCATATGAAGGTGTACAAGAAAAGGTACAAATGGTGCGAGAAACATTTTTGGATCGGTACTTCTCACAAAACTAAATATGTAATCGTAATTAAGTGAATTTATATATTCATCTTTTTATTAGAATCTCCGTTTAATGAGTCAACAATTTAAGATAAAGATGGTCTATCGCGATGCTGAAATTGATTCAGTTTTGCAAATTTCGAATCTCCTACGATGCGAGTGAAAGAAGAAATTTGATAAGTTTAACAACGTGAACAAAAGAATTTAATAATGCAAAATCGCTGAAAAAAAGTGCGAGTGAAGCGCTGAGTTTACGCAAGGTTGGGTCTTAATGGGTTAGGTAATCCGATTTATTTGGAAAAACTTTTTATTCCTTTTATGTATTTTTGTATCGTATGAAGATCGCTTAATACTCTTCGTAACTTTTGCTCGTTTTCTTGTTCCTTCATAAGAACGTTGTACATCCTTATAAAAATTATTTTACAATTAGTTTGTAATGGGTTACTGAACGTTTGATGACACAATATAATATATTCTATATCTTTTTCTTTTTATTAACAGTTTTACATCGCCTCAAAAACAAGGTTATTACCTGGAACAATGATTGTTAGTTCATTAAATTTGTTCATTAAATTTGTTCATTTAATATTTATCTTTTCACTCATCTATCATTTTAATTGTAATATATTTTTTGGCTCTCTTTAACACTTTAACTGACGAACTAACAACCTCAAAAATTCCACAAAATCAAAGTAATATATTTAATAATATATATAATATATTTAATTTCAACCTTCTTATATTCTCCAGATATCAACTAAATCGAGTGCAATGAATATATTAACGTAAAAATTTACTTTTAAACATGGACAAAGAATTCTGTCACCCACATATGGGTGACATGGCAGTCAAAGTGTTAAAGTGTTCACTGCCATGTGACTCATTTACACGCGAAAGGATCATTTATTCTAATTTAAAAATAATTATTACGCTAGTATAATAATTTTACAAAATTTGGTTAATATCAGGTAGAAACATATTAACACTAGAACTACCAAACCAGTCAAAATAACTGGTTTCTACTTATTTCTTTTGCAATTACTGAAATTATAAAAATATTTTCATTAGTAATTTTCCGATGTACTTCTTTAATGAACCACATGTTAAAATAAAAATTGAATGAAGTTTGAATAGATGCAGTCTTGTTATTATCACAAAGCAATGTATATCGTTGGATTTATTGTTCGGTAGTTCTAGTGTTAAAGGACGATCTAGTACATTTTAACCGTTCAACCGTTATTTTATAAAACAAAGTAGTCTGATATTAAGGAATTTTTGTGGTTGTTGTTTTGACAGTCAAAGTGTCAAGGATACTCTGACTGCTGTGAGTTATTTAACTTCTTCTGCAAAGTTTATCTAGCGTACTTTCTTCGTTCACTCCTCCATCTAATGAATCAATTTTGCAAAAGTTTAAACTGTAAATTATTAACGAAAGGCGCAGTATCGCAGCTTCTCATTTAGTAGACATCTTGAAGAAACGTTTCGATTTCGATATTGAACATTAGACGACTATCGGCGACGTTGCGTCACAATTATTAGTTTTAAACAAATTCGCTCGAATGTTCAGCGTTGGTTTATACAACACTGTCGAATCTTCAGTAAATTTTCCATTTCTCGAGTGGCCTACTGCAGCTTTTTACCCGTGGACACTTTTACTCTCGTTCTCAGTGCTAAACCACTCGAGCCCCTCTGTCCTGAGTTTTCTTTCACCAACAGGCTCTCATTCTCCGTGCATGATTGCTTGGATACATAATCTACGGCGTCTCTCGGTACCGCCAGCTCGCTTACCCTTTCATGAGATATCAGTCTGGAGATTTCTAGGAAAGAGCCTCTTGATTCTAATGCAATCTGTGTCAAACTGATAAACCATTTGAGCATCAAACGTCCACGACGAGCTGCATCTTCTCTCCCTCTCCTGGCAGGATTATTTAGTTTTATACTCCGTTGCACACCGGTACCGCCAATATCAACGATGGTTCGTTAAATATTTCAATTTTCTCATCATCCTCTTCTCGGAGTCACTTGGTTTTAGTAGCATACACAATTTTATCAACCGCAAATCTCTTCGACTCGTTGAGAAGCAGTATTAAGCTTTATATTTATCGAGCTAACGAATCTAGCCAGTGATACGCTGCTTAAATCTCTGGCACAATTTTGCAAACAGATTCCCTACCTCTGTGCCTGATCATTTAGTTCAACGTGCAATCCGTGCTCTAGCAATATTCTATCCAGCTGGTTGAGTGCCACAACAGTATCCATAAAAGTGACATAAAATCGGAACTACTTATTTCACCATCGCTCGTCGCTGTCGTCGATTCGACAAATTTTCCCGTAGAGAACGATGTTATTCTGATATTTGCCAACAATTTGTCCGAAACTTTGCGACTTTTATTTTTTTAACATGAAACAAATAAGTGAGCCGTTTATTTTGAAAGTGGCTTAAGTCGATTTATGCTCGAATCGACATATTGAAGGGTTTGCGTTGGATTAAATTTAAAAATATGGGTAACAGATAACATAATAGAATAATGTTTTTGGGTTTCTAAAGGTGTCAAATTTATCATCCTAATTAGCATAATTAACATTATTGAAGAAATAATATGTTTTTGATGGCTGTGAATGGACTTACGCCATTTTCAAAATCAAGAGAGAATCTTTGCAGAAAAAAGTGATTAATTTAAAAGTAGCAATCTTCCATTTTAAGAGAAGATTGTATCAGAAGTACTGTTACATAAAATGGTTAACCGACAACTATTATCAATTACTGACATCTTAGTTATCAGTTATCGAATATTGGTTCGGTGGTAAATTATTGATTATTGGTGTCTGCCTTGATTGCATGCGGTCGATTCGTATGCTAGTACCCACAAATTGATTTAGTGGTCGTTTAAAATAAAAGGTTGTAATGTCTCAAAGAGTTATACAACGTTAAATAATTTTACGCGACGAATACTTTTCAAGCGAATCCGTGAAATCCATAGTTTCGCATACTAAATACATTCAGCACAAATTTATTGAAAGTTATACAGTGCGCAAAAGGTTCTCCGAGATAATATTTGGGTGCAGGTCGATTTATCAAATTCCATCATTCTTCATTCTTGACCCATTCTTCTTTTTTTTCTTAAAACGCTGTTGCCTCTGTTCTGTAATTAATCACCAGCAGAGACCGTGCCTCGCCCGGAACCTTTCTTCTCGGTTTAATGTCAGCTAAAACTTTCTTACGTTGGAGGAGCAAAAGAGATTAAAGATCTTCGAAGCTTCTATGAAACCTATTGCAGGCTCTTCAGATCAGTATTCTTTACTTGGTCTTCGATGGATGATACAAAATTTCATGAACACTGTCGAACTTACCACGTGACGTTAACATTACATTTACAGTCGACTGGAACGGATTATTTTACATTAACATATAAAAATAACAAAAATATATCTATCCAAATTTTTAGACATTTTTTTTCACGTTTACATTTTTACATTTTCAGTGGTCGTAAATTGAAAATGTTAGAGAACCCGTAATTTTGATGGATTCCGCAAACTTAATGTTAAACGTTTCGAGCACTGTGGAGTTACAGATTATATAGTAATTGAGACTATGCGAAGTTTTATTTAATGTCCAAATTAATTAATTATATACATAATCTATTTTACAGTTAATGGTGAACCTACCGCGTTGTAAAATTGACTGAAAAATATGGCCTTATAAAAATGACAAGATTTAATTTATTCATATTTTGTGCGATTTTTATTACGTAAAGATTGAGTAAAGAAACGACGGATACAATTTCTACAAAGGCAATTTTGTAATTTCAATGATTGTAAGAAAGAAACTCTGGAAAAGGTCATTTGACATCCCGTCGTTGATTAGTGTTAACTTAAATTAAAAAAGTCACAACATTCTCATTTTAGTCTACAATAAACAATAACGAATATTATTTTATGCAATATTGCGATGACGAATTACGACTTCAGCATGAAGCAAAAATATAGAAGTTGTTTTAGTAGAAGCAGATGAATGTTTGCATTATAAAAAAACACTCAGATTTGGTGAAACAATATTTGCTTAGAAGCAAATGTTCACACTTGAGATGCGAAGACTAATGTAAAATGATAAAGATGCAAGAACTAATTGACTCTTGTGCAGGATGATTACTTATTTAATACATAAAATCAGGTACAAGTATTTTCCAGTTTATCTCAATCAAGTACTGCCTCGCGAAGAGATCGAAGTTTAATTTGATGGCACAAAAATTTAAAAATTAATTCCATCTATTCCATAAGAACGACTCGTTTATTATTCATTAAGTGGAGGATGATATTAATTGGAGAATGATCATTAATTGGAGGCTGATTATTTATTTAACAAATAAAATCGGACACAAGTATTTCCTAGTTTACCTCGATGGAAGTTGAATTTGATGGCACAAAAATTTAAAAATTAATTCCATCTGTTCCATAAGAACGACTCGTTTGTTGTTCATTAATTGGAGGATGATTATTTATTTAACAAATAAAATCTGATACAAGTATTTTCCAGTTTACCTCAATCAAGTACTGCCTCGCGAAGAGATCGAAGTTTAATTTGATGGCACAAAAATTTTAAAATTAATTCCATCTGTTCCATAAGAACGACTCGTTTATTGTTCATTAATTGGAGGGTGATTAATTATTTAACAAACAAAATCAGATACAAGAATTGTCCAGTTTACCTCAATCAAAAACTGCCTTGCGAAGAGATCGAAATTTAATTTCATAGTACAAAAATTTCAAAATTAAGTCCATCTGTTCCATAGGGACAACTCGTTTATTATTCATTAATTGGTGGATGTATTTGAGACACCGCGAAAGAAAACTCAAGGCAGCGACCGGATCTTTCCGGTCGAAGAAACCGCTGTCCGCAGGGGAACAATTTTCACCGTGGTTGAGGGCTTACTATTATGGGTAAAAATGTAGCTCTTTAGACGGGGCATTATTGCGACGCCTATGAATGAAATTTCCATAATATTATACCGTTGTAAATTCCGAGGTGGCGCGGCCAGTGGCGGGTGTCACGAATTTCATTAACCGGATAAATACAGAGGAAACGCACAAGCATCGCCACGCGTTAAGGCTGCAAAGCGGCGCTGTACTCTTCATGAAAAGTGTGTTTGATTGAACATTACCATGACAAAGGGCTTGGGGATCGTGAATGTACACACACGGGAGCGGCCTCGCATTCACCGGTGCGCCTTCGTGTATCGAATCTGTCACCTTGACACGATTTTCACAGGCCGGTCCTTCCGATTTCCTGTCCTACACGGGCCTAGATTTTCAATTTATCACGTCCGATGTCCTTAACCCTTTCGCTGCCAAATCACGATACGTCGTCCTTGACCGCGGCTGCGAAAAGCAATTATTCGATTCTAATTTGCAGTACTTCTAATAACCTTGGATTCCTATCTTTAGACGAATTATTAATTAAAATGGATTTCTTCTACTGAAATCAAATTCGCCTAATTTTCACAACAACAACAGTTTATTTACAGACAACGAAATCACCAAACATAACAATAATAAAAGAACGAACTGACATCGATACATCGGTGTTACTCAGCGGCTGAACGATTAGTTTCAGTCAACCGTCAGAATTTCGCTTTTATCTACAGTGAATCACGAAAGTATTCGAACGCTCTGAAATGAAAAGTTTGACGCTTAAAAAATGTAAGTGATATTGCGAATTACAAAATACACTTGTTCCTATAGTAATATATAAGTGTCATAAGTATACATGTTAAATTTGAAGTGTGTCCGACAACGTAAACATTACTTATGAAAGATTTCTTGGTAACGTCGAGTAAACAGATGTCACGAAAGTATTCGAACGACGAAACTTGTAGTACAAAACAATCCTTGAATTTGACAAACAGTAAAGATTGGCTTTCTCAATTGGTGTTACACACTTCCCTTGTTCAGTGCTGCAAGTGTTAATAAGATTGTAAAATTCATATTAATAATGTACCGAAAAAAATCGGAGACAAGCATCACTGATAGAAAATTGATAATTAAGTGGCATAATGAAGGCAAGAGCTATGGCGAAATAGCACAATTGTTAGGGAAAAGTAAATCTACCATTTAGTACATAGTAAAAAAGTTAAAAACCACTGGAATCCTTCAGGATGAAGTCTGTTCTGGCCGGCCTAGGAAATTAACGAAGAGGGAAGAGAATATAATTGTGCGTGAAATAAAAAAAGACCCAACAATTTCTGCACCAAAACTTGCTATACAAGTTGCTGATAGCTTCAGAAAACAAGTTCATCCTGAACTTTGTCGAAGAATTCTCCGTAAAAATGATTTTCATGGTCGTATTCCTCGAAAGAAACCATTTATTAGCAAAGTCAATAAACAGAAGAGATTAAGTTTCGCTAAAAATTATGTCAACACGTAATTTTTTCGGACGAGAGGAAATTTAACATATTTGGCTTAGATGGATGTCATAAAATTTGGAGAAAAGCAAATAGAGAGATGGATCTTAAAAATCTACGACCAACCGTGAAACATGGGGGTGGGTTGATAATGGTGTGGGGATGTATGGGGGCCAGTGGTGTTGAAAACCTCGTCATTATCGACGGAATAGTAGATAAATATAAATATATACAAATATTGAAAGAAAATTTTGAAGCAAAGTGCGGAAAAATTAGGGGTAGTAGACAATTTTCATTTTCAGCAGGACAATGATCCAAAACATACCGCACGTATTGTTAAAGAATGGATCATATACAACGTACCCCACGTTTTAGAAACACCTCCACAAAGTCCGGACATTAACCCCATAGAACACTTATGGGCAGAAATTGGCAAACAACTTAGTAAACATAGTATTAATTCCAAGGAAGCATTAAAGACCAGAATTTTGTACGTCTGGAACAATATAAAAAAAGATATTACTGAAAATTTGGTTGATAGCATGCAACGACGGTTGCAAGCCATAATAAGTGCTCACGGTGGTCCGACAAAATATTAAAACACTATAGTTGTTTAAAATATGTACTATTAATTTAGTCGTTCGAATACTTTTGTGGCATTCATTTAGATGCCGTTACCAAGAAACATTTTATAAGTATTGTTTACGTTATCAGAGACACTTCAAATTTAACATGTATAATCATGATACTTATGTGTTATTACAGAAATAAAAGTATTTTGTAATTCGTAATATGACTTATGTTTTTTCAACGTCAAACTTTTCATCCGTCCGAATCCTTTCCGTTCGAATCCTTTCGTTACTCACTGTATCCCGTGTCCTTCAGAAATTTCCTTCGAGCAAAGAAACTTCTGGGGTGGGGATATCGCTTTCCTGTACGGGCCCCTTGGAGAAATTTCGTGTCCTTGGACCGACCAGCCGTGTCCTGGTGAAAATCGAAATTGGCGGCCAAATGTGCACGCCAAGGAAAAACCTTGAACCTGGTCACCAAATGTGCACACCAGGTAGGGATCGGCATCCAGCGTCTAAATGTGCGCTCGGAAAGAGCTTGGGCCTAGCAACCAAATGTCCCAGCCCGCATGTCATACTCCTACCTGAGTCCGATTGACTTTTCTCCAAGGGGTCCGTTACACTATCCTACTCTAGTATTCATATTACAGTCAGTGTGCAAAGTATTCGTACAGCGACCACCTTCAAATAAAACTGTATGCGTAAACTTCAGTTATAAATTTTTAGCAAAAAAAAATGATTATTCTTGGGTATATGGAGTATTCTTGGGTATTTGTAGAAAAGATTTCATGAAAACTAAATTTTATTTTCTTCAAGATTAACAAAAATATACATCCAGCATAGATAAACTTAAGAAATAGACGCAAAGAAAGTATTTGTACGTGTCTGATTTTTTGCGCTTTCTTGAGATATAAACATAATATGACCTTTTGAATGTGACGAATAACAACAAAGATGATTAGTTTGTACAGAGTACTAATATAAGCAAGTTTGAAACTGTAATATACTACAACATGAGTCGCAATACGTGCGAAACGACAGAAGAAGTCGATTACAAAATCAATGTAAATCACTTAGTAAAATTTCTTCCATAGTGAATAGAGCAAGGTCTACTATTCAAAGTATAATTGACGTCCGCGTAAGGTAAACGAGTATGATCGACGACTAATTATTCGTAAAGTGGAACAGAATCCACGTATAACTGCCGAACAAATTGCAACAGAACTTAAAAACAACAACGGCATAAGTGTGTCAGCTAGTACTGTGCGTGACTATTTAAGAAGTAGCGAATATTATGGTCGAGTAGCACGAAAAACCCATTTTGTAAACGAAACTAACCGTCAGAAAAGATTAGAATTCGCTAAGCAACATATTAATACACCAATCGAATATTTGAATAAAGTAATTTTTACTAACGAAAGCAAATTCGACATATTTGGCTCTAAAAATAAATTTACAGTGTGGGGGAAGAAAAATATACAATTCAAAAAAGAAAATTTGCAACAAACGGTAAAACACGGCGGTGGTTCTGTACTAGTTTGGGGTTGTATGAGTGCAAATGGAGTGGGGTCTCTACATTTTATTGACGGTATTATGAACCATACAGTTTATATTGATATTTTGATTTCGTCTATGGTAATAAAAGTCGCACATATGCTAAATAAATTAAATCTTTACATTTTTACAAGATGATGTACGCTAGTTTAGTTAGGTGTCCTTATTATTATAAACTAGCGAAATGTAATACTTGGTTTTACAAACTTCTTTTTCGTGTACCTCAACGTCAATGGTAATAAAATGATAGTTTGGTAATTTCAATGACAATGGAGACACACTACTGGTAATAAAGTGTTAATTGGGAAATTCCAATAATAATCGTAACGAAGTGATACTGGAAGCGTTTCATCGTCTCAAAGAGCCTGATCTCCATTCGCCGCAGACACTCTCAATTTGAATACCGGTGATCTAGCATGTGCGATAAGATGAATCGACTGGTAGGTTTCAATCCTCATCCGAATGACGCAGAATATTCGGTGTAGTATTACTAAATATATATTTACAATTCGCAAGCATCGAAGATAGAACTTATAGAAGATCAACAAGAATCCAAAGCAGCAAGGGATTCACTTGAAAATGTATACTTTCAATGCAAAATCTTCAATCTATACAAGTAGCTCCGATAATTCAATTACTATTGCTATACTCATTCTTGTTTTACGCATAACGCGAAACGTGATAAACAACGACGATAAGAATGTAGTTTGATTGAAAATAAAATGTTAATAGGAAAATTCCAATAATAGTAGAAACAAAATGGTGCCTGGCAGCGTTTGATCGTCCGAAGGAGGCTGATCTCCATTCGCCGCAGACACTCTCAATCTGAATACCGGTGATCTAGCATGTCGAACAAGGTGGATATCCTGATAAGATTGTGAATAGTTCGATCGTTGACGTTATCAATTGCCTCTCCATGTCGGGCGTAAGACATCAGCGAACGAGGCTTTTCATGTTAGCCTGACCGAGGATCCTAATGGACTTAGGTTGGGGGGAATGAAGTGGTCTTTCTGTGGAGCTATTCCGTTCACCCCAGCTTGCTCGGAACTGTCAAATAGGATACGAAATAACCCATCGCAACGATGCCTCCTTCATTCCGCCATAGCTGCAATTAAGCTTCGCGATTGAGCAGTGCACAATTTTCAATAACACTGCAAATTCTTGTCTCGGACGTCTTTGATGAAACTTAACCCTCCATCGACCGAATTTTTGTTTTGAATCTAAAAAAAAAATTGGGGGAACGAAGAATCAGAAATTATAAACCTATATATGCAAATGAAAAAAAATTTTTCCGTTTAAACAATTTTATTGCAATATATTCACTGTGTGACTTTCAGGTAACAACGGCCTATAGAGTTGGCACTTCTGTGCATAAAAGTTTAAACGTGAAATTCCACAAAACAGTTTGCACTTGGCATTAAACATAGATGTACGTTGCATTTGGAACATTTTATTTTTCGAAACCCTTTGTTGAATCATATTGCAGTGCATACATATTAGTATAGTCAACTATATTGCTTATAAATTTCCTTGTCAAATAGTTTTCGAAAAAAGGTCACAGGAGAATGGGGTGCTTCGGGGACATTAGGGCAATCTCCTTTCCAAGGGCAATAACAACTATTATTATTCGTCTGGGATAGTGGTTGCCAAACAATTCTTTGTGGTCCTGCATCTTCCTCATCTGATGAGGATCGAGTACTAAATTCTTAAAAGTCACTGTCAATGTCAATGACATTTTTACCCATCGTCGGGGAAATACTATTACATCTACATCGGACTCGGAATCTAATAAGGAATCATCGAATCTATTACCGCTAATGCGTCTAATTCTAATTCCTCTGTTATTTCTATCTGATTTTGTATTCATATTTTGGGTACATGATGTATAAATCTGACAACAGGAGAAAGCACAAGCTTTATCCTAAATGTACCGAAATCTGCCATAATAGCCCACTGTAACTTCAAAGTTACAAAACTGTATCATAAAAAACAGTAACAAATTGAAAATTGAAATTCAAACAAATAGGTTGTTATTGATATACGAACCCAGAGCTATTATGTGCACTATTTTTAGTTAGGTAATCACTGACAAAAGCACAAATAATATCAATTGGATCAAATGGTTTCGCTTATTTTTACTGCAAACAGTTTGCACAGCATTTATTTTGTTATTTTAGGTTGACGAGCCTAGCAACGGTCATAAATATTAATATTGGTTGTCTCGGCAACGTTATAGAATTAAGATTTATACACCATTTCATGAAAAAAGCTATAATTATTTGGTAAAATGTCGATAAATTAAAATGTGACCTGAAAGTTACACGGGCCCGTAGAGGGTTAAATAGAATGTTATGTTTGTTGTTTAGATTCTGTTCGAAATCTTGATCACGAGTCTGACCCGTTGTTGTAGGGCAAGGGGTTAATTGTTGCTTGACAAGTGTCACGTACCGACGGCAAAGAATTTCGCTTCCCATTTGGCTTTCTTACACGGTCGCCGTTTTATTTCCGGAGGATTACGAAAGAGGTGAAAGTAATTAATTCATTATCGGTATCGATACCTCCTCTTCATCGCCGTCTCAGGTACGAATTGTGCGTACTCGTCTTTGTTCGGCAACGGCAAATTTTGAGAACTTCTGCTGGCCGGTCGATCCATTAACACATTGAGCGCCGGCGACATATGAGAAATTTAATTAATTATGAGCTCATTTGCTTGTTTCTGAACGACGCTTAGCTAAAGAAAATATATAATACGTTATACATTTTCCAAAAATATTATAGTTTGATTGAATATTCGTCGTGCACAATTTAATAGAAACGAAATCGTTCAAGCTTTCGGATTCGATTCAAAGTTTTATGCGCCATCTCATGGAAGAAGCTATAATTATTTGGTAAAATGTCAATAAATTAAAATGTGATTTGAAAGTTACACGGGCCCATAGAGGGTTAAATGGGCGAACCGATTTTCGTGTTTATTTTTCTTCCTTTCATTTTGTTTTTACGTTTCCTTTTTTTTATTTTTTCTAACCAAGCATATTCTATCGTGCTCGCGATGCAGCCACCTTTGAAGCGAAATACTTTACTAGGATGTATTTATGGGGTTGTTGATGGAACTGCTGTTGACATATCCTCGCGGGATCCTTTTCTGAACAAACGCAATCTCTCGTACATATTGATATCGAAGATCAAAGATTTTTCGCGACCGTGTACGCGGACAGATCAAGCGATCGCAGCAAGTCGAGGATTACATTTTTTTCTCCGAGAGATCTCAGCGAAGGAATGGAGAAGGAATACTTGAAATCTTAAGAGTTTTATTCTAACGTGGTAGCGCGCGTACAATGACGACGATATTGTTCTAGACAATATTCAAATAGATCGATGAATTTCACGTATCGAGAAATGTGAAATGCAGTTTCGTACCAGTGCATACATTGAAACGACATAGCTAAATCAATACTTGCACCGAATCGAAATAGTATAAAATTCGGCTGTCTCGTTGAATAAATTTGTCGTTTTGATAGATATTAAATGTAGCGTTTACTAATGCATACGTTGAAACGGAATATTAAATCAATGATAAACATGAATAAAAATGAGGTGAAATTCTGTTGTCTACTGGAAATAAATATTAAGGATGAATTATTTACGCAAACAGGCTTACGGAAAACGTTACCAGTCGATTTGTCATAAACACACAGCATATATTGATTTAATCTCGAGCAAATAAAGGTGTATTTTACTCTCCTCGTTGCAACTGATTCATTTTCACATCTACATAATACCAAACACTAAACATACCAAGCATTAAAATCGACTGGCGTATATTGTCTTATCGTCTTAGTAAACTAATCTTCGTAACATCTCAAGAAAACTGAAATCGTTTAGTACAATCTTAAAGAGGCTATTCGTTTCCAAAACAATAAAAAATGAAATCCATAAAAATGATGACTCTTCGACTTTCACGGAAAACCCAATTATTTACTTACAAGGTAACATATTCAGATTATGGGAGCGACTACATTTATTATTTATTTATTTTAACTCTTATTAAAATTTTCTTGCACGTGTACAGTTCACATTGAACAACACACAATTCAAAAAGAAATTCAAATTTTTTCGACCTTTGGTTTCTGAGATATCTCGAAAAATATGGTTTTGGGCCCCAACTTTGAGGGGTGTTTTCACCCCTTCAAAGTGGATGGTTACCGATAAAAAAAAAAACGCGTGTGAAATATTTTTCAAATAAAGTTCCCATAAGTTTTATCAAAATCGGATTTTCGCATCTGAATGTCTTCCCAATTTAGTAAACCAATGTCTGTAGCATCTCAAGAAAACTGAAACCGTTTAGTCCAATCTTAAAGAGGCTATTCGTTTCCGAAAGAATAAAACATAAAATCCATAAAAATGATGACTCTTAGACTTTTACGGAAAACCCAATTATTTACTTAGTAAACCAATCTTTGTAGCATCTCAAGAAAACTGAAATCGTTCGGTCGAATCTTGAAGAGGTTATTCGTTTCTAACAGGTTTGCGAATGCGTTTTAAACTGTCAGTAAAAGCCACGTTCGCCTGTTATCGAATTAATGCAAAAGTTACAATAGCTTGACGAGCATTCCAAATGATTCTTGGAGAACGAGCATCGCCGTATTTCCATTTTAGCAATCCGCGATAACAGCCGGCGGCGCGTCCCTCTTTAAATTTCGTTCGAAATGTTATCCTGCGCGATGGCGGATGGAAGAATGAACCGTAAACGAGTAGATGTTCAAGCAAGCTTCGAAACTAATATCGTAACTCCCTCGAATACCTGTAAAACTGCGTAACGCGTCGGAGATTCGTTTTATTTGATACTCGCGCCACGCGTTTGTTACTTTCGCAACAGTTCGTTAGCTCCGCGCTCGTTGAGCAGCTCGGCATCTATCCCGGCGACATATTTACGCGAAAATTCGCCAAATTCGAGCGCGATACGCAAGATAAAACATTCGAGGAATTTAGGTGAACGCCGATTACTGCGACGGCAACCGAAGGCAGAATTAAAAGCATAAATCCCCGAGATTTCCTCGAAGCCGCCTCAACTTCCGCAGAATCAATTTGGCATAAATTAACCCGTCGTGCTACTACAAGGTGTCCCAAAAATATTCGAGTTCCTTGAAAAGCAGAATTTATGGGTTTATCTTAAAGATAATTTTTCTTTTGCGAAAATGTCATGCTCGACTTTGTTTTAATAAAAATACTTCATTTGACGTACGACAATTAGTAATTTTTTACAGAGAAAAAGAGAAAACGTACCAGGAAATCGGTAATCTTCTAAAATTAAGTAAGAGTACCGTAGCTGATATTATACGGAGATATAATGAAAAAAATCGAATTGAGTCAATTGCTCAGAAAGCTTGATGATCGAGAGAAACGTATTATTTTGAGAAAAGTAAAAGTGAACCCTGGTTTGAGTGCTCCTACATTAAGTGCTGAATTATTTCAAGAGATAGGAAAGAAAGTTCATCCAAATACAATACGTCAGGTGTTGAAAACAGATGGATATAATAGTAGAGTAGAGCGTAAGAAACCGTCAATAAACGAGGCGAATCGCAGAAAAAAATTAGCTTTTGCAAAACAATATGTTCATGAGGAAAAAAACTTGGTGGAATAATGTAATTTTTGCTGATGAAAGTAAATTTAATCTGTTTAACACTGATGGACGAAAATTGGTATGGCGTAAACGAAATCAAGAGCTTAACCGAATAAATTTAAATCCAACAATAAAGCACGGTGATGGAAATATTATGGTGTGGGGGTGTATTTCATCTAAAGGAGTTGGACAACTGATTTCTATAGAACAAATTTTAGATAAATTTAAGTATCTAAAAGTTTTAAAACAAAATCTTAAGAAAAGTGCGATCACAATTGATATAGAAGACACATTTAAATATTATGAAGATAATGATCCTAAACATAAAGCCAGAATAGTTCAAGAATATCTTTTATATAATTGCCCAAAAGTATTACATGTGCCACCACGGTCACCAGACTTGAATCCCATTGAAAATGTGTGGGATTTTTTGGACAGGAAAATTCGAACAACACCGATAAGATCGAAGGAAATATTAAAAAAAAACGATTAATTGAAGAATGGAGACGTATACCGCTAAGTTACTTACAAAAAGTTATAAACAATATGCTTAAGCGGTTGCGACACGTAATTAAAGCTAAAGGCTACCCAACGAAATATTAATTATTGCTTATGTTAATAATTTTCATGTTTAAATGTTATAGTTTGTCAAGCGTCCGAATATTTTTGCGACGATAAATTTCAACATAATTTAGTTCACTGTTTGGTATTAAGAAAAATATGTGCAACAAACAGATAAAATTTATGTTGTTACAAACTACAATAAATGTTCTGTTATATTATAAAACAATAACTCCAAATTTAGTATTGCAAACGATCGAAACTAGCAAACATTTTTTTAATGGCATAATGTCCGAATATTAATAAGAGTCTCTGTATTCATAATACTGTTCGTACAATTGGCAAGCAGTATTTGTTGTATGGCTACGTTTACTTTGCACTGCCATTGTTTTTCGAAAAATACCTTCGGCGTCGATGTTCGTAGAAATGGAACAATCGGTGTTAATTCCTTGGAATCGAATGGCCACGCTTGAAAATAAACAAACCCTTCGTTAATCTTCGTGACAGAAGCAATTACACGCAATTTGTATTACATGAAACGACGAAATGCCTGAAGATAGATTAATACGTCGAATTAGGGACACAATAGTGCCGATGCCACGAGCATGCAGCCGTCCGAGTCATTAATAACATTAGCTCAGATTAGTTGACTCGAAATGCGAAAACTGCTGTGAAAATTCACGCTAGACATACATTATTTGCATATTAATTATCCAATTCTGATATTCAACGCTTCTGACATCTATTTTACTTTGTGTCCGTTCTCAATGAATGCGTATTCGCGTTTCTGAAACGTTTTTATTTTATAATTTGGAGAAAATAATTTCCTATCCGCCAAAACCTATCGCACCTGATGAAATAACCGTTTCCAGATTTTTTATTTAACAATTATTTCAGTTATCAAATTGCCTTCTCAGGGATCGAGTACGTAGATTTATTTACTCGGTCATGTATCGTATGAAAGTCGAAGAAACTCTAATTAAATAAAATTTTGTTATTTTTAGAAGGCAAAGCGCACTATCCAATTTTAATACTCGGTAGGCTTAGTGTTAATCAGCGAATTAGAAAATTAAGCAATACGACATTGCATTATTCTAGTTGTGTAATTTGCGGTCACAATAATGCGTTGCTCATAAATATAGATTACATTGTTTACATTAAATTGTGGAATATTTCCGAATGCCGGTGTTAATGCACCTATAACTGGGCAATTGAATCATTTTACAGTATCGTGTACTCTGGAATAACTATGCATGCGACACGAACTGCAATTAATTATAATAGTTCGACGATTCAATCGTAATGCTTTCATGCGTTGTCGTCGAAATAAAAATTCTGTAAATGCAGAGACTTCTTTTTAAACGATAATATATCAAAATGAAGAAACCGTTAAGCTATTAGAGTACAATATGTAAAATTCCGGCCTTTTAACTGTAACTTTAAATTTTCTTTTATTAGATTTGACATCTTGCTCTAATTCATAGCTTCCTTTTTCGATCATTAGTTTCAGTTTTCCTTTTCGAATTCGATTTTTGACCTACCACATTGCTAGCTATTCTCCGATGATTGTATGCGATTAACAGTTAACCCTCTATGGGCCGAATTTTTGTTTTTAATCCAATAAAAATTGAGGGAACGAAAAATCAAAAATTATAAACCTATATATGCAAATGAAAAAAAATTTTCCGTTTTCCATTGGCCGGCGCTCAATGTGTTAATGATCTTTCCAATCATTAGCGTCCGCACTATCCGAACCCTGCCAGCGTGGTACCGATGACCCTGGCCTAACTATTCGGTTTCCCCGTGCGCGCTAGTAACCTTCATCGCGCGGGAAGAATTCCCTATTATGCGAGGTTTATGGCGGCTTAATACAGACGCTGCGCCGTATACCTTTATACGCACTGGCTTGGCATTCAGCAGAACGTTCTGTGCAACTTCCACTCTCCGGCAAGGTCAGGGTGCTCATTATTTGGTAGTTTCATTTTACAATTACGCAGTTTCCATTCAACGGCAAAGCGTTCTAATTTTACTCTGCTACCCTTTGCCGCGTATATGGGCACGCCGATGCAAAAGCTCCGTAGAAATTCAATTAACCGCCACATTTACCGTTCGAAACAATAAACGACCTTAATTCTACTCGTAACATTTATAATTTCGATAACTGCGAGCTGGTCAATCTGGGAACGATCGCTTGATCAACGATGGAGGATTTAGGGTTAATCCATGTCGAGCGGGTCAGAGCTTTCGGATTTAGTTGAACACGCGACATCTTGTTCCACCGCGATAGCGCTTCCCATACGATTTCCGTTTCGATCCGTCGGAATCCGAGCAAGTAATTCTGCATCTGTTCGATCTAACAGGTGCAGGCCTCGATGTTTCGGTTCGACACGAACTTCTAGTCGTCGCAGCGGCAACTTTAATTCGTTTAAAGTCTGTTTTCGACACACGTGTTCGGATAAGAGTTCGAGGTCACGTTCTCGATGAGATCTCGGCAAGCAAACCGCGACAAGCTGCAGCCGATGCAGGTGGCAAACCGCCAATAACATTCAGAGTTGTTTGCCGGCGAGCGGGAGGAACGGGGTTCGGAGAGGTGCAGGATGCCCGGCAATTAGTTCCTTACAATTAGTTCCGAGTGTTCGTCGAGCAAGCTTCTATAACCGCGGACCGATGGACACGCGCGGCAACGTGTGCGTAATTAATCGATACCGAATCGATTCCGCGGAAATCTGGGCAAGTTATGGATGCGCGTTGCATAGTCGCCGTTATGATTTACACTAAGTATGATTTCGACTCCTGTCGCTGGTATCACTTACTTAACAATAGGTCTGTTTAAACATTCTAGTGCCGAACGATGATACATCGTTGCGCATCCGGGGCCACCTTATTATTCGCATTGCGAACGAACTATACAGTGAATAACTTTAATATTCGGATACTATACAATTTTCATTTAGTCGCATTGTAATTTTGTTCACGATGAAGAAAAAGAAAATTAATTCTAAATTACATTACCCTATAGGGTCTAGTTAATAAAAACGTAATTTTTATTTATACAATTACTAACCTTTACTAAGTATTCTATTTTAAATATAAAAATGTCTAGTTTTAACGTGACAATAATATTCGGACATGTAACAATTTGCGTGAGCTAGTGTCATACTTAATGCGATTGTGAGGTATGTTTACAAACATTACAGTCTGTGTAAACTGTCTCGAACCTCAGAAAATCAGTTGTATTTAGATATTCACTAAGTTCACTGATAATAATGGGACGTAAGAGAAACACTTCATACAACATACGTCAACTTGTCATTTTTCACATTGCAAAAGGTGAAATTTGTAAAAGTACAGTGGAAGATATTATTAAAAGATTTAAGTATGAAGACCGAATAGAATCTATTTCGCAAAAAGACCAACCAAAAATGTTGGACACGCGAGATAAAAGAGAAATTATAAGAAAAATAAAGAAAGATCCTACATTAAGTGCACCAAAATTAGCTACCGAATTATTAGAAGAGACTGGAAAGAAATTGCACTCCCAAACAATACGCAGAGCATTGAAAGAATTTGGTTATAATAAACGAGTTGCTCGGAAAAAACCGTATGCTAATGAAACTAATTGAAAGAAACGATTAAACTTTGCGAGAGTATTTGTTTTAAAAGAAGATACGTGATGGAATGACGTTATTTTTAGTGATGAGAGTAAATTCAACATTTTTTGATCGAATGGGCGAAGAATAGTGAGGCGAAAGAAAAATTTAGAATTAAAAATTAAAAATACGAAGCTGACTATAAAACACGAAGGTGTAAATGTTCTTGTATGAGGATGTACCTCAACATTTGGAACGGGTGAATTCATTTTTATTGATAACATAATGGACAAAAATGTATACCTCAATATTTTAAAAAATAATGTACGTAAATGTGCAATAAAAATGGGGATTCAGAATACATTTAAGTATTATCAAGATAATGACCCTAAGCATAAGGCATGTATCGTACAGGAATATTTCCTATATAATTGTCCAAAATGATTACAACCGCCACCTCAGTCCCCAGATCTGAATCCTATAGAGAATTTATGGGATAAACTAGACCGACTAATTAGAACAACTGCAATAACATCTAAACAATTGTTAAAAGAACAACTGAAACAGGAATGGAATAATATTAGTACAGAATATTTGAAAAAAAAAATAATTTACAATATGCCTCAACGATTAAAAGAGATCATTCGTCAAGAAGGATATCCTGTTGACTACTTACTAACCGTGTTGAATTACTTTTCGTTTGTAAAAATTAGTGCAAAAACTATCAGTTTTTAAAAGTGTCCGAATATTATTGTAACGTTAAAACCAGACGTTGTTTTGTTTAAAATAGAATATTTAATAAACGTTAGTAATTATATAAGTAAAATTTATACTTTCATTAACTAGACCTTACGTAGGAATATAATTTAGAATTAATATTTTTTTTCTTCATCGTGAACAAAATTACAATGCGACAAAATAAAAATGATATATTGTCCGACTATTCTTACCTCTTTCTACGCGTGTCATTTTTTTCTCGCGTCAATCGATTTCAGTGAAATTTTCAGCATGCGTATAACTAACACAGTTCTGAAAAACGCATATTTTAAATTTTCATTACGACTTGAAATAAAAATGTTTTAAAAAATGTCTTTTCTACTTTCCGACGTAATTTCTACCAATTAGAATTATTTCAATATTATTTTTGCATATCATTTAGTAAATCAATGCTTATAGTTGCTCCAGAAAACTCAAGTCGTTTGGTTCAATTTTGAAAAAGTTGTTTAGATTTAAAGAGTGTCCGAATACTTTCGTGAGCCACTGTAACTATAATCTTATAATATTTCTGTAGTCGTGAATATTAAACAGATTAAAGTTCGGATATCGTCAGAACTTTCCCTACTAAATAGTCATCGATGACTGACGGTCCGAGTAAGAGTTTCAAATAAACTATTGTAAGAAAAATGAAAGGGTTGTCACCAGTCATCCTGCGCGATTATTCGTTTTCTGCTTTTGAGATTCGCGAGTAATCTTTATAGGTACACGCTTTTCATGACGCGAACATTATTTACCGTAAAACTGTTGCGAAGTAATTTGCGTATTTACGTCTGTTGCTTTTTCGATGTTAACGAGGTCGCGACGAGGAAACACGAAATGATGAACTTACAACTGTCTTAAGGCGAATTCACGGAAATTCGCGGGAACTCAATGCACACTTCGAGTCCCCGGAAACTAAGAGCCCCGTCGCGGTTGAAATGTCCACCCGCTCAAAATGCTATAACCGGAACGTGTTAATCCGTCTCCAAAGTTCTACTTCCCTGAAATTATGCAAATCTACTATATGTAGTTTCCTCTGCGTACGTGTTTGCACGATATCCGCAATATTTGTTGAACGTGAACAGGCAATTATAGTTTATCCCCCTCTGTGCAAATTCTTGGATAATATACGCGATCTGGTTAGTCTCTAGAGTTTTATAATATGTATTCGTGCTTGATCGTTGATAAAACATTTTTTACCTTCAACGATCTTTTATTTTCATTTTTTTCGAACGAATTTAAGGGTTTAACAATAAAGAAAAGCACTATGAGGACAGTTATCTCACGTATGTCTAAAGTAATAGTGAATGCTGAGAAAAATGGGGAAAGGACTGAATTAAGGACAAACTCAAATTTACGAGTATAACTGCATTCAGCACGTTTAATGGGAAACCATAAAAATTAGATGATACGTGCAAACTGAATTGCCAGTAAGAGAAGGTCCTTGGGACAGTCAAAATGGCAAGTAAGAACGAAAGTAACGAGTTCAAATAACCGGGTCAACATAAAAAGGGTTAAAGACTGCAAACGTCACCGTGCATCCTTGGATAACAATCTTGCTCTTCTACAATTTGCATTCTACGTAAAATGGACTTCAGTCCCGGTATTAACAAGCTGGATAGATAAAATTATTTAAGAAAATCCGCAAAAATTACTATCGTCTTGTATACGTTACTGTTCCAATAGAAAATTTATTATAACGTTCTTTCGAGCCACTATACGGTTGCTATACGTGTAAAACACGTGACGCATGATTTTATTTGCAAATGTGCTATGATTCAACACTAAGTAAAAGCTTTAAACTGTTCCGTATGCCTTCTTACCGTTGCATCTTTACGATTATGGTAGCTATAAGGTAAAATAAGCGTTACTACTATCACCCTATCAAAGAATACCTGGAGTTAACTTTCATAGCTATTTGTCTAGTATATTATAACGATTCTTCTATACACTGTTACAAATAACATAGAATTTAGATCCGGTCATAATGACAACAACAAAATAATTAACAATAACAACAACAAAAGAATTAACTGACATTAATCTGTGACGCTTATGTTGGTCAGCATAAACCTAAAATTAAAATTCAATTCTATCGACACAACTGAAAATGCTCATGAAGTGAGAATGAAAGAAATAAGCCTGGCAAGGGGTTAAAACGATCAAAGAATCAAATATACAGGTTGAGTCACTTAACGTTTTCGTCTAAAATACTTTTTTAGCAATTATTCGGATAGAAGAGATTTTTTCTTATGGTCAAATTTTCTGAAATTTCAAAATCATCGTTGATCTCCTAAATGCGACGATGCATTTCGATTGGTATAATGTTCCAGCTACTGAAAACAAACCAAATTCAACCATGCGTAATATATTGACCTCCATATGACCTTTCAGAGTTTACATCAAAATAGTTCTGCTGAGATTCATTTGAAGGTCATCAAGGTTGAATTTGTATTTTCATTGGTATTAAAAAGAAACAGTCGTGACCTTGATGTCCTAGAAAGTGCAACCTCGAGAATAAAATGAGCCGTTTATTTTGAAAGTGGTCTAAGTCCATTTATACTTAAATTAAGATATTTAAGGGTTTGTGTTTCAAAATAATGGCAATTATTAAGTGAATAATATGCGTTTTCTTACCAAGAATGGAGTTAGGCCACTTTCAAAATTAACAACCAGATTCGTTAGAAAATTTGAAGAATCCCAAGTCCATTCAACATAATTTAAGATGCTTCAAATTGAAAATAACAATACTCATTTTATTTTACATATCTTTACAACACTTCAAAATCATAATTTATGCGATTCAAAATATTTTTTACAAACATAAATTACAAAACAATTTGGTACTTATCTACATTTTGTGTGTATGAAAGGAATTTGAAGAAATCATGATGTTCCCGTGGTTCATATCGTATAGGTCAACTATGTCCTTGAATTTTGCTGATGTAATTTGTCTGATATTTTTATACAGTGATGTCAATACAATATTTTCGAATTTTTTTGGTCTACCCCGACGTGGTAATAAATTCAGTACTTTAAAATTTTCGTTCTCATTCATTGATGTCTTATAGAAAATTTTATACGATTCATTTCTGACAAAACCCATCCAACATATTTTTAACCAGTTTATTGATTCTCCGTTAGAATTCTTTACCCTCTTAAAAATTGCGTCTTCTAATAATTTTGTTCATACAAAATCTTCTTGTCTCATTTCATGTACAATAAACTTATTACCTTTCTGACACTTTTTGATAATATTGTAATAATCTCGGGCGACAAACAGTGAAAACGAATATTGTTCTATAATTCTCTTTCTTTTTCGAGTTTCTTTGAAATCATTTCTAATTCTTCTTCACTATCTGAACTGAATGGTCTTGTCGTTTTGTTCTTCCCCATGGGTGAAATAATTTCTAAAATTTAATATTAAATTTTAAGTTTTATATTTAATTCTGAGCAAATAATATGTATATTGCGTAAATTTTGTTTAACTGCATTAATTAAACGTACTGATTATTCAACTAATGCAATTGTCCTCAAACTGAGGTTAACTTGTTAAATACTAATTAATTAAAATTACCTTCATCACTGCCTTTGGACATTATAGTGATAAATATCTTAATTTAAGTATAAATGGACTTAGGCCATTCTTAAAACAAACGGCTCAATTATTGAACTAACTCTGAAAACTTATGTGTCCAGAACTATCGTATTTACTCGGAATATAAGTAACCTCAAATGCTTTATTGATAGATAACTTGAAATTATCTTAAGGAATTAAGATAATTATTATTAAGGAAATGATTTCCGTTATTATTAAGGAAATGATTGACAAATGGACTTAGGCCACTTTCAAAATAAACGGCTCAAATATTTCCTATTACAATAATTCCGACTTTAACCCCTTGCCCTACAACAACGAGTCAGACTCGTGATCAAGATTTCGAACTGAATCTTCTCAATATGTATTTCCATAATTTTCTTTAAACGGAAATAACATTTTATTTAATTGTTGATGGTATACGGTCATTGGAGAATAATTAGGCACGCAGTAACTACAAATTTGTCTTTTCTTTCTGTCGTTCTACGGAGGACAAAGAAAATCTAGTAACTGTTATTCTAAAATAAGTCATAGGCTAAGGGGTTAAGTGAAATATTTTTGTCCTTGTACAATACCTCGTACTATCAAGAACAACGGAGACATTTCCGGTGGACATCTTAGACGACACTCCGTATGTGTCGCTGCGAAAATTACATTCGTCTTCGTTCAGTGAATTTGTCACTGGTATGTGAACAACGTGATTAATAGTACGTTATTGATGTAGGTCACGTAATATCTTAAGATTACAGTAACGAAACGAAACGAGAGAGGGATAGAGCATTGCGGAAATCCCTTTTCCAACCAAGTCGAACCTTTCTTTGACCCGTAGCAGTAACGTCGCAATGGTAACAGTGATTAAAGAGCTCCATTCGTCGACCGGCTTCTTTGTCGGCGTTAAGCGACTCGTTTATCAGTCACTGGGGGTCAGAGGCCCCAGCAAAAATACTGGCTAAGGGTGGAAAATATTTGCCTTTGATCAAGCAGAGACTGCCACGTGGAGTAGAATAGAGGTTTCCGTTGAATGAATTACCTACGGTTTTGCTAATGACGCGATCCGCGAAACGTGACGGGTTCGAGTCGCAGCTTTCTCGACTTGCCTCTGGTAATTCGCCCTTACCGAGCTTCAATCTAATAATTACGCGAATTGGGAAACTCGATAGCTGTTGAACGCATTCAACGCAACCCCCATTCAGCTGCTAAAATGTCCGCCAAGAACTGACGGACATTTGTGGTTTTCGTGGTCTTATGGGCTCTGGTTTTTGTTTATTCGCATTATTCCGAATTTCTGATCGACGACGTATTCGACAGCGAAAGTTATTTTATCGTCGAAGCGGTGGAACCCAGTGCTACTTCCATTATCCAAATTATTATTGCAGATTAATGGAACAATCAAATTAATCTTCGCTTGAAAGAATATTGCGGGAGAAAAAGAGGAAAGCAAATTTATACTTATTGCATAACCACGTTCGCTTTCACACTGAACCTACCGAACAATAAAATCGGCTAACATCGTTCTGTATAAACGAGAAGATTTAATTTATTTAGATTTTTATTGCAATATACGATTGAACGAAAAAATCTGTTGAATCTAGCTTTTTAATTTCAATAATCGTATACTGATGAATATGGTGGTACTAGTGTTAAATATTGCTTACGAAAGAATTGAATCTGATTTCGTCCGAAAATAAAAAGAATAATATTAATATTTCGGCGATGCTGTTGAAAACATTCATAGCGAGTCTGTTTTGCGTAGCAAGAGATTGATTTACAACTGCGGTTTGTTTCTCTATTTTTAATTACCGTTTCTGGTATTTAATATTTTGCAAATGGATTGAAAGAAAATTGGAAGAATTTTGAGACTTCATTTAAATTTTTCTTCTGCATAATAAATTCCACGCCACAATTCTGATTGGTCATTAATCAATTCTACAAACTTTCTCCAATGTTCCTAGCTTATACTGGAAATAGATGATTTAACACTAGAACTACCAAACCAGTCATTTTGACTGGTCCTTAACTTTTTCTTTCGCAATTATTGAAATTATAAAAATGTTACCATCAGAAATTTTCGGATCTTCTTCTTTAATGACGTATACCTTACAATAACAATTGTATGAAGTTTTAATAGAGTCTCATTATTATTACAAAGCAATGTATATCGTTGGATTCATTATTCGGTAGCTCTAGTGTTACTAATTGATGGCCCACAGAAATATGAATTTCATACTAAATCAATTCATGCGTACGTTACTATATCATCCGAATATTATACCTGTTTGTTTAATCGTTCCTTCAACTAATCTATCGAGACAACGTTTATTTCTGTACGGAATAGTACACGCACTTTTCAGGAATAGCATTTCCTAATCAGCGTACCGACACCGCCAAAAATTGAAACATTTCGATTAGTCGGTCGTGTTTACCGTTCCAATGAAGTCGACAGATTGTAAATTACTACACCGATCGAATAGATAAATATTTGACACCTCGGCACTGTATTTGCCTACAATGACAGGTATGTTTGACTTCCGATGGAAAAGTTGCAGATTGATTATACAATGGTGTCGAACAATTTCGGAACGCTGAATCCTATCTCGTGGCTCGATGGATCGATTTATTTCTAAAGCACACGATATGTTCGCGTTATTACTGGCCAGTGTTTTCCTCGTAAATTATAAACACACAGGAAAACGAAAAAGGAAAACGGTTTATCGCGTTTTATGGCCGACGTAACAGCGAGTGTCAACAGCTCGCGTTTCGGAATATTTTCTGGAAAAGATGATCCTTCGTGTTTTTCTTATTTTATTTACGATGGGAATGTGATACCCGTACCGTTCAATATTTCGTTGAACGTCAAACATGAGAGAAATGGTATTTCATAAAGCGTACGTATATTATGACGTTACACAACACACTAGCTCTATCTTTTTCCCATACATTTTAGAGAAGTAAAAAGCATAATATTCTTCATTATCGGTGATGAAAGACATACTTACTGCGTTTGTTACATTCCCTAAAATCGACGCACGTCATGTTGTTTTATAATAAAACACACAGACGCAATCATATTGTGCAGCGTATATGAGAAGGAGTAAAAAGATTTGTACCTTCGCACATGCTACGTTGTTTTATTATAAAACATAGTAGCACTAAGTTTTT
The DNA here is from genome assembly GCA_028453745.1 of Agapostemon virescens. Lineage (NCBI taxonomy): Eukaryota > Metazoa > Arthropoda > Insecta > Hymenoptera > Halictidae > Agapostemon > Agapostemon virescens. The sequence goes on along the minus strand of CM052090.1, from coordinate 13,030,634 downwards.
CGTATTCTTTACAAGAGACCATTTACGAAACACCATAAAACCGACACGTGCTATGTTACTTCGTTACAAAACACAGTAACAAAGTATCTCGTCGTATTCTTTGCGAAAAAGATAACGATCTTACTCTCCGCCAGTTATAACTGTCCAACAAATCAAAACTTTTTTCTGTCTTTTAATACCTACTGGGTGATCCTTGTAGAGCGTGACTTGCCAAACACGAATCCGAAAACCGAATTGCTGTATCACCCCCAGTTTTCGAAAAACCTGAATTTTTATAAAAACATGCGATTTTGAGCAAAAACCGAGTATTACACGGAAACTAAAAACGTCAGATAGGTCAATATTGGCTTAAAAGATAGATGATGGGTTCCTGAACATATCAGTATCTATATTTATAATATTTGATGCTTCTAAATAGTGTTAAATGACTGTCAAAGTTTAAAAGAATGCCCAAGTACGTACTTTCTACGCAATATTTTTGCATATTTATGAAAAGTTCTTTACCTGACACGAAAACCGACCGCGGCATATGATTCTGCATACATTTCTGAAGAAGAAACTATCCAGAAAAAGTGTCGAAGCGGTTTTAAAATCGTGTAAATCGAGAAAATATTAGTCGGCAACATGCTCACGGCGTTTTGCCGCCACGTGGTCTGTTACTCGCTTGTCTCGTCTCGGCAATGCAGCAGCTATGCGTCATCAACGCCGACAAAGGCGTCTAATGGGGCACCCATTGTGTGTGACTAACATTTGATGTTTTTTATAACATTTTACTGTTCTATCTATTTGAT
>CM052090.1:13005612-13024843 GCA_028453745.1 Agapostemon virescens | reverse complement strand
TACAGTCCTATCAGAAAACTTCACGGGACAAAGTGACACTATTGCAGAGGGGCAATATAATGGTGAAGAAAAAAATTTTTTATGTTGTGTTTTTTAATGAAATTTCAAGGTCCCCGATGTTTTTTTAAATGGAATAGTATATTTTTCTTACGATAGCACGATAGACAATAAAAAACTGAATTTAGTGGATACCACTTTTTTGACTTTGAAATGACCTTGAGCAAAAATGACCATGTTGAAGTGGATGAAATGTGGAAGTTTAAAACTTACGTGTTTCAGCAAAGATTGCGCGTTGTTTACGTCGGGTTGACCTTTACATATCATAATAAATCATACTAAATCATAATAAATGTTCGAAATGTTGACATTTATGCAATGTTGTAATCTTTTAATAAATAATCTGTAGGCATTGTCGATTTCCTGAGACGTAATTGAAGCACATGCTGCAGTAATCCTTTGCCGCATATCTTCTGGCGTTGTGGGTTTCCACTACCGGTATTTTTAAATTGTTTTACCACAACGGAAAATGCGTGTAACGAAGGACAAATACGATTCACAAATTTTTTACGATAAAAACGTAAAGCTTGCCTCAAAGATTGGTGGCTTTCGCCATAAGTGAAAACCATATCGATTCGTTCCTGTACAGTATAACGCATTGTTATCACTTTCACGTTTCGAACTCGAATAATGCAGAAGGAACAACGTACTTATTTTAACCGATTAACCTTCTGTTAACGATCTCAATGATACATACTCTAACATAAACATACGCTGTTTACTATGAAAACTATTTCGAACATTTATTATGATATGTAAAGTTCAACTCGACATAAACAACGCGCAATCTTTGCTGAAACACGTAAGTTTTAAACTTTCACATTTCATCCGCTTCAACATGATTATTTTTGCTCAAGGTCATTTCAAAGTCAAAAAAGTGGTATCCACTAAATTCAGTTTTTTATTGTCTATCATGCTATCGTAAGAAAAATATACTATTCCATTTAAAGAAACATCGGGGACCTTGAAATTTCATTAATAAACAAGACATAAAAAATTTTTTTCTTCACCATTATATTGTCCCCCTGCAATAGTGTCACTTTGTCCTGTGAATTTTTCTGATAGGACTGTAAATACGAAAGATATTTAGGTGTTCCCATTTATGTGGGACACCCTGTATAACCCAGATCAAAAGAACGGGACATTATAAAATATGTAGTATAGAACAAGGCAAATTTTATAATAATAAATAAATCTTTGGTTACATATTAAATGGCCTGTATGAAATGTCGAGTACAAATAGCTTGGCACGGAACGTGTTAAATGAATTAACATCTACAAAGAGAAGCTTATCGAAAATGGTAATTGTATCAATACGAATGGTATCGTATAATGTAATTCTCGACATTCTTCTTTAATAATATTTCACGGATCTGTTTATTTCTTCATAAAATGTCCGTGGATAAAGAATAGTGTTGAAAGGCAAGTTTAATTAAACCTATCATTTCGTCGTGTCGTGAGTTCCATTCGAACATTTCCGCTGTTAATCGAAAATCATGAAGACCGTAGAAATAAATTGGCTACGTTTGGTACGATCAATATTGTATACTCGTACGATGTAATTTTCATACTTTTTCATATCGCTCGCGCATCGAGCGGTAAACTTTAATTTCATTCGGAATTTTACCAGCAAAGGAATTCAATTTTCATTAAAACGGATAACCGGTAAAGTATCAAGGACGTCCGCCATTTATATTCTTCCATTTCCAACAGAATCGAAAATCCCGTTACGCCGAAAGACGCGACTGGATCTGTCAGTTATGAATCATCCCGATGATTTAGAATGAAAACAAACGAGGCGGATGAAAATGCAGGAAACGTGTCGCTCGAGAGGTTCAATGAAATGTGAAATATTATTCTCGCACTAACAGCTTTAAAGCGAAGTTTAAGGTAGCACGGGAGAGGAGAAAAGTTCTTTTTAATTATGGATGTTGTAAACAAAAAAAAAAGAAAATTGATTTCCAATTAATACCGGAACCACGTGTCCACACTTCCACGTTGTATAATGGGGAAAGTTGATTCATTAAAATATGTTAACGGCGTCGACACGGTTTGCACAACCGTAGCGAATTAATTATATCTATCATGATCGATTCGTACTATTTCGTTAAAAATTACTGTTCTTTCCACATTAATGTGGCGCTTTCAAAGAAATATAAATGCAGTTTCGCTAAACGTTTTGCATCGCGTATTCGAAATTAAATTAGTATTTATTCATCGAAATAACCGGCAATTTAAAGCAATGGGTCAGTGCCTTATTATTTTATAATATTTTCGCGGTAAACACAATTCATAATAAATTTCTCGTTGAATAGACTCTGTACGTGATTTATATGCTTAGGCGTATCAAGTTTCAGACAATCAATCGTTACACTTTTATAAAAATAGAAAATGTGTATTCGAAATATTAAATGCAACATTAATTCGAATGGTTTCGTCGGACACGTAATAATACCTTGATAAATGTAAATTTTTTAAATTTAAATGTAATAATTTTTAATGTAAATCTTTTTTTCGAATTGTAAATGAATTAATATCGTTTCGTCGAGAATAAAAGGTCAAATAAATTATTGCCTGAAATATGCACAGGTTCATTACAGAAACTACAGAAAACCTGAAAGTCTTGAGGCATGTTTCCACGTTTTATCTTGCTGAAATATGATTCGATGAGAACAGTATAATTTTTCAACCGAGGATTTTCTGTTAGTTATGCCACGCAACGCCTCCTCTACTGTTTTCAAATTAAGTCGGTAGTTCAACGAAACACCTGAATTTCTTGCGCGAGCCTCGACAATTGGAATGCAGCGGCACTAACCAACAGTAATACAAGCAATTCTTGCTTTAATTAGCAACGCGCGCCTTGCTTTAATTAGCTTCCATTATCGAGTTTACACGGTGCAATAGAACCCATCGTCTACGAAACGGCGCTTGGTGGAATCTTCTCGGCAAAGAACTGAATCCTAAGGGGCGGAAAAGTCGATCAATATGCACGCGGGAATGTCGATATTGTTCGACAGCCATGGAAAGCGTTTTCCTCGACGTCTATCATTGATCGATCATTCTAGAGGATTTTCCCGTCTCTCTCGTGCCATGTTAAAACATTATCTACATCCAACTTGTACAAACTTTTCCCTATTTGCTTAATCAAGCGGCGCTTCTCGTTACTTTCATTCGCACAATAGTATTTCCTTCTAATTACGAACTATGTTACTAACAAAAATTCAGTATGTTAAATTCAACGATATTAAAACGTATGCTGTCGTGTCAAACTTGTATGGTTGTCACTTTAAAATCTTTATCGGATAACAAAACAAAAAAATGGCGTCAATGAGCGTCACGTATCAGCAATTTCCGGTTTCATATTTACCGACCTGGTATAAACGATGAAAATGTTTCCAAACCTCCTAAATTCTTTTGAAAATCTAAAAAACGTAAGAAAATCCCCAAAAATATTCGTACAATAATTGAGCCGTTTATTTTGAAAGTGGCTTAACCAGTTAACTGTGGCCATCTCTTTTCAAAGCGCTCATCTATGTGTGTCGCGAAAATCAAGAGTTCTAGCCAGAGCGTACAGAGATGCATGAATCTATGTCAAATTATTTATAATTTTCATTTGTTTGTTTCATTTCCTCTTGACCTTTAAACATTTTAAACATTTAAAAATTTACGAATATAATTTAGTTTTAGTCAGAATTACAATTTAAATATCAAATTGTAACAAAATTTTACGCATGACGGATATAATCGTCATGATACAAAATTCTGCCACATCTCCATGACGGATATAGTCGTCAAACACACTTAACTGGTTAAGTCCATTTATGCTCGAATCGAAATATTGAACGGTTTGCGTTGGATTGAATTTAAAAATATGAGTAACAGATAACATAATAGAATAATGTTTTTGGGTTTGTAAAGGTGTCAAATTTATCATCCCAATTAGCATACTTAACATTATTGAAGAAATAATATGTTTTTGATGGCTATGACTGGACTTACGCCACTTTTAAAATAAACGGCTCAATTATAGATTGAATTGAGTAAAAAATGAATAGATCGCACAAGAAATAGAAGAAATACGAATACGAATTTCTATTAAAATGATTAAGAGAACAAAATCAATTTTCATGTAACCTCAGTCTCTTCAAAGTAACGCGTACAATTTCTATTTTGCGTAAAAATCCGCAAACAGACAGTTCGATCGTAATTCTACCGACCTTGGCATGGCGGAGCTATTCCATTCGTCTCGCCGGTCGTAGGGAAAAGTCGAAAATGATTCGTTCTCGGTGTAACGGCTAGTAAATTCGCCGTTTCCGATAGCGACCTGTAACCATGATCAAAATATTCGAGGGAACGCAGACTCCGCGAGCTCGTAAATGTTTTTTGTCTTTTGTTTCTCTAACAGAAAGAGTTTCGTTCTGGCACGCGGTACGCTACTGTTATAATATTCCGCCATCGTATAAAAGCGTGCGCAAGTTTTAAGGAGCGACGCGATGGCACCGGGGCCACTATCTCGGAAAGTTGTAACGCGTTTACGCCGAACAACTTTCTCGTTACTCGCTGCAAATCCTTTCGGTGGCGCGCCAAACGCGAAATTCACGGCGTGGACGCGCACAGATATCGTGTAACCAAATGGTCCGCGCGTGTGAATGTTCTCTGATAATGCTTCCCGATCGATAACCCTATTGTTCATAACCTACAAACTTTAAACTATCGCGTGACCGATGTAAATTTTTCCGATCGTCGGGCTGTCTCGCCTAACTCGAGTATCGCGAATATTTCGCTTACCCTTTTTACAATAGGGGAACATGTCGCAGGAAAAACATTATCTTGTTCGGAGAGGCAAATACTGTGATGGGACAAGAAATTTTTCTCAATTATTATTCTTGAACCTTTCGGATGTTAGCCGTCTCCTAAAGGAAGATACTGTATCTGATACTGTATCAGTGTGTCTTCTCACCCCCTGATGAAGCTAGCTGCAATGCTTGCGAAACGTTGGGAAATATCTTCCTTTAGGACACAGCTTACACCCGAAAGCCTCGACAATAATAATTGCATGATGCCGGGCTGTGAAAGCCTCAAATCTCTGATAATTTTTTTCAAGGTCGTATTTTTTGAGATTTCAAGGTCATCGGAATTTTTTTTAACGGGACTAGTTCTTCAAACATTTTACCATCGCGATACGGATAGCTGAGGTCAGGGTAACCTAACTATTTAAAATAATATTACCTTCGCGTAACATTCAATGCGAAAATTCAAAAAACACCAGGCAATCGGGAAAAACGAAAAAATCTGATAAAAGAATTTTTCGGCAATATATTTAAATCAAACGCACGTAAACTCGTTGAATATTCGAAACTAATTTGCTAGAGAACGAAGGCTCAAATGAAGAAATTTTATTATTCATGGTTGATTTGTGTTTTTCATGTAGAAACACCCTTTCCTCGGTTGTACTATCGCTGCTGGGACACCTTGTATATTAGGTTGTCCGGAAAGTTTGTATTTTGATATATATTTAGGTTTAATAAGTTTGGTATATATTTATTAAAAATAAAAATTAACCAGTACGAATTTTCCGGACAATCCAATGTTATAACGTGTTTATAAGATATTCCAAGATGGCCGTTCGATTATATGAAATTTAGGGTGAAAATGTTTCAAGTAAGGTGTCTGTGTATTATTTTATCGAATTAACTGAATTGCTAGAAAGATTAGAATACAGAGTGGCCTAATCGCGAAGTTCATTAACCTAATAGAAGAATGATACGCTTTTTCTGTATTTCTCGTATTTTTAACGGTGGTTGGCCAACCTTAATGCGATTCGGAACATTATACTCGAGAGTTCACTTCCGCAGCATTTCCTCAGAAGCTTTTGGAACGAAGATCGAGAACAAGCAGGCAGAATACTGAGAGAGAACACGACGGTCCTTTATTTTCATTCACATCGGGTGATTTTCTTTCTCCAACGTTCCCTTTTCAACCCTTGTACAAGAACAGAACCCCCCCCCCCACCCCTTTAGCTTGTTTTACATTAATGTTTAGAGTATTATCTCGTTCCACGGTGTAATTCCATGTCGAGTACCAAACACTTTAGATACCTACGAAACTTTCCTTCTTTGCTAACGTAAAAGTTAAATCGTTCAAACTCGTCTGGTAATTGATACAAATGTTTGATGTTACTGTGCTATTACGAACTTGTGTGTTTAACGATCCAGGGAAACTGTAAATGGCATCGTTAGTATAATTAGTGCACGAAATACGTAGTTCGATCGGATATAACCGATGCGACGACAGACAATAAAATTAACGTGTATATAATCTGTACAATCTGTACATAGAAATAAAATAATTGATAGCAATTAATATTGCTCGAGTGGTTCAATTTCGTAGACACCCGTAATGCTGGTAAACACAAATTGATCACACCCTGAGATATGCACGGTACCCCGTTTCTTTGATGTATTGTACTAATTGTTATTCTCAGACGAGAGTTCGTATGTTTAGAGGAGAACCTTTAATTAACATTGATGAACCCCCCCTGTTGTCTCTGTGTCATAATTACGTTTAGAGAATTACTGGTAACGACTGAACTTTTCTAGGTATATTGCTGACATAATTGCTTGTCGAAAGGTCCCATAGTCCGCTCATAGTTCACCAGTTCCCTCTTCGGGGGTTTAGCAAAGGGATGTTCCATCGGTTTGTCGGGAAGCTCGTGCAAACAGTAAGTTCCAATTCCACGGATTGATATGCGCCATTTTCGTTTTAACGTCATCGAATGTTGCCCCGGTTAGTTTATTTTTCAATGGGGTAGCAAGAAGTCGTAGGAACAAAAAATACAAAAAAAAAAACATTTCCCCTCGATCAATATTGAATCTACGGTCCCGGCTGTGCCAGTTAAAACGGAAAACACACGAACCCGTCGTATGGAAACCAGTTTGACTCTGTTTCCACGATATTAGTCCCACGACTCGACGCAGTTGATTCTCTTTAAATGCAAACTTAGTGTCCGTTCGAGCACGCGTGTTCGTTGCGTTTTTTATATATCGATATCTCGCTCGTCGGACGATCGCGATGCAGCCGAAGTATATACAAATAGTATATAGCGAAATTGTACGAATCACGGGAGTATTGTATATTTCTTTTCCTCTTCATATTTGAATGGTCCGTGTCCCGTTTCTCTCTCTCACTCTCTCTGTAAATTGTTGTTGACCTGAACGACCTTCGTTGTATTCCCTTGTAAACATGTAAAATGCATTATGTAGAAAGTGTAATTTATTTACAGCTCAGTGGTCGATAGCGAGAACTTCAACGACGCACGCGGTCTTTTCGCGTTTTCGGGGAAAGAGGTGTTGGATGTTTCTAGTTAGGCTAAGTAAGCCAGGACCAGTGAACGACATACTGTCCTTGGTCAATTTATTATGCTGAACCCTGTGCGCTATGACACCGGGTCAGCCCCCCGACGAAATTTTTCACAGAATTCATTAAACATCTAAAATATGAATTCCCACTGAATCGTGATAAAACCATTTTACCGACATCCATATGCAGCCATTTTAGAATTCGTAATACACAAAATGTGAGTATAAACTTTCCTTCTCTTCAAGGAAATTCAATATAGAGCAAGGGGTTTAAGACTGAAACATTTTTCGACCGAGAGTTTACGGTTGTTTGAATTATTAGAAATATTAAAGTAACCTTACCTCAAAGAAACGTTCTACGAAGGTGCAGGCAGGCTTTCTGAAAAGTATTTAATAAGGTAACAATACATAATAGACAAGGGTAAGAATATTTCCATGGTAGAAGTTAGAAAAACAATGTTGACGCGTTGCCGCCGTACCAGTTGTTAGACAATGGTGCTGTTATACGTTTATTTGAATTTGTAGATGTATAACAAAAACCTTCAAATCAGTTTATCTTATGAAACGAAGACTCATATCGAAGAAACTCCTTGGTGCTTTGTTACGTTACACAAAATACAGCCTCCTCCACATACTGTCGTTCCAAAAGCAACAGCAACACCCGTTCGTTTCCCATGTAAGCAACGGTGGATAACAGCGGCAAGAGAAGGAGAGAGAAATATTAACCGTAGCACGGCTTCCGTTACGGAATAACAGCCGGCTCGACCCGGTGAAACTTTAATTAAATCCTGCGAGCAGTGGGCTAAACGCAGGAAGAAGATGGCCGTGGCGTCTCGGAACGCTCGACGTCTCCTCGCTAAACTGCTGCGAATATGTCCATGCGGTTGTCCTACGAAGGAGAAGTATTTATTCGCGTATAGTCTCTGTGGGATCGATACTCCTTCGTTCGCCTGACCGACAATCTTTTTTTTTCACCCTTGATGATGCCGCTGTGCCGTTCTTTTTCTTCCTCGTCTCGCCGGTTGTGTCTCTCCGCCCTCTGCAGCGGATGGGATTTCTACGACGACACTGTTATTTATGAATAAATATCAACGCATTAAATGCTCCGAGGGTTTCACGCGTTTCACGCAATGTTTAGGTACAGTGACTTATTAATATTCGGACATTGTGCTATTCAAAAAATTGTTGCTAGTTTCGATCGTTTGCAATAGTAAATTTGGAGCTATTGTTTTATAATATAACAGAACATTCATTGTAGTTTGTAATAACATACATTTTATATGTTTGTTGCACATACTTTTCTTAACACATTAACTGCCCAACTAACAACCTAAAAAATTCCACAAAATCAAAGTAATTTATTTAACGAAGGAACAATTGAAAACATAAAATCTATGACAGAAAGTTATCCTTCAACCTTCTTCTATTCTCCAGATCTCAACTAAATTTAGTATAACGAATATATTAATGTACAAATTTATTTTTAAACATGGACAAACAATTCTGTCACACATATATGGGTGACACGGCAGTCAAAGTGTTAATACCAAACAGTGAACTAAATTATGTCGAAATTTATCGTCGCAAAAATATTCGAACATATAACTTATTCTCGCATTTCTTGCGAATAACGACACACCTTTGCCGTTTGCTTACAAACATAATGTCGAGCAAGATGAAGAACACGCTTCACGATATCAGTTACTGTTCGAAAGCTGTTAGGATCAGTTATTAGGTAAATCGGAAAGTTCCGTCCGTTTTTTTACAAAAAGTAAAGCTTTATTCATGAAAGAAAATGAAAAAGTACGTTAATCAAAATATTTTCCATCGTTAGCGATGACTTTTTCCCATCTTTCGGGCAGCAAGCGAATTCCGCGTCGAAAGAATGATTCATCTTTGGAGGTTATCCAGGCGGAGATCCATTTTTCGAGATCTTCGTACGAATTAAATAGTTCTTCATCAAGTGCATGTGCCATTGACCGAAACAAGTGGTAGTCAGATGGGGCACAGTCTGGTGAATAAGCCGCATGTGGTAGCACTTCCCAGCGAAGTGCTTCTATCGTTTCTTTGACAATTTTTGAGACGTGAGGCCGAGCATTGTCATGCAGCAAAATCACCTTACGCTGTCTCGTTTCATATTGTGGTCGTTTTTCGTGCAATGCTCGACTCAAACGGATAATTTGTTGTCGGTAGAGATCTCCTGTGACTGTTTGACCAGTTTTTAGCAGTTCATAGTATACCACACCTTCCTGATCCCACCAAATGCAGAGTAAAGCCTTTTTTCCGTGGATATTCCGCTTTGGCGTCGATGTTGAGTGTTGGCCAGGATCACAAATGGTTTTTCGACGTTTAGGATTGTCAAAATAAATCCATTTTTCATCCCCAGTGATGAGACGATGGAGAAACCCCTTTCTTTGTTGCCTAGCAAGCAAAATTTCGCAGATGGTTTTCCGCCTTTCAATGTCTCTTGGCTTGAGTTCATATGGGACCCACTTTCCTTCCTTGTAGACCTTCCCTAAGGCTTTTAAACGGTCGGAAATGACAGATTGAGCACAATTTAACGTTTCTGCAATTTGTTTTTGCGTTTTACATGGATCTTCATCCACCAATGTCTGCAATTCTTCGTCTTCGAATACTCGTGGCCGTCCAGAACGCTCTTTGTCCTCCAAAGAAAAATCACCATTTATAAAACTACTAAACCACTCTCTACATGTTTTATCGGAAACAGCATTATCGCCATAAACGTCTACAATCATTCGATGAGCTTCAGCTGCCGTTTTCTTCCAATTGAAACAAAAGACTAACACTTCGTGCAAATGACGCTTATTCGGCTCAAATTCCGACATCTTCAATGTAGAAAAAAACGAAGTTATTGATGCAAGCGTAAATTGTTGTGTACTGAGTTTTATTAACAGATGTTCAAACTAAAAAGTTAGCCTTACTTTAGAGGTTATAGTTACCCACAGTTCGAGCTACGGTTACTCGACGCTAGATGGACAGAACTTTCCGATTGACCTAATAGAAATTCTAAATATGGGACGAAAAAGTAAAAATACTTCATTTAACGTACAACAACTAGTAATTTTTTACAGAGAGAAAGAAAAAACGTATTGGGAAATCGTTAATCTACTAAAATTAAGTAAGAATACCGTAGTTGATATTATACGGAGATATAAAGAAGAAAATCGAATTGAATCAATTCCTCAGAAAGGCCGACCACAGAAGCTCGACGCCCGAGAGAAACGTATTATTTTGAGAAACGTAAAAGTGAACCCTGGTTTGAGTGCTCCAACATTAAGTGCCGAATTATTTCAAGAGATAGGAAAAAAAGTTCATCCAGATACAATAGAATCGCAGACAAAGATTAGCTTTTGCAAAACAATATGTTCTGAAAAAACTTGGTGGAATAATGTAATTTTCGCTGATGAAAGTAAATTTAATCTGTTTAACACTGATGGACGAAAATTAATATGGCATAAACAAAATCAAGAGCTTAACCAAATAAATTTAAATCCAACAATAAAGCACGGTGGTGGAAGTATTATGGTGTGGGGGTATATTTCATCTAAAGGAGTTGGACAACTGGTTTTTGTAGAAGAAATTTTTAATAAATTTAAGTATCTAAATATTTTAAAACAAAATTTTAAGAAAAGTGCGATCACAATGCATATAGAAGACACATTTAAATATTATGAAGATAATGATCCTAAACATAAAGCCAGAATAGTTCAAAAATACCTTTTATAATTGCCTAAAAGTATTACATGTGCCACCACGGTCACCAGACTTGAATCCCATTGAAAATGTGTGGGATTTTTTGGACAGGAAAATTCGAACAACACCGATAAGATCGAAGGAAGAATTAAAACAACGATTAATTGAAGAATAGAGACGTATACCGCTAAGTTACTTACAAAAAGTTATAGACAATATGCCTAAGCGGTTGCGACACTTAATTAAAGCTAAAGGCTATCCAAAGAAATATTAATTATTGCTTATGTTAATAATTTTCATGTTTAAATGTCATAGTTTGTCGAGCGTCCGAATATTTTTGCGACGATAAGTTTCGGCATAATTTAGTTCACAGTTTGGTATTAAGAAAAGTATGTGCAACAAACAAATAAAATGTATGTTATTACAAACTACAATAAATGTTCTCTTATATTATAAAACAATAACTCCAAATTTAGTATTGCAAACGATCGAAACTAGCAACAATGTTTTGAATAGCACGATATCCGCATATTAATGAGTCACTGTACTTCATTCATTGAAACAGTCGTAATTATTAACACGATAAACGCGGGGCTATTTTGACAAGCTTTCGTGTCACATTTTTAATTTAACACTTTAACTGCCCAACCAATGACCTCAAAAATCCCAGAAAATCAAAGTAATTTATTTAATGAAGCAACAATTGAAAAATATATTTTAAAAATTTTATTCTTGAACCTTTTCGCATTCTCCAGATATCAACTGAATTTAATGTAACGAATATGTTAACGTAGAAATTTATTTTTAAACGTGGACAAATGATTCTGTCACCCATATATGGATGACATGGCAGTCAAAGTGTTAAATGGACAGAATACAGAAGGGCATAAAGATTTGCTTACCCAATTTGTCATTTTCGGTTTCATTGAAATTTATTAAAACAGTGTGAATATTTTTTAACATTGTATGGATTATGTACAAGATATTTATTTATAAATTTGATATCGCCAGTATCCCCACCGACTGACATAGCGTTCAACGTGTTAACAACAATCATCGTTAGGTAGTTTATAATGAAGTCTTCAACTTACTCTGTATAGAGTAGTTAATTTCTATTTTAATGCATCGATGGTCAACGGCGTTCACTTATGACAATTATTTTAAACTGTTCAATAACGCCGAACACCAGTGTCCACCGTCGCATTCAGCGTGTTAACGTATTTCATGAAGCTTTGTCAGCTGTACGCCTAGGACTTCATACTATAATGTCCTTGCGATAGAATGAATTAAGTCATCTATTGGTAGTCATTTAGTTAGTTTGTTGGTCGAGGCCAGTTCAAAATACCCATAGAAAATTTATAATAGACAATGCTTTTGGAAGGTCGCTATGTTTTATAAAGAAACATAAATGTATTTGGTGAAGCATTATCTGTTGTACATTTGGGACATCATGTGTACGACAATGTCATTGTTAAGGTACGATTTGAAGCATCAGTTGGAAGTCATTGAATTAGTTTGTTGGTCGAGGTCAGTGCAAAATACCCATAGAAAATTTATAATAGACAATGTTTTTGGAAGGTCGCTCTGTTTTATGTGTGTTGCACATTTGGAACACAATCTACATCACAATGTGTTTATTGTGAAACAATTTGAAGGATACGTTGGAAATCATTGAATTAGTTTGTTGGTCAAGTTTAATGCGAAATTTTACATTTTGAAAAGTAACATTAAAGTATCTCGTCAAACATACTCTGTTGCACATTTGGAACATCACGCACACGACAAAGTCTTCCGTCAATGATCGCAGGATTATCATTCGCTGATCGGCGTGCACGATAGATTTCTATGGGACGAGGTATACTAAATTCAATCTCGTTCCTTTTTCCGCATCAACCGCTATGGAAACCGGTAACCACGATGCGACTACACCCGCGATAATTGCTCCCAGCCGAGCACGAGCTACGACACGCCAACATAGGCCCCGGAAAACGGTGAACTTTCTTTTCCGGGCAATTAGCGGCGCTCGCCGCGTGAAATTAGTTCCTAACGAGCGATCATTGAGAACCTACAGTTTTTTAGGGGCTTCGATCGCCGGCAGAATGTTACTCCCGTCCCTCTGTGTCGTGCCTCGATTTTCCCGGCGTGTTGTTAATGAGAATCGAATTCCGCGGCCAATCAACAACCGCGGATTTATCGGGGATCCTTCTTTCAGCTCGTTCCATCCACAGTGGAACCTCGTTCGCTTCACGATACGTGACTGAGAACCCGCGGAAAAATCGAGGATGTGCAGCGAAAGAGATCGCGAAAAACCAATCGTGCGATCCGCTTTTTCACTTTTCCGCAACGCGTTTCCCGTTCCCTAAGCTGATCCGCATTTTAAGTAACCACCCCAATTGGCATTGCTGCCAACAATTCCTGCTATCGCGATACATGACGTCGCATTCGCAATGTGCCAATGGAAAGGCTAACCAGTGACGTCACGATCTAGGTTAGACTACACTATAGCTCCGCGACGTCATTCGGTCTCTCACTGTAGCATTCTCTCGCTATTTTTCCTTCAAATCCTTCATTCTGGTAATGCTATCCGCGAGTCAACGTTGACCTAACTTCGACTACTGGTACTTCTAACAAATAGTGATGGGATTCGCTAGCATGCAAAAGAAGAGGATTACTCGCGATAAATCATGTTTGTTGCGTCAAGTATGCGAACACGATTGTCGCGGATTACTCGGATGCGTAGATTGAAATGATGCGCTGGTATTTGTAAAGATAACTTTATTTTATTGTAAAGGGTGTCCCAAAATTAACGCAAGGATTGAATTAAATAGAAAACACAGTTTTTAGTCTTTAGATTGTTATTTTTTCATTGAATCATAAAGTACATAGGATAGGTTTATTTATGGAATAACACATCGGGTAAATCGCCTCCACGGCTTTGCTGGAACATACGCACTCTTTTGTCGAAATTTTTCATGACCTTTCTGCATAGTTGTGGCTGAATTTCGTTGATGCAGCGTTTAATTTCCTCTTGTAATGCACGGGTGGTTGTGGGCTTTTTGACATAGACCTTTGACTCCAAATAACCTCATAAGACGAAATCTAATGGTGTTAAATCACACGATCTAGGGGGCCAATTCTGATCACCAAAACGAGAAAGTATACGACCAGGAAATGTCTCATGCTGTAATTGAACTGTTTCACTGGCTGTATGGCATGTGGCACCGTCTTGTTGAAACCACTTCTTGGCCACATCAATAACATTCAATTTCGGCAGAAAGAACTGTGTTATCATGTCGCGATGTCAAGCACCAGTAATAGTTACTGCTTGACCAGCCTCATTTTCAAAAAAGTATCGTCCAATGATGCCTCCAGCCCAAAATCCGCACCAAACAGTGACTCGTTGCGGGTGCATTTGTTGTTCGACAATCACATGCGGGTTCTCCGAACCCCAAACACGGCAATTTTGGCGATTAACAAAGCCATCAAAGTGAAAATGTGCTTCATCGTTTAGGATGATTTTGCTCGAAAAATCAGCATCCACTTGTTGATGTTCAATAATACATTCCACGAAATCTCTTCAGTGTTCATGGTCATTAGGCTTCAGTTGTTGTGTGAATTGAACTTTGTAAGCATGGAGACACAGATCTTTTGCGAGTATACGCTGTAGAGAGCTTCTTGAAATTTGCAATTCTTGTCCACGACGCCGAATTGTTGTTCTTCGGTTTTCATCGTCTCTCTCACGCACTGCTTCGATATTGACAGTTGAACGGCTTGTTTTTGGACGACCGGTGTATTTAGCGTTTCCAACTGATCCAGTCTCCCTGAATTTTTCAATTAATCTTTTCACAGTTGACGAGATTAAAACACTACTTTGACCATATTTTGTGTAAAATTTTCGAACTGCGGCCACCAAACTTTCATTATTTTTGAAATATTGTTCAATAATGAAAACACGTTGTTGTATCGTATAACGCTCTATTTTTACTAACCTTAAACTCTCAGCTATCAAATTTTTCTTTTTTCAGGGTTGCCAACAATTTACTACAAAAATGGCGGCAAATTCAAATCTTGCGTTAATTTTGGGACACCCTTTAGAATGTGGAGTGTTTCTTGGTCTAAAGTATCGTTGGCGCTTAAGAGGAAAGTGTTTCGATTGTTATTTTACAAAGTGCTGGCGATTATTTGCAGAGTTGTTGATGTTTCGAGTTAGAATGAGCAAGAGGCGCAAAAATGTACTGTATTTACACAGTTTGTTGGGTATTAGTAGCTCACCAATCAGCGTCGGTTGTGTCTGCGGTGCAGGTTGCCGCTGAAGGTTATTCGTTATCAGGTGTTCTCAGTGGGCGAAATTTCGGCGATTCTTGGCGGTAAGAATGTGTAAATGTTTCAGCTTGTAATTTCGAAGGAAGTTGTGTGAATATTGTTGTTCAGGAACTGAACAATGTCCAACGAGCACCGACGATTGCAATTGTTACCGCATTTTCGACGTTCTCCGAAGATTATCTCATGTTTCCGCAGGATTTTCTTGATTATGAGTCGGGGGACAAATGGCGGTTCATAGTGAAGATGTGCTGTTTCCGTACAGCGTTCTGTTTATGGTGTTTCGGCATTGAAGAGAACTCGAAAATCTTCGAGCTTTCTTCTGTTCATGATTTGCAATACATCGTCGCAAGGTCGTTCAGAGTTGAGAGTATTGGAAACCGGTCTGTGTCGATGCTATGATTTTTTGATACTACGGCTCCACGGTGTGAATATCTCGAAGTCTGAGGTTTGTTCTGTTTGCGATTCGATGATGCGAGAGCATTCTTGCAGTTTTATTCCGAACGGATGGCGTTGAGAAGTCGGAACAGTAAAGTTTCGGACTTTTTGAGATACTACGATTTTGTTAGACGTTCCATTCTGTGAATATTTCGAAATGTAAGGTTTGCTCTGTTAACGAATCGATGATACGAGAGCATCGTTGCACTTTTGTTCAGGAGGGGGTATTGGGACGCTAGAATGGTGCAGTTTTGGTATCGCCGTGATACTACGATTTTTTTATATACGCCATTGTTTGGAAATTCTAAAGCGCCTAGGTTTCTTCTGTTTGTGATTCGATGATAGGAGAGCGTCGATGCAGATAAGGGAGAATTGGGAAGCCGGAACACTGACATTTTGGGATTTCTGTGATGATACTATATAGCATTTCATTTTTCTATCGGTCTTTAAACTGTGTCAGTCATTTGTACGTATTGTAAGCTGAATGCATTGGCGTTCATTGAGTTTGGAATGTTTTGTTATTTGCGACGCAGGTCGATTATGCGAACGTTGCATTATCCAGTTGACGATTTATCAGAAACGGTATTTAAATGGAATTTTTATAGAATAGGCAAAGAACTTTTAGAAAATATAGAATTTATCTGAGAATATTGTTGGAGCTTTTGCACGTATCGAAAGAAGTGAAACCATTTTTTTATTTTAAACATTGCATTTATTATGTTTAGCAATTGTCACATAAACGGAAAACGAATAGCTTTCTAAGGAAAACTTGTTCGCAAGTTTAAATCAACTCTACACAATTTCTGCTATTTTATCATGTGTTTTATTCAGATTACACAAATTTAATATCGTTTCTCTCTTGTCTTCTGTTTTTCTTTGCAGCCTCCTCGGCGTTACCCTCTCCACTTTCGTTTGCAAATTTACTGAAATATTTATCTTCGTTAATAACAATAGCATTTAAAGTGCGATGGTACAAACAACGATTCAGAAGCACAACCGTTAATTCCACAATATTAGGTGCTCAAATTAATCTGTGGCTTTCACAATTAACCGATTGTAACTTCGCGTTAAATTTATATTAATATCAGTGAATAAATGTACAATCGACTTATAGATAAAAATTTAATCACAAATTAATTTTGACACCTAATACATTGTATCTTGCATCCAGTGACAATATTTTTATTCAGCATTTAAATTCTTCACGAACCATACGAATTCCTCTGTAAAATCTAACTCTATGGCATTTCTATTAAAAATCGGAGATCCTTACAAAGTCAAAGTACTTTAATTAACAGAATTGAGACAAGAATGTTGAAAATTATGTGGGGACCTATTTTAATCCTGGTGCATTTTAAAAATTCTAATAAAATTTTATTCGCTTGAATAAATAATAATTAGTATGCGGATTTTATGCATTTCTGACAAAATCGATCAGATGAAATACGAAATAGCAAATACATTAGAAGCCTTTATTACTGCTTAATTTTAAATCGATGAAGCTCAATAAAAAGATAGATCAATGTTCATTTTGTTTGAGTTTGTCACAATCGAGATACGGGTTTTGTATTTTCCACGAAATCCGCAGTCTGATTATAATAAAAATGAATTTCTCGATCTGCTAATCGATTAGCTCCGTTCATACGTGACCGACACAGTATGAACAGATTAAGAATTTATTTGCGCGATTGCTAATGTATCCGACGTTAAGCTATTTCGTTGATTTTCCACGATGAGACAGTGCAATGCCATTATTCCGCCAATTCGATATTCAATTGGGCCACAGACGGTAATCCATAGTCGGCTTCCGACTCTTTTTTTCTTTTTTTTTTTTTCGTTGCGACGGAATGGAAATGGCCATAAATCAAGACGCATTCGATAACCACAGCCGTCGCAACTGGAACGGTAAACAAAGTCATCGATCAGACAATGGAAAACGAGAGGAACGCGTGGAGAGTCGACCGATGACTTCTCAAGCTCTCGTTATGGCGTCTGTCCTGTGTAATTAATGTTATCCTGGCGGAAAGCCCACCTCTGCCTTCCGCTATTGGAAAACGAAATACTGGCGATCGGGAAACTCGTCGAAAAATACTTCCTAAGGGGATTCGAATTCCTCTAGGATATTTATCTGTTTTGTTGGTGCGTGCGTATAACGAAAATTGCTTGCATTCGCGCGCCAGGCTACACTAAATATGCATTCCTCTTGAACACGATTCAGTAAGATAATTCGGAAAAAATGCATCACCAGAATGCATCACCAGAATGTGCAACAAGGCCGGTTCCGATCGCAATCTATAAACATTTGGCAATGGTGCATCATTTTTATTTTGCAGCGATTGTCCTGCCCAAAGCGCTTCTCTAAATTAGCAAATCGATTCACATGTTTTTTTCCTACGGAAAAGTGCGATATGAAAGTTCGTACGTTACAATTGCTTGTTTATCTACTAGATTTTTACGTATGAAGTGTACAGAATCGATCAATAAGATTAAACAAACAATTCTTTTGTAAGTGAAACTTATTGATCATAGTGTACATCATTACGAACAACATATTCTATCAGCAAATTACAAGTTTCTTGGATTGTGTTATGATGGAAAGTTAATTTCTTCGTTGTTCACGTGTTCACAGTCATTTCTATTTTTGAGTTTCTTTCTAGCACCGACGAATAATTCGCTCGTTTAATATTATATTTTGACCAATCATGTTATCGTCGATATGTTTACTCCTCCGACTATATAAAAAGAGTACGCGACAATTTCATTGATCAACATTGAGATATATTTAATTAAAGTGAAAACTAAACATCTGAATAAAAACTAGAGACGGTAAAATAAAGATCAACTATGTACCTTAAAACTATATACATACAATAAATCAGTACACTATAATAGTAATTCTCAATCAAGAAGTATCACTATATTTGTATTCTATAATCGGGTCTATTAAATGGACAAACCTAATTTCAGCTAATAAATTCAGCAGCTTTCTGTGTAGAAATACGTGAGTCAATGTAATTTAAGATTTTACTTGAAGAAGTTAGATAAGGGAACTACAAATTATTTAGACACTTTACTATTTAAAAACGTGGTATACAGCGTAATATGCAGAGACGCCATGATTATCTTCCATTGAGTAGTGTTGATACGTCATAAAGGAGGTTCGTTGCATTCGACAAAGCACTTCACCGGCGAAACAAGACCGTGATATAAACTATAACAGCACACGTGCTAAACATACTATACATATGTATACAAGGTGAGTCACCAAACGTTTGCACCTCAAATATCTTTGTAGTTTCTAAAGATACGTAAAATATGGTAAGGACAATGTTGAATGGTGCAAT
>CM052090.1:12979884-13005212 GCA_028453745.1 Agapostemon virescens | reverse complement strand
ACAAAAGTTAATTCTATTTTGAAAATCATTTCCGTGCAATTCTTGATGGGGCAATATGTGGAACGGATGAAATTTATGTCGGGCCAGAAGTCGTATTACGCTACTTTGGCTTATGTCTGCTTCTCGGGAAATTTTTCTTGTACTCACGTGAGGATTGACAGCTATAGGTGCTAAAATATTAATTTCATTGTCTTCATTGGTCGTGGGATTCTTCCGTTTGTACTGTCTTGCATGTACACCTCCAGTATTTCGAAACAACCTGTACGTATTAATGAAAGTCTGTCTAGAAGGAGTGTTTCGCTCGGGGTACCTTTCTTCATAAAGTAATCGGGCCTGCACTGTGTTTTGTCTACGTTCACAGTAAATTGTGATCATATCACACTTTTCAGTCATTGAATAAGACATAGCGGAATCGCGTTTGGAAACATACTGATAGTAAATAAAAATGCTGAATAACAGTAACATTGAAGGACCTTAGTATGTTTACTTTAACTACGACCATAGTATATTTACTATTTACTACAAGTCTCAACCATGATAAACGTATTCTGCTTTCACATTCTAAATCTTGTACGTTTTTTCTGTCCTTGACCTTGACCTTACAATAATATAGTCACTGAATTCCTAATGAAAGGGACTATCATTGTAGGTGTTTAGAAAAGGGTGGTTCCATTTAAAAAAGTCAAGGTGACCTTGATATCTCTAAAAAAAAATGACATAAAAACAAAATTTTTCTATAGCATCGTGTCAGCTCCATATTTTACGTATCTTTAGAAACAACAAAAATAGTTGAGGTGCAAACGTTTGGTGACTCACCCTGTATATACACACATTTCCAATATTCATTCGTCAACTAAAGTATCTATCGCGTCGTTGATATTTCTTCCAGAAACTCACAACTATTTTTTACACAACGCTGTTCTACTAAATTGTATAAAACCATTCCTGGCAAACTAAGAATTTATCGAGGAATTCCACAATAATTTGAGGAAGATGAAAACGGTACAAAATTCGATCTCGCAAACCGAATGCGTGCATCGGTGTGTTAAAACCGAAAGTCGAAAGAAGTTCCAAGTTGCACTTGCATCGATACACCGTCCAATGGATCCGCGGGAAGCTGAGGATCCGCCAGAATTCGAATCTGAGAGCCCGGTATCGTGCCGTTTTATCAATACCGCGTCATTCCGTGCAATCAGCCGGGATGGATCTAGGCGTGTGCATACAAAAAAATTCATAATCATTCTGCCGTGGCATTTATCTGTTCCATTTGCTTCCTTACGGCAGTCCATTTATTAATTCGACACCAAGGTAGAGAGGGGAGAGAGAGAGAGAGAGAGAGAGAGAGAGAGAGAGAGAGAGAGAGAAGAAAGAGCAAGCGAGTAAGAGAGAAAGCAGGCAGGATAACCCAGTTTCCACGGTGGACCCGCTCGATACGCGATAGAATAATGCATAACTCCGGCAAGGAAATATCGCCGAACGAAAAAGCTGATACACGGTCGACGAACCGGCGCGCTTTGTGCTGATATTTTTTTAAAGCGGCCCGTACACGGTCCTGATCGACATCGCATGCAAATTTATGCGGAGACGCGCGCGCGGGAGAACGCGTAACCGCTCGACTCGCGGAAGACAGGCCATCATTGTTGCCGTACGGGGATGTAAAAGATATGCGCTCGCGCGCGCGCGCCTTCCCACAGTCGCCGATAAAGGACTCCATACATACTTATCCGCATTATCAATATCGAATGCATAATGGAGGCTTCGTCGACGTCTCGCGGCATTTCTGCTAATCCGACCGATCGGAAATTTTTCCGTGCCCATTCGAGACAGCTTTAATAATCTGTCGAGACAATTTTACAGAATTATATTACACCGATCGTTACGTACGAAACTCGGTTGCGTGTTCATTCAACTTTACACTGTAAATTACGATATAGAGACCCACTATGAATATACACTCCGGGACAAAAAGATAGCACAACTTATATTTTCCCATATTTTGTGTTCAAAGCTGATTATGATACGTATTTTCTTTTACCGATAACTCAGAATGTCTGTGTGTAGAATTTACGAAATATTGTCCACAATATATATATGCCACTAATATGTATATATACGCAACTAAATGATTGCGGTTTTCAAATAAAAAGGAAAGTTCATAATTTTTACTCGAAAATATAACATTATTAACCCTTTGCACTCGAATGGCAACTCTGAGGCGCCAGTAAAAATTGCCACACCACTGTTTAAAACGATTTCTACATCGCTATACTTGTACCTAAGGAATTTGTAAAAATGTAACTATTGCAAGCACGAGTAATAGTAAAGTTACTCACGTGCGTGACATAAAATAAATCATGTAAAATGAAAATATCCTAAGTCAGAAGAATGCCTAGGTGTTCGAGTCAAAGCAGCTTCGAGCGCAAAGGGTTAAATTAGGTATTGTCGGTTTTTGTCAAGGACCTTTTACCATCTTCTGGGCAGTGTCATAATTCCTTGTTCATATAACTTCGGATTTTTACCGGCAGAAAATTGAATTAAATGAGATTTTATATTATCGAGATGAATAAAAATTTTATTATTTAAGGAGTTCTGCATGGAACGAAAAAAATGAAAATCTGAAAGCGCAAGGGCAGGACTGTATGGTGGATGAGACAACATATTCCAACCTAGCTCGAATAATTTAAAGCGAATGAACAAAGATGTGTGGGGCTTTGCATTATCATGTGTTGCGTTCAAATGAATTTCCTTAAGCCGATGAGGGACCCGTAAATCTAGTTTCTTAACATAACCAAGCTGTTTTAATTTGCTTAATGCATGTATGCGATACATCGAACTTCTTTATAATTTCACGTGTTGTGCTATGACGATCTGAATCGATAATGGTCTGGATATGGCTCTCGTCAACTTTAACTGAATGGCCAGATTGTTACGCATTTTTTAGTGAAAAATCGCCAGAACGAAATTTGGCAAACCAATTTTTGACACAGCCTTTCTTTCAGGGACTTCATCCCTATATAATGCACATAACTTTTTGTACACTATCAATAGGTTCCAGCTTCTTAAAAAATAATAGAATAAAATATGTCTGGAATTGCGCGTTTTGTTCTGCCATTTTTAAGTCAGGATAAAGACGAAACTAAATAACAAACGATACAATTTTCTTACTAGTAATTAAAGGTAGAAGTCCAAACAACAAGAAAACAATATACTAGGTTAGGTGCTTTGAACACGTTGACAAAACAAAAGAATGTGCTAAACCCGTCTATCGACAAAACCCGCAATCATTTAGTTGCCAATCCAATAGTTCGTCAGGATTTTAACAGAAACAATATAAATATTATTGTTCGCAAGTGGGAAAAAATGATAGCGCATGTAGTAACCAATCAACGTCAATCATCGCGTGAATCGTACTATGGGTGGGAAGATCAAATACCGCAGTGTATTTTGTAGCGGAATCTCGCTTAGCTAAAGCAACGTTTGGTCTGCGCGAAAAATCACGAAGTGACCGTCGTCGTCCTCGAGGCAGCGGCGATATTCGAATCGCCTTTTTTTCTTTGGAACTAGTTGCACGTTTCCCGCGCACTGAGCTCTCCTACTCTGTGCCCGTGGCACGTTTGAAATTTTCCGTGACTAATTAGACTTTTACTTGGCTTGTACTCGAAAGTTCCCTCGGTGAAAGTTTAATAAGTAAGCGAGCGCCGCCGCCGTGAACGTTTAAACTCGAACAATTAACAGCTGCTACCTATCGAACTTGAATAGATTAAGTGCCCAGCCTGGTCGCGACTTTTACATTTTCTGGGACGCGTTTTACGACGCGTTTGGACGCGTTCGAACTTCTCCAATTACAGCCTCTTCCACACCCCCGTCTCTCTCTCTCTCGCTCTCTCTCTCTCTCTCTCTCTCTCTCTCTCTCTCTCTCTCTCTCTCTCTCTCTCTCTCTCTCTTCAGGGCAGTTTATTCGAATATTTACTCGGTCCCTGTGGATTAACCATAATCCAACACGGAAACGTGGCACGGTTCTCAAGTCGACCCCCTCCCTCCCTCGATCTTTTTCGCTTATTCGACTCGAATCCGCAAGGCACAGTGTGCAAACCGTATACAAGCACGCGAGCACTCGCCTGTGCAGAAACGTTGCACGTTGCAAATTTCAATTTCCATCACAGTTCGGGACTCACGATATTGAATCTGGAGATTCGGGTCGGTGTCCCGAAATTGAACGGTGTAAAAACTTTGTGAAATATGGGCAACGCGACCGTATAAACAATCGTGCACCAACAGCGGTATATCCGCTGCAGCTTAGAACAGAATAAGAAAAAATCTGGGCCGAGAAAGGAGCGTTCGATTCCGATACACGTGGAGCTACCGGTGACGGGAATCGATCGTAGTTAACCTTTTGTGTCATCCAGTGCAGCGTATTCTCATCGTTCATGGTCCTTTTCGCTTGTGCATTTGACATTGAACGAATTACTTATTAGGTATACGGGAAAAATTTTCAAAGTTTGTAGCTAGTAGTAACATATATTATATTTATATACAGGGTGTCCCACGCAACTGCAACAGGCTGTACCTCCTAAATGGTTGAGAATAGAAGAAAATGTTATAAGTAGAAGTTAAATGGTAACAGGCGGTGCATAATATGCAACTAATTTTATGCACTTTTGTGCATCAGAAAAATGCAACTGCATATTTTTTAAAAATAGAAACCTATATTTTTGTCTGCACCAATTGATGCAGTTTCTTGTGCTCTACATAAAAGTACTTATGCCCTAAACTTATTCGTTAAGAAGTTATCGAAGCTAAATGTTCTCTGAATTATTTCGGTTTCTTGGCAAGTGTTCCGGAGTACCTACGTTATGCTCCATTACAATGTTTGTAAACTTTTAGCTTCGATAACTTCTTAACGAATAAGTTTAGGGCATAAGTATGTGTACTTTTATGTAGAGCACAAGAAACTGCATCGATTGGTGCAGTCAAAAATATAGGTTTCTATTTAAAAAAAATATGCAGTTACATTTTTCTGATGCACCGATGCACAAAAGTGCATAAAATTCGTTGCATATTATGCACCGTCTGATACCATTTAACTTCTACTTATAACATTTTCTTCTATTCTCAACCATTTAGGAGGTACAGCCTGTTCCAGTTGTGTGGGACACCCTGTATATATATAGTTTATATATTATGTAGTTTATGGAAACTTACGTATGTCTTTAGAAACTTAGATTGAACCACGAGTTCATCTATAAGGAAAAGTTGTTTAGCATGTTGACCTTGATATCATATTTCAAGGTCAATGAAATTGGGGCCTTGTTTGTCAATATTTATCCTGTCTATGTTATCCTACTTGACTTCTAAATGTGACAAAAGGCTTGCAAAAGTATTAGGAGACTCTTCAAACCTAAATAACTTTTTTAAGATTGGACCAAACGTCTTGACTTTTCTTGAGCAATTAGTTGCATAAATTTAATAAATGATGTGCAAAACGAATTTTGTAAATATTGCAATTGGTATGAATTACATGACCAATAAAAAAGGAACTTTTAAATATTTTTTATTCGAGCCACGTACTAAAAATTTTAAAGACGCATCTGGTAGATCTATGATAGTTACACACATGCAGAAAAATTCATTGAAATCGATTCACATACACACGAGCTACATGCCATCGAAAATGGTGAAAATCGCAATTTTTCACGATTCTTGGTTAGTTTTTGCTTAACATTTTAGGCACGGCTGAAATTTGCGCGGGGCTGTTTCTCTGTACGGCAGAGTTCAACACGAATTGTGTGTAAATGATACAGCACTGCAATGTGTGACAGATAATGCTGTTCTCTACACGAGTACATTGGAATGAAGTGTTTGATTATAAAATTATAATTTTTCTTAAAGATACGATACACGTATGTTGACTTTAACAATTTACTTTAATAATTAATAATTAATAATTAATAATTAGTGGCGCGTCGTTCAGAGATATGACATCCGTGAAAGCCACTATAGTGGCGCGTGGTACAGAAAGATGACATCCGCGAAAGCTACTATACATAGTGGCGCATAGTGCCTAAGAGGTTAAACTACAGAAATTCTTACATCTTTCGACGCGTGTCATTTTCTTCCGCGTCAATCGATTTCAGTGAAATTTTTAGCATGTGCGTAACTAACACAGTTCTGAAAAATGCATTTAAATTTTGATTACGAGTTGAAATAAAAATGTCGTTTCTACTTTCGCACGTAATTTCTACCAATTAGAATTATTTCAAAATTATTTCTATATATGATTTAGTAAATCAATGCTTCTAGTTGCTCCAGAAAAGTCAAGTCGTTTGGTTCAATTTTGAAAAAGTTATTTAGATTTAAAGAGTGTCCGGATACTTTCGTGAGCCACTGTACACATTTTCTTATGTCTACGGTTACGGAATGATTTTTGTTCTAGGATGCATTCAACTCTGTTCACAGTTGACACAATTGTTCTAAACATTGACAGAGATACATACAAGTTTACCGACGAATTTGTTACAGTCTCTATTAATATCTTGTAAACCGCTTACGAATTTTCGTTGCAAAGAGAGTTAGTCGAAGCTTAATCTGATTACACGTTACTGATAACGATTAAACGATTAAATAGTTAATTCGACTACGAGCTACATATCTGTAATATCATTAATTACGACCAATCTGCGATTGTAATTTGCGTAAGCTACTGGAAATGTAATCAATAATTCTAGAAAGGAATGTTACATTCAACCAACAATCGTGAGAATTAAACTAATTTGTAATCGAATCAATAATTACACAGAAATCAGCATATTATCGATTTACACTTTCATCAAATTTGAATCGCAAATTTCGAAAACTTGTAACTACAGGAACGAAGCTTGTAATTTCGATTATAACACCGAGCTGATTTCAATTTTTGTGACATCCATGATAAAAAGAGAACGCTAATTTACAATTGATTTTTATGTCCGAATCTGAGAGTAATATTTGGACCGTTTATTTTGAAAGTAGTGTAAGTCCTTTTTTTAAAAAAATGAGATAAGACGTAATGTATGCTTAATTTAATGTAAACTTTTTGTTTATAACTAGTTAGTATGTAATATCTTAAAAAATGACTATGCTTTGTTCAATTTAAAATTGGTCGGTAAAAGAAATTGCGTAACCATTGATTATGAAAGTGGTGTAAGTCCAATTTCTATAAACAGAAAAAATGGCATTACGAAAAAAAAGTTTAACGATATATAAATATAATTAACGTTCAAAATAAAAAATATTATACTAATCCTATTTTATTTCTTGTTATTATATATAAACAAAATTGGATTAATATGACATATGTTTTAAGTAATATTTTTTATTGCAATATTGAAAATAAATGATATTTACAATTGACTAATTATGAAAGTGGTGTAAGTCCATTTGCAGCCTGGAAATATATATTATTTTAGTTAAATTCGCCTAAAAGAAATTTATATAATCAAATTACATATTCATAAATTAGTACAAACATTCCCAGACTACACATAATTAACCTATATTTTTTAATTGTCAGATCTGCTAACATTTAATTTTCTCGAAACAGAAGAAAATGGACTTGCACCACTTTCAAAATAAACGGTCCATTTCATTACGATCAATACGTTATTTCCTTGTTTCAATTACAAGGTAAAAACTTAAATTTACTTTCTCTAATTTTTCACATAACGTATCGCTTGCATTAAAGTCTTTTGAAACGCAAACAACGTAAGCTTCAAACCATCACTCGATGTAATTTAAACGAGCTAATTTAACTTTCCTGTCCAACTTTCGCCAATCAGAACTTTTATCGAAACATCGTGCTTTTATACGTTATAACAAAATATCACCAAAAGCGTAAAAAATTTCTTTTGCAATACATTATACTGTGTTCTATTGCAAAACTTTTTCTGGCTCTTTTTCGACTGATGAAATGTAATTCTGAAATTCCCCGTGTCAGCTGTAACAACGAGTACGGGGTAAAATGTAGAATAAAAACTCCCTCATCCAAATTAATGAAGAGATAAAAAGTTCAGATAAAAGAATTTTCGGATAATACCGTAATAACTTTTCTGACCCCTTCCTTTATTTTAGTAGAAATCATAGAGACCGACAGTCACTTAAATATTTATGAGCTCCGTATCTTCCAGATTTTAAAATATAAATTTGTAAATTTACATAGCTGCATACAATTTCAAACGGAATTCTTATAATTAAACTGCAAATTCTTGTGCAAATTCGTAACTGCGTAACTCGTTTCACAATACAGGAGAAATATGTTTCAAAGGCAAGAAAATTCAAGAAGGCAAGGAAACATTTATAAATGCAAAATTAAGAATTGAAGTCTTTATCCACTGAACATTATTCAAATTCATTTATCATAATTCAATTTATTTAAAGGCAAAGTGATTTATTTTATAAAACAATAATTGAAAACTTAAAATGAATGAGACATAGTTATCCTTCAACATTCTTGCATTTTCCAGATCTCAAATAAATTTAGTGCAATGATTATATTAACGTACAAATTTCTCTTTAAACATTAACAAATATATGGTTGACGTGGCAGTCAAAGTGTTAATTCACTGATAGAACAATTAATTTAAAATTTAGTAACACCAAAATTTCTAAATATAATAAAGATGCATATATAAATGTTGCTAATATGTATTCTTCAATTTAAGTTTCTCAAATACGATTGTTACAAACACAGCATTTTAATGAATAAAAAGAATAAAGCTATTTCTAATTAGCTTCCTACAAAGTAGCATTTTAATTAGTATGGAAGTAGTTATGGAATGGCCCAAACGAAATCAAATATGTCATTATAACACATAATGACGACATTTTGAATTTTTAACCCCTCGTCATATTGCAACGAATCAGACTCGTGACGATTTTGAACAAACTCTAACAAATATAAATTTCCTGCTGTTTCTTTTCATAAAATCAAGTTCTATTCTTTCATAATTACTATTTAAGCAATGAAATAAATGTAGCTGTATGCAAAATATAAATTTTCCTCTGCTTTCTGTAACATTTGTGGCGCCGAAGATGTTAGAATAACTGTAGAACCAAAGAAAATGGTGTAACAACGGGTTAAGCTTTTCGCTATCCATGGCATAATAAAAACAAATCAAAATCTGTAAATATTTGTTCAAGATTTTTGACAAAATTTATAATCGTCGACTGTTGAACGATATAGCGAAAACCTAGACGGGGATGATTTTAGTGCTTCCAAGGAGGAACTTGCGTCATTTCTTGCAAAAGTGACAACCTAATATTTTCGCGGAGGATGACAGAGTTAAAATATAACGGTTAACGCTGCTTCTCAGGAAGTGTTCGGATAGCGGAGCATCCGGACAGTAAAGGAGCCGGGATAGTAAGGCATTCGTGGTGCTCGACGGTAATTCAATGCGAAAGCCGCGCTTCGGTCTTAAAATTACACGCAATTAGATTTTCGCTGACGCCCTCGATCCAGTTTAAACGTAATCAGGAAATCGCGTCCCTAACAGATCGCCGGGAGTGGCCGTGCGAAATTGAAACGATTAAATTGCGCGCGGCAGGCATTAGCGTGTCGTGGTCGAAAGAAATTTACTTCGAGGACTGGAGCGTGGAAACAGCCCTGCGGGAAAAGGTATTACGGGATCGCATTTCGCGGGAAATGCCCGGGAAAACGTTCCCCTTTCGAACTTCCGTTCGCGCGAAAGTTATTCGCTTGTTTCTCGGAGGACAGTGCCCCTCGACGACGCACCGCTCGGAAAACTTATTCGATTTTGACGACTTCGGTCCTCCGCCATTTTCAACCGTGCCGCTTTTTGCAACATCTTCCCTCGTTCTCGTCGATCGAGAGCCCCGGATTGAGTTATTCTTCACCCTGGTGAGCTGGTCTCGCGTTCAGTTGCGAACTCTTCGTCGAAATCGAAGAAAGAAACAACGTGCATCGAAAGAATCTCAGGATTTTAAACAGAAACTCGCCCGAAGTCGTGAAAAACCTCCACCATTTTTAACCCCTCGTTGAACGAACGACCCGATTCATTGATGGCGTCCCTATTATTGAGAATTATTTGTATTCGTTTATGTTAAAAACGTTGCATTTATTCTAATTACTAGAAGCAAGTGATAATTGCTTTCGCAATTTTTTAACACGTTCCGCGTCAAGCCATTTTTAGTAATTTTAAAGATTCATTTATTATTACAAAATTATTTGCTTTGTTCTATATTACAAACATGAAAAATCATGTCTCATTCGTGTGATCTGGGCTATACATGATTTAGTTGTAAACTTACTATAAAATATATTTTTCTAGCACGTTAAATAAATATTTCATTGTGTACCACCGGTGGTATCCGTGGCAAGGACACCGTGGGGGTGTTAACCCCTTGGGTACATTTGACGTCTGAGACACGTCATTCACTTTTTTCCCCTAAGAGCGGATGACGTGGCTAAGACGTCAAACCAAAAATTAAACTTTTAGGTACATTTGACATCTGAGATACGTAATTCACTTGGCTTCCCAAGTTTTTTGTTTTTTTTGTTTTGCAATTCTAATTAGTTGAAGACATCTTAATACTACATATGTCACCAATATTTTAGAAATAAATACATTCTTACGTAAAATGTACTGCCTTTACATACTACTCCAAGCAACCAAAAATTATTTCCGTTCCACATGCAAATATTTTCTCAAATAAATCCGTACCCAAGGGGTTAATAATCTTTTTGCAAGTGATTCAACAAGTCCATGTTTCTAAGCGTTTAAGAGAAGTCTAGTCGTTTGGCCCAATAATTTTTCTTCATTTTTGCGTTCTTTCTGCGTTTTTCTTCTTAACGTTTCTTATACTAAATATTGTCTCTGTATTCATTTTTACAATTTCGACAGTTGCAAAATACAAAATTTTCGACCGGTCTTTATTGACCGCGCTGGTAAGTTTAGCATTAACACTAGAAAGACTGAAATATATACCTATATTGCCCAAAAGCAGTCAAAATAACTGCATTGTGAAAGAATAACTAATGTGTAAAGAAATTTATGTAAAATTAATTTTTAATATTTTTTATACTATTTAAAGTTATATAACTGGTTATTAGTAAATGTTGACAATAAAACAAATTTACTTCACTTGGAAAACAAAATAATTTATGCATTATTATTTGTACATTTTATGCAAATAAAAGTGGAAATCTTTTTATGTGTACATCTTCCGCAAACATACTTTTGGCTTAGTTCATCTTTACCATACTTCTCTGGTCACAGTTTTTCTAAAAACTTCGGGACCCCACTTTGCTGACTATAAATAACTTAATTTTTAATTTTCTGCCACGTAAGCTCCACGAGCATATAAAATTCCAACAAATACACGTATTTCCGGTAATGATGTTGTTCAATCGTTCCTCAAAATTCGGCGACATTCTTCTTCTGTGTACTTTCTTATATGTTTGATAATATGGTTATCTATTATCAACGAGAACACACTTATAAGATTATCTGTCATAATGTTCCTTTTTGCGTAGCCTGTTGGCTCTTTCACACCCTTGAAAATGCAAGTAGATGGTAACCTTCCAGGAATACCACCTTCGTCAAATTTTAACCACACAGTACCATCGGCAGCTGTTTCGGTCTCCTGAAAGGTGTTTTCAGTTTCTTCATCAGAGTCTGAACTACTTAGCACCCTACACGTTTTCCTGGGCATATGGATGACACTTTCATTTTCATCATTGGTGATCGACTCTTCATCGCTATCTTCAGTTTCAGATGTTTCACTTTGAATATGAACCGTTTCATCTTCAGATGATAGTCCAGAATTTATTGAATCTGATTCTATATCGGAGCACTCTTCACTTATGTTCATTAGCTTTTCCAATAACTCACTTCTATTCGACATTTCTTTCATGAATTTAGGGCGCAAATGATATAAAATAAAGAACTTGTTAGAACAAATATCACTGCATAAAGATACGAATAACAAGTACTGCTTTAGTTTATTGAGTAACGGCCCATTTACACGATGAAGTTTTTGATGCTAGCGTCACGAAAAAAAGTATAAGTTACATACGTGGAAAGAGACGAAGCTGTGATGCAAGCATCAAAATAACTTCCACCTAACCTACGGAATCAAGAAGCACATGCACTTGTATGTTATCATGTAACGGTAATCGAAAAAAATGAAAAATGTTATTTCAATACAGAACCGAACTGGTCATATAAGAAATTTACTCAATTCAATAATAAGAGTCATTTGATTACTTTAAATTTCCCAAACAGTCAAAACGACTGCTTTTGGCCAATATAGGTATAACACATATACATATATATACCAGAAATGAAGGAGGGGGAGGTAACTACAATTATTAATAAACGCATTTATATGTTGTACAAAAAGTCACAAAATTCTAAGAAATTGTATCATTATATACATAATTTTTTTTCTAATTGAAATTAAAAAACAGTCAAAATGACTTCCTTGGGCAATCTAGTGTTAAAGGCCCATCGATTGCTTTCGTGGGTTATTCTACACTTTCCGAAAAGAAATACGGAGTGTCAAGCCAAAACAGGGCTCTCGATCGAGAAATTATGGAGAACGATATTCGATACGGTAACAAAAGTCCCGATAATCGAGTTTCATAATTCACTGTGTGGACCGGTGCGCGGCGCAATTTTCTCGCGTCTGGAAAAATGTCGAGAGAATAAGATAAAACGAAACTTCAAGGCCACTATATCTATACCTTGCCGGCGCGTTGTCGTCCTTCAATGTCACGGCACAGATCCCAATCGGAATACCTTTACAAGTCCCCGAGTACCTTTTTCCGAGGGTCCTTGCTTACACCTGCCATGCTATGGCACCGTATCGAATTAGATACGCCGAGAGGATTATATTTAAATTGTAACAAATCCATGGAGTGCACTTTCAAGAGATCGGGCAATTTCGAAACTCTCGGGAATCTTCAAGATTCCCGGTGAATTCTCGAAGTTTAGAGTTTCGTTCTTGAAGCGTCACACTTCGCTGCCAAACAGGGAGCCCTGGCAACGCGAGGATTCTCGCTTGGGGATTAACCCTTTGCACTCGAACGATTTTTTGCTGAGT
This sequence comes from Agapostemon virescens, assembly GCA_028453745.1. Taxonomy (NCBI): domain Eukaryota; kingdom Metazoa; phylum Arthropoda; class Insecta; order Hymenoptera; family Halictidae; genus Agapostemon; species Agapostemon virescens. The sequence continues at coordinate 12,992,114 of CM052090.1, read as the reverse complement.
CAAACCGACACCTCCGACCCTTCTTCGAAGGGAAGTTAATGGGAACTTCTCGAAACTAATTAACTTTGCGATGAATGAAATCTAATCTCGAATTTAACCGTAGTTTGCTAAATATTTTATGAAATACGTTGACAAGATATTAGACTGTCCATCGAAGCAATCTCTCCGTTATCGTTAACCCCTTGATATATCATTTTCTTTGTAATTAAAGTTACTATCACGTTTTCATTGCCAAAAATGTTATAAAAGAGATAAGAAAATTTATAACTTTTATACCGCTTCGTCTACTTCAATACTTGAATATTAATTAGAAAAGAATAAAATTTGATTGCGTTTAAAGAAATAGACATAGCATTTATATTTGTTAGACCTTGTTTAAAATCCTCGACACAAGTGTGACTTATAATATGACAAGGAATTAATGATGGTAGGAAAAAACACTAGTTATTGTGCAAATAATTTCTTTTTTAAATCTCATGTTTCATTGTTTGGATCCATTTCTAAATGTTTTATGATTTTCCGTGCTCAAGGTCACACAAAGGCCACAACAAAATTGAATGAATTTAAGAGAACAATTGAGTTTTGACCATGATTCCTTTTGTTCTATTTACCACCTGCAACAAGCACACTACGACGCAGTAGGAAGAAATGATTGACCTTTTCACCTAGAAATGCAAGGTCAACATTAATTTTACAGTTTCTTTCTCACATCCATTATCATCAAATCTACACATATTTCTTTGCATCCTATACACTAATTTTAATTAAAATCTAACAAATACAAATATTATGATTTTTTTTTTTAGACAAAATCAATTGTTGTTCATTTGTGATCAATATTTAAACATCGACGAAGATATAGCAGTATGAAAGATATAAATTGTCTTTTCTTTTCTGTAACATTTTTAGGGACGAAGATGTTACAATAACTGTAGTTCCAAAGAAAATGGTACGGCAAAGGGGTTAACACCAAACCTAGCCTTCATTAAATTTGGCATATGCTGTTTCAATAAAACTCAAACAGTTATTCAATATTTGCACAACTATTATAATATACGCTAGTACAAGCATCGAAGAAGATATAGCAGTATAAAAGATATAAATTGTCTTGTCTTTTCTGTAATATTTTTGGCGATGACGATGTTATAATAACTGTAGTTACAAAGAAAATGGTATGGCAAAGGGGTTAACACCAAACCTAGCCTTCATTAAATTTGGCCTATGCTGTTTCATAAAACTCAACCGGTTATTTAATATTTGCACAACTACCGTAATATACGCTAGTATATATACCAGTAGAAGAATTGTGTTGTAATTAAAGAAATTATGAAATGAATTATGGCTGGCGCTGGTAGGTTCAGCGTTAACTCGAAAGAACAGCCGCCATCGTCGATCCTGAGCGAACCTGGCGATTCTCCGTAGAATGTCCGTCTGTATTCATATTTCCGGTGTAATTCGAGTGTTTGCACAGGCGTTTCCCTAACTCCATGATCAATTGGTAGCATTCGTGGACAGTCTGGGCAACGATTCGCAGCGGCAACAGTCGTTCGGGGACCGCAAATAACGTCCGCCGAATCGATTTTAATGGCCGCGTAGATGCCTCGGTAATGCAGAAACGCGACATTTCGTATGGAAAACTACTCCCGGGCCAATCCGCCGGTGGGCGATCAATCCCGCGAACGTGACCAGCTTCCGTTACGCTCGTTTTCATACTGTCAATTGATCTTCGACGTTTAGAGATTTCTATCCGTTCTATCTGTACTCCCGCTTTCCTTCGCAACAACGAACACGTTCCTGCGGCGTACGCGTCGTTGATTCGGATTCTAGCTGACAGACGATTGCTAGCAGCCTGCCTGTGTTCGATCCCGAGTAATAGAGATCGAGGAAACGAAGACAGACACTGACGGAACGATGCTTCGAATATTTCGACTTAATGTCTCGTGACGCGATCGGTTTTACGCCCCGTTCGTTTACCACGAGCTCGAAACGAATTTCCTTCGTCCGGAGAGACGGCCGAGGATGTCTTTATTCGAAATCTCGCTTCTGTTTGTCGGTTGCTTGCTGCGTTCCTATCGGGGAATTATTAGTATTGCGCGAAAGTATCCGATCATCCCGTAATGGGTATTTTGTTTCATATATTTCAGCCGGCGAAACATGCAGGTACGATCAGGATCGTCGGTCTTGTGTGCACGGTTCTATGGTTTCTAGAAATCGAAGGGAAACGTATGTAGAGCGCCAGTAATTGCGATTACGTTCCTCCGCTCTGTCTTGCAAAATACAAGAAACATCGCATTTGCTATTGGATTACCTAATAATTACGATTTTAATAATTTGCCGGATGGAAATATTTTTGAACGTATGTATCTTTTGGAATTAGAGTGCAGTTTTTCTTTCTTTTTAAAGAAATTTAATAGCTTCTAGTAAAATGGCGTGAATTACGTTTCGCGAGAGTATACAAGAAGGCTTGAAAACGATTCGTTGCTCGCTGTAAAGAATCATCTAGTTTAATTTAACCCTCTATGGGCCGAATTTTTGTTTTTAATCCAAAAAATTTGGGGGAACGAAAAATCAGAAATTATAAACATATATATGCAAACGAAAAAAAATTTTTTCGTTTAAACAATTTTATTGCAATATATTCACTATGTAACATTCAGGTAAGAACGGCCTATAAAGTTTGCACTTCTGTGCATAAAAGCTTAAGCGTGAAATTCCATAAAACAATTTGCAATCGACGTTAAACATTTTATTTTTGAAATCACTTTGTTGGATCACATTGCAGTGCATACATATTGGTATAGTCAACTATATTGCTTATAAATTTCCTTGTCAAATAGTTTTCGAAAAAAAGTCACAGGAGAATGGGTTGCTTCGGGGACATTAGTGCAATCTCCTTTGCAAGGGCGATAACAACTATTATTATTTGTTTGGGATAGTGGTTGCCAAACAATTCTTTGTGGTTCTGCATCTTTCTCATCTGACGGAGGATTGAGTACTAAATTCGTCGTCACTGTCAATGACATTTATCCGTTGTCGGGGAAATACTATTACATCTTCATCGGACTCGGAATCTTATAAGGAATCATCGGATCTATTACCGCTAATGCGTCTATTTCTAATTCCTCTGTTATTTCTATCTGATTTTGTATTCATATTTTGGGAATATAATGTATAAATCTGAAAACAGGAGAAAGCACAAGATTTATCCTAAATGTACCGAAATTCGCCATAATATTCCATTCTAACCTCACAGTTAGAAAACTGTATCATAAAAAAACAGTAACAAATTGAAAATTGAAATGCAAACAAATAGGTTGTTATTGATATACGAACCCAGAGCTATTATGTGCACTATTTTTAGTTTGGTAATCACTGACGAAAGCACAAATAATATCAATTGGATCAAATGGTTTCGCTTATTTTTACTGCAGACAGTTTGCACAGCATTTATTTTGTTATTTCAGGTTGATGAGCCTAGCAACGGTCATAAATATTAATATTGGTTGTTTTGGCAACGTTATAGAATTAAGATTTATGCACCATCTCATGAAAAAAGCTATAATTATTTGGTAAAATGTCGATAAATTAAAATGTTACACGGGCCCAAAGAGGGTTAACACTAGAACTACCAAACCAGTTATTTTGACTGTTCAGTAGTTTTTCCTTTCGCAATTACTGAAGTTTTAAAAATATTTTCATAAGGAATTTTAGGATGAGCTACTTTCATGACGTACACGTTACAGTAAGAATTGTAGGAAGTTTTTCATCTCGTTGTTAGTTATTATTAGTCTCGTCATTATTACAAAGCAATTTATAACGTTGGATTTATTTATGTCGGTAGTTCTAGTGTTAAACCTTCCTTTCACTCGAAATTCTGAACATTTTGATTTATTTCATCAGTTGATATTCTAATTGCTGAATTGACTCGTGGATTACTTTTCCAGCTTCATGCGAATTTCAAAAACGCAATGATCTTGTACTAGACGTCTATTCGAGTAACAACTAAAGACAGATAAATACAATTGAATAAATATTTGAAATATTTGTAAAGTGTTGAATGAGAAATTCTTGATATTATAATGCAATTATTATGAAATGTTTCGGTCAAGAAATATTGTGATCAGAGGGTTTATCGCGTAGCATTTTACACAGTATCTACTGACAATTACTTTATAATTTTTAAAAATCCGTGGCCCATTGTTAAACACATTTTTAATAGATCAACAGTAATTTTAATGTAGCGATTATTTACTGTACGATTATTTTTTTAAGAATAGAGGAAATTTGAAGTTTTTGAGATATTTTAAAATGTATGGTAAATACGCCCTCGTCCGCAGGCAAGATTAAAATTTCATGGTGTCGCCGGCAACCCCAGGGTATCATTCCAGGGTTAAATGGGACACGGAGATTGATTATTTAGGGTACATGAGATTTTTCCAAGATGGCTGCTTTCTCAAACATCCGGTCGTCCTATAAATTCGTATTTCGAGTATGCTTATATTCTTTGCGATTTTTAATGAATAACCATAAGAATTTAATAGTGACGATATAATGTTCGTAGCAAAAAGCTTGCCGAACGAGAGGTATCTTTCAAATATGAATTTACCTAATATATAATAATATATAATACGAATAACCTAATAAGACGATGTAATTCACGTCATTAAATATTCAAAATCATTTGCTTAATTATTCATTTATTTTTAAATGCATTTGTTTAATCTTTCTATAATATTGTTTCGCAGATGAAACAACATTTTTGGACGAGTGGTTTCGATTTAGTTTTGATTCTGTTTTAATGATTAAGATAATATTTTCACGAAATTTTGTTTCATATAAGAGCGCTTGAAATTTATACGCGAATATTAAGAGACCAACCATATGGTTTTAATATTTGATAAAGTAATTCTTAATCCAAGAACTCGTTCGTTCCAGTTATCTTTCGATGCGTTCGTGAAATTTCCCTCGAGAACTTCCCGTCGTCATAATTCTTTGGCCATTCAAAATAACAAGAGTTGATCAAAGTAAGAGTAATTGAGTTGGATAGGATCTATCTAAATTGAATAGAATTAATATATTAGTCTCTTTGAATAAAACGAAAGAGGATCTCGTTATTCTTCTAACGACCATTTTTGAAACAATTGATCCGCTTGTCCCATTTAATTTCAGCTTTACATAGACCGTTTGCTACGCCGGATTAGGATATATTTCAGCATTGACAAATTTCCGCCAATAAGAAACCGTTTTATTTACAAAGGCATTGAAATCTTAAAACCTGGGATAAATGGAAGCTTCCGAAACGCTTTTAGTCTCGGGGAATGGCGTTTTCTTAGTTATTAAAAATCTTCATCCGCAAGAACTTGTCTAGGTGCTTTAAAAGGTAGTAGTTAGTTGGAAAGACTCTGGTGAATAAGCTGAACGAAGTAAAGACTCCTAAAGGCTCGGTTTATTCAATTTCCGCAGAGTCATTTGCGAGACATTGGGTCGGATGTTGTCATGGAAGTGTTTCAAATCTCTTCCCTTCCATAAACTATACCTACAAACATTTTTAAATCCGTCTTGAGGTGTTTGTTAATAGCTCTGCTATTCTTTCACGTACGACAAGTTTTCTAAAAATGAGGAGAAAATGCTGCAGTAAAAACATTATTTAAAAAAGAACCTTTTACTAGAATATTTATTTTAATGTATTCTTAAACAATTCCTCCCTCTCTGTCGATTGGAAGTTACAATCCTCGATAATCGAAATATTCGATACTAACGTAGCTACTAATAAAGTCGATACTAATGTTCATTTTATAATTTCAAAAAATATTTTAGTGAATATTATATTTTTCCGACTACGAGAGATGAAATCGCGTAAAATGTATATTGTCTATTTCGTAAAAAGAAATACGAGTACAATTATAAACATCACAGCCGTCTTAATAAAGAAATTAGGGATAACAATCTTGCGTTGTTCTTTCTAACGAATATTTCGTTTCTAATCGTTTTACTTTTCGAGCGTCACATCTAGCATCTCGTTTGCAATAAAAATACAAAATTGGTTAAATGCCTACCATCGAATAGTTCATAACAAACTTTGTATTTATTGGAACTTTCATTGTCTGGCCCCCGAGCAGAGAGTATTTTCATACGAGTGTAATAAATGAATGCTAATTCGAAAGAAGTATTTCGCAAAGTGACTGTTATAGCGGTCCGAGTTAAAACTCGAACGAGCGTTTCGCATAGGAAAATATAAACTAGTCCGTGCCACCGACTTCAAACGATTATTCAAAACAGCATTTCGGCCGCAGGCACGTCCACGTTTCAACGCAAAACCAGAAATGTATGTCGCGTCAAACGACACCCGACAGTACACGCTCCATTAAGCGCGCTTAGTTCAAACTTTCTGATTAGCTAATAGGCGATTAGTAGAAGTTACGCTTGAACTTCGTGTTAGTCACGTGTTCAAGTGTCTAGTACACGCGTTTCGAATTACTCCCTTGTTCCCACCACGGAGATTTACACTGTGTCCTTCTCGACCGCTGTCACGAATTGTTGAATTAATGTTAAAAATGTTTACTAACACCATTAATCCTTCGCATCCGAACAGTGACTCTGGCGGGGTAGTAAAAATTTACATGACCATGGTTCGAAACAGTTCTTATATTATTAAATGCAATCTGTACTCTGTAAACTCCTAAAATATTAATACTATAGGGAGATAGGTTCATTGTCAAATACACAATGTACATATTTTAGGTTCTTAGAAATGTTTTGATTTTAGAATTGAAGTTGCTTCGATTTCAGTGTCAAGAGCACAAAATAAAAAAGATTCCAAGAATGTAAATATTTTAGGTTGTCAGAAATGTTTTGATTTTAGAATTCGAGTTGCTTCGAGTTCAATTTCAAGTGCATAATACATAAAGGATTCTAAGAATGTAAATTATTTAGGTTCTAAGAAATGTTTTGATTTTAGAATTCAAGTTGCTTCACATTGAATGTCAAGAACACAAGATAAAAAAGATTCCAAAAATTTAAACTTTTTGGGTTCTCAGAAATGTTTTGATTTTAGAATTCAAGTTGCTTCAAGTTCAATATTAAGTGCACAATACAAAAAAGATTCCAAGAATGGAAGTTTTTTAGGTTCTGAAAAATTCTAGTTCAATTTAAGTACACAATATAAAAAAGAATTCCAAGAATGTAAATTTTCTTGGTTCTCAAAATAGTCTTGATTTTAGATTCTTTCGAGCACAAAGGGTTAATTTCGAATTGAGAAATTCGATTTCAATGGTATAAAGACTTGTGTAACGACTCATTGCCATTAATTCATTAGTGATAAATAATAGTACGATGCGCATATCACAGCAATTTCCTTTTTCAATTACTATTTTTCGATACAGATCGATTATTTTATTTCGATTCGACTTTCTGAGTTTTATGATGTGTCCTCGCCTATGGGCTATAGTGTTGAAAGCCTGACATACTCGCGCCCGAAGACTAGTGTTAAAAGGGATCAGCTCTCTATCATTTCTGAATTGTACACCATCGACATCTAAAAGCGTTTCTATCGGGCACCCATCATTTTTGTATGAGTCTCTGTACCTACGTACAGCAAGCGACTGCGTTCCTTTTACTGTCAAATCCCTTTCTTCGTGTTACCGATTGTTGCAAATACCATCACACCGAAAACTATTTTAACGCGAGAGTCATCTTGGATTTCTATGAGAACGGAAGTAAATGCATTAGGTGTGCAAAGAAATTCGGTACCTTTTTGGCGATATTTAGATTTTTCATGACGGAAATGTACAAGATGATATTTCGAACTATACACCATCATTTTATAATACTTTTCCCCATCTACCATTGTTGGTAGATTGTAGATATAGTCTCGGAGAAGAACAACAGCTTTTCATTACGATGTCGATGATGCACTTTTTGGGCTTTTTAATAAAATTGTAATATGCACCGAACAAACTGTGTTTTAAAAATCTGAACAAATGTTAGGACCATGTTCGAATAATATACTACACACTGTATGCTTTCCCATCAGAGCCAGTTAAAAGAGAAAAAATATATTTAAAATGCCATTTCAAGTAGTTACTCCACAATTCAAATAAAATACCAGTTTAAATAAATAGCAACGTTTATGGAAATACAATATTTATATTTTGACGATCTAAAACATAAAATAAAATATGTATACTCTGGTAATGTAAAACATATAATAAAATATTTGAAGTTTACGTTAAACGTTATTTAAAATATTTCTAGGCAATGGAAATACATGGAAAAAATATTTAACATTGAACTGCAGGAAAGCATAATATTTTCTTGAGAAACGAAGTATGCACAGCTATTTTCTTGATATCGTATTATTAAATGTTAAATATCTTTAATAAATAACAAACATTGTCGAAAGCTTTTAGGTATGGCCTTGCTTATTTTCGTTCTGGATTCATCAGAAAAAAAGTTAAATTAAAATGAGCAGCCCCACAGCTGTGACCTCCTTTTGTCAACTCATGGGGTGTCCAATGACCTAGCTTCGAAATTTTACCAAACTTTTTAACACGAACAGATATCGATCGCATGGCTATTTGAAAGCTGAAGATAATCACTTTATAACGCAATAAAGAACGAGAAGAAAGTATAATTGAAACTAAAGTTATGGCGAATTGAATAAAAGGGCACCATACTTATTTGCAACACGTATATTCCAATTCACCTGCATTTCTGGATTATATCGCACCGCTCCGAACACACTGTGGTAGCTCATCACGAGTCATGCTCCCCGGAACGGTGTCACGTATGAATTTAAATTCCGGCGCCGTTACAAATCGTAATACAGAGTAAGAGAGAGAGAAAGAGAGAGAGAGAGAGAGAGAGAGAGAGAGAGAGAGAGTGAGAGAGAGAGGAAGAGGGAGAGGGAGGGCGTGTCGTAGATCGCGATAGAGCGGACCCGATGTCACAAAAATCATGTCGATTAAAACTTTCATTTTCGCCTGCGGGATGGCTGGCTGCCACGTTTAATATTTTCCGAAAGGTTTTTCTGAGGAGTTTCGTTTCCGGTGAGGGCGGATGAGAACCACCTAGAAATAGAGGGAACGCGTACGTGGAAGAAATTCGGGGTTGGGGATGATAAACGCCATCTCGAAGAAAGTTGTCGCCACCAGTCGTAAAACTTCACGAACGTTAACGCATTATACTGACGCTATTTTGGGCGATCTCAATAGAAGACTTTTATAAGATCGCAACAATTATCGATGCATTTGATCCTTATGCGCTGTGATTATAATTTTCTTCAAAGGTACACACTACATTAGATGCGCTCACACGAAATGTCCCATTTTTAACGGTAACGTTCAATTGGGACAAATTGCAGCGTAATTTTACCAACATACTTACAATATAAATTGATTATTAACACGTTGATCGCGGAGTTATTTTGCCCATGCTTCGAGAAGATTTTACCGTTTGAACCATGTAGATAGCGCTGATCGTCTGGTATGGGCACGCCGTCAAAGATTGGCTAATTTTTAAGGGACGTATTAACCCCTGTCGAAAAAGTGGAAAAATTGGGAAAAAATTATCAGATCACCGATTCTTTTGTAATTTTGGCTACACGTTTCTAGACGCGTAGATAGACTGTATGCCAAATCTCAGGTCTATAGGGATCGAATTGCTGAAGTTGTTCTGATGGGGCTAATCTGGTAACTGTTGAATTGGAATCTTCGAAGAATGTTAGGTTAGGCCTGGCCTAAAAATTTAGTTTAGCCGATTCTTTTATAACTTTACAGAAAGATTATAGCTGTGCATATACGAAAGACCTGCTTACCCCATTTGCGCTTTTCTGTTTCAATGAAATCTATTAATCCTTTGCGGTCGTATGTCTACTCTCACCACCAAAGCTTTTTTACCGCTCCAATCGTATATCTGTTTTCAGTCACCACAGCAAAGAAGATTTTATATTACAATATATGAAGTCGACAAGTTTCGGAGATACGTAGAATTTTTTGTGTTACATATATCTAAAGTTTAAAAAAGAATTAATAAATTTTGTTTTTCCTTCATAATCTCGCATATTGTCTATTATCGTTCGCTCAACGAAAATGAATACCAGTCAGTATGACACCTATGTATAAATTTAACCCTTTGCACTCGAAGCTGCTTGGACTCGAAAATCTAGCCATTTTTTTCTGGTTTAGGATATTTTCATTCCACACGATTTATTTGATTTATGCACATGAGTATTTTTACTGTTGCTCGTCCTTCTAACAATTATATTTTCACGAATTTCATAGATAAAAGCATTAGCTACGTAAAAATTATTTTGCATAGTGATGCAGCAATTCTTATTGGCGCTTTAGAGTCGTCATTCGAGTGCAAAGAGTTAATACGACGGCAAAGGGTTAAAATAGTGTGAATATTTTTTAATATTATACAAATTAAACATAACGTATTCATTTTATACTCTTTACTAAAATTTGATACTATCAATTCCCAGGGACTGGCATAGCGTTTAACGTGTTAATACAAATTTAAGCATAATTGAAAGAACATATTCTGTCAATGAATTACAAGTTTCATAACTCCATTACCAAAGACGTTGAAATATTTGGTTGTTCATGTTCTTTCTTTATTGTCACCTACACTTTATAATTAATTATGTGGTAGCTTTTAACGTGACTTTAATGTACTGTTTCATGAGAATTGATATCCACGTTATTCGACGAATAATGGGTATACGAAAATCATTAGAGACTGGTATGAATGCTCGTGGCTAAGAGATTTCTTCAGCGGCTTGATTTTCGCCGGAAACCGACCTAATTGAATTAATAAGAAGGTAGCCACGATTAAGCCGAATCACTACACCGCGGTTGATGGCTTCCACTTGATTCGCGGGTCACGTTTCACTTCGCGAATTGTTCGTTTTCGTTTCATCTTCGCAGTTCGTTCGTGCTTCATTCTCCAAGTTAACGCGTTTCGCATGGACAGTGATATTAATAATTGTTATCATTAATTAATCCACGAAATATTTAATGTTTCTATCACTGTCTTTTTTTCACGCGCAAATGATGCAGTACGAGAATTAGAAACAGGCCGTTTGAAATAATAATTACAATTGATTATAATTCATGAAATCGAACAATAGTAATAATGCAATAATTGGAAAAAATTATTGTTGTTCACACTGTTCTGTGGATTATTACTAACATAATATTAGTGCTATTATTATTACTATTTCCAATAATATCATTGTTATTACTAAAATAATATAATTAATTTCTGCGATTAATATCTGTCATTGGAAACATCGAAAGACATTGACGAATAATAACGAGCAGGCTAAATATTGACGACGTCGATAAGAGAGGTTAGGTTTCATCAATTTAGGTCACCAGTAGTTAAAATGATCGGAACTAGCCCGGCGAAGCTATTGACAGGCATTTATTTAGCAGCATTGGCTGAATTTTAATGGAATACAGTGATTGCTTAAATTATATCAGGAAATAGTTTCGAATAGGGTAGCCACCAGCTCCCTGTGGTTCTTGAAATTTGCGGTGCAGTCCTGGTAGTTGCGTCGCTATTACATTCTGTCTTAATTGTTTTTAAAGAGACTAATCTGCAGGTTGAAAATCTATTTAGAAGACAGAGTATCATGAAATGAGCCCATAATTATGAAAGTGGTCTAAGTCCAAATTGAAGAAAATGATTTTATCAGTTATTTCATACTTCATTATTTTAAATAATATTAATTCTATGTAATTTTTACAATATCGTCAAAAATGAACCATTAGATAGTGGTTGTAATTTCAACATTATATGGAATTCATTTAGTGTTAATTATGAAAGTGGTCTAAGTCAAAAATTTAAAGAAATTATATAAACATAACTTGAAAATTGAGGATATAACTACTCAAACACACGTAATATCATACAGTGATGTTTGTTCAGCCCAAAATCGTAACATTAAAGTAGCATTGACATGGATGAAAATTTCTCAGTCATTAAATAATAATATTGAAACGATAGACCACAAATTTTTGGTATCTGGTATCCTTTCTACCGAATGACCGCGATTTTGGATTGATAGAAATGAAAATAAAAACAGTAAATTACTTATACAACCCTGAGTATTATTATGAATTCATAGAAAAGTGTAGAAGAAGAAATACATTTTTGGTAAGACGAATGTCGCAGCCTGATTTTATTAAAACAAAACCACTAGAAGTGTCAACGATAAGAAAAGT
>CM052090.1:12956051-12969811 GCA_028453745.1 Agapostemon virescens | reverse complement strand
CAAGGTACCGATACAAGCTACCCTAACGAAATATGAAAGAATTATTTCATTAACACTTAATTAAATCGAGCATTAGTTATTGCGTTAAATGAAGGTACGAAATCAAGTATGTCTTAACTGAACATGAAAGATGATAATCGATTTACTAATTTAGCACTTTGTCGAAAATTTTAGTAAAATAAATATAATGTAAGGTCTAAATCTAACTTTCTTTACCAAAAGGTTTTTCATAGTTTTTAAAAAAAGATATAGTAATATTTTAATGAAAAAAATTGTGTGAAACCGTCGTCATAATGTATACATTTTCTATTCTAATCGAAGTCACATTGAGATCTTTAAAAGTGCGAATTTACAAATAAACTCACTAAATGTATACTACACATTTGATTTTACGACAATTTTAAAGAATATAAAAAGCCATGTCGCTGTCTGCAAAAATGTGCAGGATGATTTCACCGAACAGACTCCACTAGATATATGTTATTTCAACAGGCGAGAAAATGAAGGCGTTCTAAAAACTATTCTAATAGATGCCAGTACTACTGTCAATTCACGTACTTTTTGCTTAGTTTTACCATTTCCTTCAATTAGTCGGTTTCCTCCAGTTTCCGATATTCTCATCACAACAATTCTTTGTTCAGTGTTACCCTTTCCCCGCAATTTAATTGTCGCGTCGTTTCCCATTCTATTTTTTACATTTTTTCCTCTTCCTTTTTTTCCCCAGTCCCCTTCCCGCCGCACGAATTCACTCTTCTGGCATTTATCTCTTCGAATTCGATATCTCAAAATCTCGACTCGTCCTACTCGTGAGAGCCCCCTCTCCCCGTATTTGTGTTGTGAATACAATCTACATGAAAAATGGTAGCACGTCGACAAGCTTTACAGTGGATCCAAAATGTAGTACGAAGTTCCCGTTCTAGAGAAATTTTCGATATCAAATTTCCATAATTCTGTTAAGAAAACTAGCACAACAATAAATCTCGAATTTTTTAAATAATTGAAAGCGTTACTTTCGCAGTGCGTCTTCGCTTTTTTCTACAATATTTTTCCACGATGCAGCAATTAAAAATCGAAACACATGCTTTCTTCGTCGGAAATAGTACAATCGTTTATAAAATCGTTACAACATTTTTTCCTGAACGGATCTACTTCAAATACGAAGATTGAAGCCTCCTCTTTACTAAAACTACTTGAAACTGAATTGTTATCAAATCCAATTAGGAAAAATCGCACATCGTATTTTAAAAAGTCGTTGTAAAAGAGCAGCATCAATCTTGAAATCTGTGATGAATTCAGTCACGAGAAATATTTTTTAATATTTTTATGTAGATGTTTTAATTCATAACAAAAGCGACCAAAATGAAGTTCTGAATTTCTCGTTTGCTGCATCATGTACAAATGCCTTAGACTAAAATGACAGTGTTACTGTGAAAGTAGAAACTACCAGATTTCAAATAAATCCAGGTATGCTGTATAATTTTTTTAACAAAACGATCATAGTTCAAATGTCGTACAGAAGAATGTATTTTAAGAAGTCGTTGTAAAGGGGCAGCACCAATGTTCAAATCTGTGATGAATTCAGTCACGAGAAAAATTTTGTAATATTTTTATGTGGACGTTTTAATTCATGACATTTGCGACGAAAACAAAGTTTTCTGTTTCTCGTTTGCTGCATTATAGGGAAAAAATGGCAGAGATACTGTAAATGTAGAAGCTACGATTTTTTAAATAAATCCAAGAATGTTGCATAATTTTTTTTTAAAGAAGTGATTACAAGTGAAATATCGACAGTTGCTCGAGAACAAAAACTTCAGTGTGTTCGATTACTTTTTGAATCTGCTGTGCACCGATCTGACTGCGTGGAACATTTCGCCGTTGTTTAAGAGAAATCCGATATTAACAAATTCTACGGTATAAATGTGGAAGCCCGAATGAAAATAGTAGGCTGTCGTCGAACAGGAAAACAACGCAGTGCATTCTCGTGTCGACGATTTCTCTCGCGTTTTTTACGGACCGCCTAAAACCGCTTCCGATGCAAATGCGTCATTAATTCTACGACACTCGGGATCCTCGTTTACATAAAACGAGGAACGCTTTCCCTAGCTCTTTTATTTATTTCGACTAAACATGAATCCAAAGGAACCAACGTTTATCAAACATGACGCGCCGCAGGAAATTTAAAACGATTCGTTCGCAGCAATTAATTACTTCAAACAGAGTTTGAAACATTTACAAGACATACGTCGCGTACGAATTAATTTATAGCACCTTCTTCATTTTCGTATTACCTTCCAGTAACGAAATACAACTATGCTTTAAAAATAATTACTAATACTCTTCGTAAACTTACTGTATATTATAAGAAAAACTGATGGATCTAGGAAATGATTTTAAAATAAAGTTACAATCGATCAATTATAATAACTACGAATTGATTAGTATTCTAATAAATAAAAGAGTAAGAGAGAACAGGTGTAGTTTCATTTACTTTGGATGAAAAAGGAACACTATTTAATTTTTTTCTGAGACTACAATTATCTTCTTTACAAACGCAACATTTTTACATCGACAAAATTGTTGTTTAAATAATGTACATAATGTTGATTAAATCACGTACATTAGTACCAATTTAAGTGTCAATTAATTGTTACTTTAAACCAAGCTTATTAAAACTTTGGAAGCACTACAAGCAGTATTCTAAATCGACATATTTCTTTTAAAATACCCAATAATCATCACAATCGAGTAACTTATATTTTTTATAATTTTTTCTCATTCTGACATAAATCAAATTGCGACGATAAATTTCGACATAATTTAGTTCACTGTTTGGTATTAAGAAAAGTGTGTGCAACAAACAAATAAAATTTATGTTGTTACAAACTACAATGAGTGTTCTGTTATATTATAAAACAATAACTCAAAATTTACTATTGCAAACGATCGAAACTAGCAATAATTTTTTCAATAGCATAATGTCCGAATATTGATAAGAGTCACTGTATCTATCCTTCTCTGAAGGCATTAACAGCCATTGGTATTGCCAGCGTATACTTTTTTCGGTTTTATGATGGCTAGAAAGGAACATCGCATTGTCTCTCTTCTCCTGTGCCTGTTATTTCACGGAAACCACGGTAACAAATGCTCTACAACCAAAATTGCACAGAAAACAGATATAACCCTCTTCGTAGAAACGACTAGAATTGACTGTGAACCGGCATCGATTCAATCACTTTCGAAATCCTCTTTTATCGCGGCGCATCGATTGCCCACAGTAGCTTCCATTGTTAACGAAGAAACAAAAAATGTATTCACCGTGCATATCGCACGGTTCCAGCGAGGATACCAACGAAAATGGATATAAATTGTCCGACATGAACGACATTATTCCAAGGTTAGCTGAATGCATTGGTTTATTTTTGCGCACATTAAGATTCAAAAAGAAATGACAATGTTGAAGAATAACACGGCCGTAACGATAGTTGCACCCGAATAAAAGTACTACGACGCTTAACTCGCCGGCGACGAACTCGCCTTGTTGCACAGACCCTTTCCCTGCTGGCTATATTATTCATAATTCAATCCAGACCGCTGGATGAAGACAGGAAAAAACGTAATTAGTCGTTCTCGCTCCCTGCAGGAACATTCTTGCGACATTTGCGCTGGACATAATCGTAGCCGCGTAGCTTGATTTCGCCAAATGCTCCGTCGTTTCCCTAATTTGTCGATTGGGAAAATAAGTATAGCGGAAACGCGGAGGTATTTTACTGTAAAATTTACCTCGGTTGCTGATGCGATTTTAACACTAATTCGGCCACGCGCGGTCAAATTACGGCTTCTTCCTTTTGCAATTATTCAAATTGGAAAGGTGACTGCATTGAAAATAATTTTACACGGCTTGCTTATTCAAGAATCCATTTAGATTCGGCGTGATCTTGATTATATTCTTGAACGAGTTAGTTATTTGAAATTATTTTTCAGGGGGCATCTTTACGATTTTATGAATTTTTAATTTTAGGAGTAGAGAATGTAACACGGGGTGAAGCTGACGTTGTTAATTGTTATTTAAATAGACATCGAACTGTTACAGCTATTGTTATAAATTTTGGAGATGTTATTTTACCCCTTGCAATTTATTTTATAGGCGCAGTGGTTAAAATTTCTTTGTAGTTTAAAATTTGCTCAGAGAAAAGAAAATTTATACCTTTTGTATGCCTGTATGTACATTAACGTCAAACAAATAGAATATTATTTTGATTTAAGAAGGATCAATAACGTTGATTAATAATTTTAATACTCTGACATGGTATTTTATATATATATATATATATATATATATATATATATGTATTAAATTATTATTAACAAAATATTAGCTTATTAGATATTAAGGTTAATATAATTTATATTACAATCTTATTTAAAAAATATATATATAATATAACGAGTATTAATATAAATATTAATAATATTAAATTATTATAAAGAAAATTAATTTATTAGATTTTAATAATTATATAATTAAATTTTAACCCAAAGGGTTAATAATTGCAAAAGAAGGAACTTGGAAACGGTCATTTGACAGCGCGTGGTAGATTCAGTGTTAAAATTTTATTTTAATCAGTTCGATTCTATTGTTTATATTAAACAAGATGAATAACGCTGGAATGGTATATCTAAATTCTTTAACACTCTAACTATAGGTTCGATATATTGAGTAGCATTCTTGACTCTATCTCTTTACAGAGGAATTGTATGTTTCTTGAAGTTCCGCACTATAAGATTCGTTCGTAAGAATGAAATTTCGTTGACATGCTCTAGGAACAATCATTCAAAACAGACTTCTTTTCACAACCATATTCGAACACTTCACGGCTATCATTTACAGCGGTATACTGCTAACAATATATTCAGTGATGTATATAAAATAAGATCATTTTCACACATTATTCAAGTTCTTCCACTTTACTAGGTGTATGCATAAGTTTTTTCCGGTTTTTTGATAAAAAAGAACACGTAATTTTCAAGGGAAATTAATTTTTTTTTTATTCAAAATATTGGCCATCGGTTTCTACACATTTCGTCCATCTTTCAGGTAATTTATGAATACCATGCCAGAAAAACTGCTTGTCTTTTGCGGCAAACCATTCGTCGAGCCATTTTCCAACTTCCTCGAAATTGCTGAAGTGCTGCTCTGCGAGCGCGTGCCCCATTGTCACGAAGAGGTGATAGTCAGATGGTGCCAGGTCTGGGGAGTACGGCGGGTGTGGTAGGATGTCCCATCCAAGTGATTTCATAGTGTCTTTCACTTGTTTTGCTGTGTGAGACGGCGCATTGTCGTGTAACAAAATCACTTTGCCATGTCTTTTGGCCCATTCCGGTCGTCTTTCAATTAATGCGTCGTTTAAATTAATCATTTGTTGGCGATAGCGTTGTGTATTAACAGTTTCTTCGGGTTTCAAAAGTTCATAATACACAATACCGGTCTGATCCCACCAGACACAGAGCATGGTCTTCTTGCCGAAGCGATTTGGTCTTGGTGTTGATGGACCGGCTTCGCCATGTGAAAGCCATGATTTTTTCCGCTTTGGGTTTTCAAAATAAATCCATTTTTCGTCACCCGTCACAATTCGATACAAAAAGGATTTCCTTTCGTAGCGTTGAAGCAGCATTTCACAAGTGACTTTGCGATTTTCCATTTGACGTTCATTCAAATTGTGTGGGACCCATTTACCGAGTTTGTTGATCTTTCCCATTGCTCGTAAACGTCTGCTGATTGTTTCTTGTGATACTTGTAATGCTTCTGCTAATTGCCGCTGAGTTTGAGTTGGGTCATCATCCAATAACTCCTGCAATTGCTCGTCTTCGCATTTTTGTGGTCTACCAGAGCGCTCACTGTCTTTCACATTGAAATCACCACTTTTAAATTGTCGAAACCATGTCTCACATGTTCTAATCGATGGAGCGTGTTCACCATATGTTTCTACCAACAAACGATGACTTTCGACAGCCTTTTTCTTTTGATGAAATAAGAAAAGCAATGCGTGCCGCAAATGTTCTTTTTCAGGCACAAAACTCGACATGATTACTGAACGATAAAACAAAGACGCCAGTTCTTGGCAGACTCAACTTATGTGTGTTTGTAGTTTTATGTTAGACGAACAAAATGGTATATGTGTCAAATTAATACGTTGCGTACTTTTCACTGGCGCCACCTCTTAGTCAAACCGGAAAGAACTTATGCATACACCTGGTAAAAGGAAAATATCGAAGCTATGGGGTTCCGAAATGAATCGACACGTCTTGAACCGCGTTTTCCGCGGGTAATATGATATACAAGAATCTTGTTGATTCTGTGGGAATCAACTCAATCAATTCAAGTTCTTTCACTTGAAAAGGAAAATATTGAAGCTATAGGGGTTTCGAAATGAATCGACACGTCTTGAACCGCGTTTTCTGCAGGTAATATGATCTACAAGAATCTTGTTGATTCTGTGGGAATATTTAATCCTTTGACGCGATCTCAGAGCAATCCATCAATACGAACGGGCGCGTTAGTCGCTTGTCTATCGTTGCGACTGGTCGGCCACAGACAAGCGACGGTAACAGTGCCCGGAGATTCGATACAATTCTTAGGGTTTAAAAAAATAATTTGCAAAGAATTGTCACGTTACACAAAACAATAATTTCCCTACTAAATCATTTGCTAAAACAGTAAAGATGTTACTGAATGAAAGATGCAGAGGGCGTCTGATATTTTGATAGATTCGTGAGAGCGTCTATAGACGTTTTTCGCAGTCAAAGGGTTAAACTAATATGAATTAACAGAATAATTATTAACACTTTACTGACCGGCGATTATTTCAAAATCTTTCAAGTTCATAATCCATCGCTGAAAACTTATCAATGGATACCCCAACGCTGACAGCAATTTTTATTGTAAATCAGCATGACATCCTCGATAACGTTGTCTAATAATCTGGTTACGAATTACAATGTAACGGCAGATTTTTAAGCCTCACTTCGTCACGGGGTAATTATTGAAAGACCTATTAATAGGCTTCCGGGCGGTAAAGTGTTAAGATTGACAACATGACCAGCCTCAATATTGTCGTTCTTCATATGGTGTGGGAAGCACATAACTGGCTTGAATCTAATTTACACTAAACCTACCACAGGGGTGAAACGACCCTTTTCAGTCATTTTATTTTACGCTTGTTAAAGTTGTAGAATGACCTTCATAGGAACCGATTCGTTAAATCTCTTTGTTCAATTACACTTTATAACGAAAATCGCAAATAAACTAAATTGAATCTTTGCAATTTTATAAGAAAATATACAGCCAATTTTAACACTCGGTAGGTTTAGTGTTAATATTTAATTTGAAAACCTTCCTTTCATTCAGGTACATAAAAATTTGAAAACAATTCATTAGTACCTACCAACATTGATATCTCCAATAAGGATTGCAAATCGTTTCATAACTTTTCGTATTACCAAGCTGTAGGATATACCAACTGACACTGATTCGCCTCTATTCGATGGCTGGTATCCGCTTTAGCGTTCGACGTTTAGGTTATGGTGTCTGAAAGTCTTCGAAGCTATTTCTATCCTTGAAGCAATTCACGAGAAGGTTGTAGAAAGCACTTTGCAAACTCCGTCTGTTAGAGTCTCGACGAACCTCGCTATCGTCTGAACGGTCCAAAAGGTCGATGTCGCAAGTCGCGAAGATCGGTTCATCGGCAGGGAGTCTCGAGTAAGTGACTATGCCGTAGCGAATCGACGATGGACAAATTTAAATCTCCACGGAAACGTCGGTTACGTTCAGTGTATATTTTACAAACGAGCGAACGCTGCAACTACAACGACGGAATCAAAAGCGTACAGGTGACTTTTAGTCACGCAAAGGCTGTCGCTGCTCCGTCCTCCAATCACGATCACGATCCAAGAGGAACAATTCGATTCCTGTCGTTCCGAGTACCAACGACGCCGTAAAGACGCAACGGTCTCGTGTTCAACGTTAAAGAATATTCCCGTAGCGGCGGTACACTTTAAGATCAATCGCATCCCCCTCTTTCTCTCTTTGTCACCCTCTCTCTTTCACCCTCGCCCTCTTTCTCTCTGGAGGATCAATCCCTACTCGATCCCCAGAAAGACCTCCTCCTCGATTCCCATTCTTCACCTTACCGGGCGACTGTTTTAAAACCGGGGATTCACCTACGGTCTTGATCCCCGGATCGTCAGCCGTCTGTGAACGATCAAAGGAAGAGTCGAGGGACGACAAGTTCGTGCCAATGGGCGAGCATTACGGCTTACTTGCTCCAAACACGATCATCGAATGGATCATTGAACAAGCTGGGCTACGACTGTTTCAGGAGTGACCATCTTGTTATCGCTGACGGTGTTCCTGAACCTCGTCGCCGAGACCCTGCCCCAGGTCTCCGACGCGATACCCCTGTTAGGTACATTGAGTTTCTGCAAGTTTAAACGTGTGTCAGTGTGAGTCTGTGCTGTGGTGGTTGGCAACGCTCCCCTCCGTTATACTCCCGACCTCCATATATTACTTCTTCGACTTCGTGTATTTCTTTGTTTTTTGTCCAAGTCAACAAGCTCGATCGGTCAGTTAGGCCACCGCCTAATTGAATGTCAAGCAGCGATCGAATCCGACGTCGCCTATTTATCTTGGAGCTATTTCCCAATCGAGGATGAGAAGCTTTTCAGCTCTTGTTGCTGCGCGAGACTAAACGTTCGATTGGAAATAGATTTTGGATAGCAGCTGTGTGCTTATGCTCACGATGCAGAGCTTTCTGTTAGCCCTTGTTGCTGCGTGCTGCCGAAGGTTTAGCAGAGATATTGACAGAAGTGTGACGGAATACGAAGTCGCCTATTGAGCCGGGAGCTATTCCCCAATCGAGGACGAGAAGCTTTTCTTCTCTCGCTGAGATATGCTAAACGATCGATTGGGAATAGATTTTGGATAGCTGTTGTGTGCTTATGCTCACGATGGAGAGCCTTGTGTTAGCCTTTGTTGCTGCACGCTGCCGAAGGTTTGGGAGAGATATTGAAGGAAGTGTGACAGAATACGCAGTCGCCTATTTAGCTGGGAACTATTCCCCAATCGAGGATAAGAAGCTTCTCGTCTTTTGTTGCTGCGCGATGCTAACCGTTCGATTGGGAATAGATTTTGGATAGTTGCTGTGTGCTCATGTTCACGATACAGAGTTTTCCGTTTGGCCTTGTTGTTGCGTGCTGCCGAAGGTTTGGTAGAGATATTGACAGAAGTGTGACCGAACACGAAATCGCCTATTTAGATGGTCTCTGTGTTCGTGCTGACGATGGAGAGCTTTTCGTTGGCTCTTCATGCAACGTAGTGCTAAAGGTTTCTTCTAGAAGCGTTGGGTGTCATGCGAGGTACAGTTGAAGTTTCTCGAGGGTAGGAGATCGTACCTGTTGATTGCGAGAAGTTGATCGTGTAAAGGATGGTTCGTTGCAAGCTGTCAACGACTGCTAGACTGCTGGATGTCTTTGGCAGCAATGGTTGTGGCTGTAATTTGAAGCCGCAAAATGATCCGAAGACACGAAGGGTTTCGATATACCGGGTGAGTCACCAAACGTTTGCACTTCAAATATTTTTATTGTTTCTAATGATACGTAAAATGTGGTACGGATAAAGTTGAATGGTACAATGAGGTTGACACGATGCCATAAAAAATTTTTGTTTTTATGTCATTGTTTTAGAGATATCAAGGTCAACTTGATTTTTTTTTTAAATGGAACCACCCTTTTTTAAACACCTACAATGATAGTCCCTTTCATTAGGAATTCAGTGATTATATTATTCCAAGGTCATTCAAGGTCAAGGACAGAAAAACGTATAAGACTTAGAATATGAAAGCAGAATACGTTTATCATGGTTGAGACTTTTAGTAAATAGTAAACATACTATGGTCGTAGTTAAAGTAAACATACTAAAGTCCTTCAATCTTACTGTTATTCAGCATTCTTATTTACTATCAGTATGTTTCCAAACGCGATTCCGCTATGTCGTATTCAATGACTGAAAAGTGTGATATGATCACGATTTACTATGAATGTAGACAAAATGCAAGTGCAGTCTCGATTACTTTATGAAGAAAGGTACCCCGAGCGAAACACTCCTTCTAGACAGACTTTCATTAATACGTACAGGTTGTATGGCTGACTATTAATGTCAGCTCCATTGTACCATTCAACTTTGTCCTTACCATATTTTACGTATCTTTAAAAACAACAAAGATATTTGAGGTGCAAACGTTTGGTGACTCACCCTGTATGTATTTTTTTAAGGAATTCGTTCGTGGTTGAACTTTCAAAATCTGACTGTGAAAAGATCCTTATGGGTAGCTGGTTTCTATCTGTTTTTATTTTTAATTATGCGATATTTCTTGAGAGTGATAGAGTGGTTGAGAAACTTGGAGCAACGTTCAGCAACAAGCGGCGAGTTCTTTTTTTTAAGAAATGAGAAGCATCGAGCTCCTTGGTGCTGCAGTGCAGATGTGCATAGTACCAACAGACGTTATAATTGTTTCTAGGCAGACAATAACGATTCCATCGCTCTGTGACGTTCGATTAGGGCGCAGCCAAATTAACTCGGTCTTTCGAACTGAAGAATTGCGACAATAAGGAGGCAACTCCACTTTTATTTTTGTTGTTCAGTTTGTTTAATGAATATAAATATAATCTCTCTCTTTCTTGGTGTAAGAGGAGCTGGCTCCACTGTGCGAAGGCACCGTGTCTTTATTGAGTCTAGTGCAATGATGACACATTTATTATTGAAAACGAATCAAATGAAAAGCAAAGGAGATATTTAATGAATTTCAAACACGCAGCAGTATTATGTTTGACTCTTTAAAACTATTTTGAAAATAAGTATATGCAGCTGCTGTACTTTGCAATTGATGCATATTAAATAAGTGTGCATAAAATGGTATGTTGTCTCTTTACAGCAGCCCTTTGGATTCTCCTTTCGTTGTCGTCCTTTCAATTATTTGATTCACTCGAGCCGTTTGCCTGCGATGTTCGTGTTTGCTGTTGGATTATTCTGATCGAATGGTGGATTATCTATGGTGGGCAGGAGCTCCTTTTCTTTCGATCCCCTCTTTCTTGCGCGCGACGTTGATCGATGAAGCGTAATGACTCGCTTCGAAGGAATGTAGTAATTTTAATGGAATGTTGCACTCGTTGTACTGGCATTATTTTGACACAAAGGAAATCGACGCGGAAGCTCGGGTATCTTGTGAAATTGTCTCTTTAATTACGTCGGGTTTCAATCGGTTCGGTATAAGCGATCAATTTGTGCACGATTGAAACGTTCATGCAGCGATTAATGAATGCATTGAATAGATTAATTAGGAAATTCGAACGTTTTTGCAAGGATAATTATTATTTTTCTGATTTAAGACAACTGCGAAGCGAAACTTTCTGCAGACATCAATTCATATACAGTGGGTCACAAAAGTATTCGGACATTCTTCAAACCTAAATAACTTTTTTAAGATTGGATCAAACGTTTTGACTTTTCTTGAGCAATTAGTTGCACTCATTTAATAAATGATATGCAAAATGAATTTTGTAAATATTGGAATTGATATGAATTACATGACCAATAAAAAAGGAACTTTTTAAATATTTTTTATTCAAGCCACGTACTAAAAATTTAAAAAACGCATCTGGTAGATCTATGATAGTTATACACATGCAGAAAAATTCATTGAAATCGATCGACATACACACGAGCTACATCGAAAATGGTGAAAATCGCAATTTTTCACGATTCTTGGTTAGTTTTTGCTTAACCTCTTAGGCACGGCCGAAATTTGCGCGGGGCTGTTTCTCTGTACGGCAGAGTTCAACACGAATTCTGTGTAAATGATACAACATTGCAATGTGTGACGGATAATGCTGTTCTCTACACGAGTACATTGGAATGAAGTGTTTGATCATAAAATTATAATTTTTCTTAAAGATGTGATACACGCATATTGACTTTAACAATTTACTTTAATAATTAATAATTAATAATTAGTGGCGCGTCGTTCAGAGATACGGCATCCGTGAAAGCCACTATAGTGGCGCGTCGTGCAGAAATATGACATCCGCGAAAGCCACTATAGTGGCGAATACTGCCTAAGAGGTTAAACTACAGAAATTCTTACATCATTCTACGCGTGTCATTTTCTCCCGAATCAATCGATTTTAGTGAAATTTTCAGCATATGCGTAACTAACACAGTAATTTCTACCAATTAGAATTATTTTAAAATTATTTTTGCATATGATTTAGTAAATCAATACTTCTAGTTGCTCCAGAAAAGTCAAGTCGTTTGGTTCAATTTTGAAAAAGTTATTTAGATTTAAAAAGTGTCCGAATACTTTTGTGAGCCACTGTACGTACTTGGCAAAATTAAATAGGTACGAATCAAAATAATTTTAAAGTTCGTTGAACAAGCAAACTTTTTCAAATTTCACAGATATCGGCTCGATTATTTATTTAAATTAGACAAACAGTTGCTACGGGTGTATTTAAATCTGCAAAATTTGTTTGCACGATACTGTTGAACATTAAGATAATAAATTTTGTAATTTATAAATCCTTATTAACTCAACGGAAAATATCATGATCTTATATTTCTAATTTATTTAAAGTGAAGTATATGCGCTTTAAGCTTCGAACGTTAATCTAACAACTTCAAACTGTAACGCAAAGATAAATTTGTAAAAATTTAAGTAGTGTGTAAAATCGAGAGAGGCTTGCGAAGATTCGCATGAAATATACAGTAGTGTAGTACGAAGCTGTGAAAGTTGACAGGAATGTGGTGCGAAACTGTAGGAAAACTTGTTAGCCCTTTCTTGGTGTTTCTTAACTCAATGTACAATTTTTCTTGGGATCAGCGGAGATTCTTAACGGGTGAAAATTCCTGATAACAATGTTCGAGTTCACACGTTGCTACTTTCCGCGAGGCACAAACAAACAAACAGTGTCGGCAGGAATTCTCTTTCTGTAGTTTCGAACGACTTTCCTTCAGACGTAGTTCGAAAACTTCGGCGCCAACTTGCCAGGATTTAATTGAATAAGTTCGTGCTTGAAACGAGACAGGCCGGTGTCACCTTGCGCCATCGGAAATCCAGTAACCCGAGCACGCCCGTACACCTGGTTGGGCTTTATCGCTCGTTTCCCTACCAACTATACAAATCTGAAGTAGCAACAGCCTCGATCAGTTTCGTTTTTGTCGCGCCGAGCTCCTATTGTCTGTACGCGAGAATTATTCCTGGTTCCTCGCATCTGCGAAACATTTCCACACTAATCCCCGCAAGCTCGGAATTGTATCAACGTGGAAAATTCAAAGGGAATCATAAACGAATTATTAACAATCATTTGCACTAATAAAATTGTTCAAAAAGCGACGCGAGCGTTTTCATAAAGATTGTTAAACCTTTAAAAATCAGCACGAGAGAAATGATTCTCTTTCTTCGCATCTGCAAAACACGTTTATTATTAAACGAATTATTAACCAGTTAACTGTGGCGATCTCTTTTCAAAGCGCGCATCTACAGTGGCTCACAAAAGTATTCGGACACTCTTCAAACCTAAATAACTTTTTTATGATTGGACTAAACGTCTTGACTTTTCTTGAGCAATTAGTTGAATTGATTTAATAAATGATATAGAAAATAAATTTTGTAAATATTGGAATTGATGTGAATTACATGACCAATAAAAAA
>CM052090.1:12942701-12955651 GCA_028453745.1 Agapostemon virescens | reverse complement strand
CGACGTGAGCGTTTTCATAAAGATTGTTAAACCTTTAAAAATCAGCACGGGAGAAATGTTTCTCGTTCTTCGCATCCGCGAAACAACACGTTTGCATACTAATCATAGGAAAACGTAAACGAATTATTAGTGATCGGGCACACTAAAGGAATTGTCTGAGAGTGCCGCGAGCATTTAATAGAAACGTTTAAATGTTTAAAAACTTTCGTAAAATGCTTAATCCCGTAAGCCTCCTTGAAATTGAAATGGCTTGTATCTACAAAGAGAAGCGTAAATGAATTGTTAATGAGCATGCGCAGTAAAGAAATTGTCTAAAAGTAACGCGGACATTCTCCTAAACGTTTTCGAATATTTAAAAATAACTGTGAAATTTCTTTAGGAAATAAACTCGGAAGAATAATTAACGAATAAATAAATTGATAAACAAATGCAGAAGTAGTGCAGAAAATCTTTTGTAAAAATGTAATGTTTATGGTGTAGAATTGTTTCATTTATTATTAAATTTAAAGTGAGAGTGAATTTCAGGTTTCCGCGTTACTCTGCCACCAAGTAGATCGGGGCGACTTTAGTCAGACAACAAACTGTCTACGCATTAGCAAAACGTTAATAACGAACAAACTTGGTAGCGGTCACTTTCTAAAAAATTATTTATTGATTCTAAAATTGTTTAATACAAATTTGAGTAAATAATAATGTAAATTGCGTGTAAGTTGCAATAAATAATAAAGAAAAATGTCTACGATCAAAACTACAATATTCGACGTTAAAAAATGATAAACACGATCTTTATGATTGGCACTGTTTCCAATGTTAGTTGTTAATCACGTATATTTTTTTAAATCGATGCTACATATTTTTAAAGTATTATTGTCACATCCGATATCGAAACGGTTCGTATAATTCGAGAGACAAGATTAAATTTCGATGTACTTCGCGATAAATGAAAATCGGAACAATCTGGGTGGCACAATGTTATACAATGTACCTATCTATAAACTGATATACGTTGCCTCAAAATTTAATGGTAGTCATCTCTTATTAATGGCACACGTTATTGCTGGAATAAAACCTAATGTCTCGGCAAACCAAATTGCTCACGGTAATGTATCCATTGACCGAATTTCGATTTCTGAGCTCGAGTCGCTCTAAGCTCATAGTGCATCATGTTAAGAATTGTAAACTTAAAAACACATTTTAACTATGTCGCATCGACAATGCCCAAAATTACGTCAATCAAGCAATTCTATCTCAGACGTTCTCATTTTTTATTCGAGCAGAGATACTTGGATATTTTATTTTTTTACACACATAGATATATAATGGAACTTTAAAGATTAATATTTTTTAATCACTATACATCGCTCTTAAATGATACATACGTGGAGCAAGCAAAGTTTTTCATTCTAAGTCATTTTTCCTGTTTTATTACAAATGAACGTCGGCGTGCGCGGCGCTTCTAACAAGTCAAGCAAAGGAACTAGGTCCCAATTAACATGCAAATACATGGAACCTTACTTAAAAGCTGTGGCCATGGTTCACTTATAGGGTGGTTTAAATGCAAAAGGATATCCCAACAAAGTTTGATCGCTCGTCTATCCCCTTTCTAGACCTGCTTGCTCAAACTGTTGGAACCACAGGTCGATCATATTCTCAGAGTGCCCTCTATATCCATTATTATGCAAAAATGATTACATTATATTTTAGAAGGGCTGTTAAACCTTTCACAGCAATTCCTATAAACTTTGCCCCGACAAGCAAGTCCAATCACCTTTCAAAGTGGAATTTTATGTCTTACTGAAAATTGACCCAAAGGCAACTGCTTTTATAGAATATACGACAGTTGTTTTTATTTCATTTTGTCTTAACATCTTTGTTGCACCAAGGCACAGGAGTTCAACGAATTTCAATCTTAACACGCTGGATTTACAAAGCCCTAGAAGTGAATATTTTAAAAACTATCAAAGTAACGAGTATAATTCTGCCGAAATATTCGGCCCATTTGTTATAACATATTTTCAAAGACATCATTTCGTTAAGTCCTCATGGACGAGTCTTTATGAACTCTGTAAATGGGAATTAACACTAGAACCACGGAACACTAAACTAGACTAATATACATGCTTTATAATAATGACAATTTTGCAATTATTTAAATTTTGTACAACATTTATGTTAATATGTGCTTTAATGAAAACGTTCAATGCAAAGGTTTTCGTGAAAACATTCTTATCGTTACAAATTTTATGAAAAATTTGTAAGAAGTGATTTTGACCACACAAGATTTATATTAATATGTGATTTATCGAGAACGTTCAATGCAAAGGTTTTCGTGAAAACATTCTTATCATTACAAAATTTATGAAAAATTAGTAAGAAGTTATTCTGACCGTATAACATTTATGTTGACATGTACTGTAATGAAAACGTTCGACGAAAAGAATTTCGTAAAAACATTCTTACAATTAAAAAATTGATGAAAAATGAGTAAAAAGTGATTTTGACCAGTCTGGTAGTTCCAGTATTAAAAACATTAGACCTAATCATTTTAGCTGGTCCCACTCAGTGTTAAGAAGACCGCATGGTGAATATTTTCAGAAATTGTATATTGCACGTATAACTATGATCTTGAACCACAATGCGGCAGTACATTGAGAAACAGATGCACGAAGGCGAATTTCAGCTTGTCGGACAGCTGTCAATTCGCACGGGCCGTTTTTCCGTATTCTTTCCCGGCGTGCCTCGCCTCCGTTCACATCGACGTCGGTTTTATCGTCGATCGAAGTAAATTAAAACGGTTCGGTCGTTCGCATCGTTATGTATTCGTTGTCGATCGACGTCTTTGTTTCGGTGACACGTTCCCTTGCACTCCGTTCGCGGACTCGGTCAATATTTCCCGTTCTCGCCACTATCTACCCATTAACCACCCCGTAACCATCTCTATCCATCGGTCTACACCTCCGCTCCAAAGAAACCGACGTGGCTTCCTTCGTAATGGATGACACTCGCCGGTATTGGAACGCGCGAAACGATCGAGAAATTAATTAAACGGAATCAAGACACGCCGCGGGAACGTCCATCTAGGAAAAACGAGCCCTCGGTTATTTGTCTTCGGAAAGTACACTATGCATTGATCCTCCGGCACACAGTGAGCAGCAAACTTGAACCGGTAAAATCATTTTTTCATCAATTAGCATTCCATTAGTCAGGACCACGAAGGAATTAAAGGACACCTGCTTTATTTACGCTTGAGAAAAGTTCAATATTCTGAATCGGCTATATTTAGCTCACTAGTTATCGTGATTTATTCCTGAATTCATCTTGTAGTAATACAGAATAATAATAAAAAATATATTTAATATTTAGAAACCTTGAAGACAAAGTATGGATGGAAATAGAAATGGTAATAATCAATGGTAAGACCAGATGAATTTACATCTACTAGTCTTAAAGTTTTGTAAATCTGATACACACTAATTTTATATCAAATAATAAACAAAACACGGCAAGTTATAACAATGATACTAATACTAAAGAAAATGTGCTTACAGTCCCAGACCATATTATTGTCACCTCTTGTCTATATTAACACAATAGATCTACCAAACCAGTCATTTTGACTGGTCCCTAGTTTTTTCTTTCGCAATTATTGAAGTTATAAAAATGTTTTCATCCGACATTTTCAAATGTACTTCTTTAATGAAGCACGTATTACAAGAAAAATTGTATGAAGTTTGAATAGGTGTTAGTGTCGTTATTATTAGAAAGCAGTGTAACATCGTTGGATTTATTATTCGGTAGTTCTAGTGTTAAGCACAGCTTAGCTAACACCAATTTTCTGGAAAAGCTAAACTTACCATAAAATGACCCTTTCTAGATTTTCTATTTTATAATTACTGAAGTTATAAATTTGCCTTCACAGAAATCGATTCAGATTTTTTTTATTGCAACATACATTGTAATAAAAATTGTACAAAATCCAAGTAAATTAATTCTTATCACTTTTATAAGTACAATATACATTGGCAAATTTTACTGCTCAGTAGATTTAGTGTTAAATAGAATATTAAATATATTTTTTATTATAACTCGTAAAATAAACGTTTCTTAAATTCTGGTTAATGGGAAAGTATGTCCTCTTGAATTTGGTGTGATCCTATGTAATCGAATATAATGATTATCTGCATAAATGGATTAATTGCTGCAATTGTTTTCTTCTCTGTAGACAAACTAGCTAAAGTTTGCACATTTATAGAATGCAACTAGTTAAGTGCCAAATATCAATGCCGAAAGTATCTTAAAAATTACAACAGTTCAATTGGCAAATTCAAAATTAGAAAGTTCGAGACAAAAAATGAAAATCGTGCTGGATACTATTTCAACCTTGCATTGTTATAATTTTATTTTGGAAGCAAAACGTTAATAATTCATGATAAAAAATTATGTTGGATATTGATTATCATTTATGTCTAGACGTTGGTTAATGGAAAAAGTAAAATGTGGAAAATAGTAAATTTTTGTTGAATAATATAGAAAAATTCTATCTTTTCCTATGACATCGTTATTCTCCTCATTACAACGTTGCGCATCGATGCATTTTCATGATTCAGTTTCTGTACTTCCACTTGTCTGTTTTCTTTTTCAAATAATGCAAATTTGCAACGATCACCGGTTTGTACTTTCGGTGGGAAAAGGCGAATTAGGTTTGTGTGGCGTTGCTGTTGAAAGTTTCAACGCACAATGAAAAATTCAAATGGTTGATGGGATTTCTTTGTTATACTTTTTCCAAATTTTACACGGAACTCCATTTAACGGTTTAATGCAATTTTTAACATCGACGCCAGGGAACGTGTCGATTTTATACGCAAATGAACAAAGTGAAATGCTGCGTGAAATATTTGAAAAACTTCATTAATACATTGAAATTTTGATACATTGTACCAGTCTTTTATTTCAGCGATATTCTAGTCAAATTTTTTCATACAGAACATATAAAGAAAAATATCGATCAGCTCACAAGAATTTACAATTGCTTATTTTAAAAGAAAGACGACAGTGCATTTTCCATGTATTAGAAATTGTTAGATGAAACAAATAAATTCATAAGAACATAGATGTTTTAACCCTTAGCACTCCAATGGCGCCTTGAACACATTAACTGCCCAACTAACGACCTTAAAAATTCTATAAAATCAAATTAATTTATTTAATGAAGCAGCGATTGAAAACATTAAATGTATGGCATATAGATGTCTATCAACTTTCTTGTATTCTTCAGATATCAACTAAATTGAATGCAACGAATATATTAACATACAAATTTATTTTGAAACATAGACAAATAATTCTGTCACCTATATATGGGTGACATGGCAGTCAAAGTGCTAAGGAGACTCCATAAATTATCATACTAATATTCAAAACAATTTTTACATCGCTATATTTGCATTTTAAAAATCGATAGAAGGCTGTGGCAGGGTTTGGAGGTTATTTTCGCTCCCGACGGTATTTTGATCGAACTTGGAATATGGGAAAGCCTACTCGAAAAGACCCCCGTCTGCAAAGTTTCAGCCCCATATCTCATCTGTAAGGGTAGTTATCGAGAAAAATCAAAAAACGAGTTCTTGGCACATTTTCCCTATTTATTAATTAACTAATTAATTAAAAATTCTGACATATTTCGGATACTATGCCACATGTTAGGTATTATTTTCAGGTTTTTTCGTTGCAAACTCTGGTTTTAAACAACGAAAAACATTAAAAAATACAGATTTCATATAGCAATCTTAAGTTGAACACCGCAGATTTAATTTAGCAATGAGATATAATCATAAGTATTATGCTCAATTCTTTTCAAATTCCTGAGAGCGGGACAGCATAGCTAATAAAAATTATAACCACTTTTTTCGGCGTTTTTTAAAAGTTATACTCATTTTTTCTGAATCTAAAAAATATATTATGTAATATTGAACGTTCCTGCATTCAGAAAGAAATTTTCCAGATTTTTAAACTTGCGTACTGTAAAAAATTAAAATAATATTATATACGATATATTCCAATGTTTCGAAAATGATTTCAATGGAGTCGGTTGGCGCAGCAGCTATGGTCCCTGACTGCGGAACCGCTGGATTCTTTTTGGACCAGGTTCGAATCGCAGTCAGGGAATCACCTCCAAACCCGGCCATAGCCTTTCAAGCCTTCAGAAAAGAAAAATAATCACGTGCAGTGAAACTATCGAAGATCAAAAAATGTCTCGATTTTAACCTAAAAATTGCTCGGAGCGCAAAGGGTTAATACTTAAAATTACAACCATAAACGTCGCAGTATGTAACACTGCGACCTGCAGTCGTTATTTATAGTTCCCTTTAGCGATGACACATTTATGAGATTATTATACCCATGGAAACGATATTACACGAAAATCATAATCGCGCTGGTACGTATTAAGTGGGAATTACATGAACGCGTGTGCTTATGCAATGATCACTCGCGTAATCAAGTCCTTTGAATGTACACAATGATAATTACGATCTCCAAAACGAACCAATTCGTACTCTCGCAATGCCGAAACACAAATCCGCGAGGCGGCAAGGTACATGGGCGCAGTCGATGCTGCACGATCCTCTGAAACTCTTATGACAGTCTTCGCGCTTTATTTCATTCTGACGGTTCGCATCGCGTCCGATGAAGTTGGCATAGTTTCGCAGAAAATCATCTTCGCCGTTACAAAGTGCTCGTTAATTGGCAGCGTCGGACCATGCAGTTTCTCAGAGAAGTTCGAAAGGTGTGCAAAGTGACGCGTCGCGAGATACGTTCACTTAATTATCGTACTTAGCTCGAGAACGTGTACCGGCAAAGTGACCTTAAACGTATTTACTCTTCTCCTGTCTCGCGATTGAACCTCTCAAACGATGTAACAGACCTGTCTGTAACTCCTTCGATCATCAGTCGGACGAAAAATTACTTTCAGAAATATTTCAGACGATAGAAACTTCTCTCTCTCGAATCGGAGCAAGCGAACTTTAGACTTTGCTTCGCGTTTTCATTTCAATTTTGTTCAGTTTTTCTGTTATCAGTCGTCTGATAACGCTGGTACAATGCTCGAAGAAATTTTTATAGCAATTCTATTAGCCGTCAATATTATTCGTTTCTGTAAATTCGTGGCTGTACTACTGATTTTCTGTTTCAAAATCAAAAAATTTCATAAATATTTTCATTAAAAATGAAACACTGCGGTCGTACGAGATTACATAACAATGTTTACACAGTTTATAAATAATACATCGATTTAAACAATACACTGTTCTTTCGAAAACGGTAGAAAATATTTCAAATTGATAGAATAGATTGGACGAAAATAAAACCAGATATGAAATGGCTGTTTCTTATATCCGCCGAAGAGAAGGTTAATCAAGGCACAATATTAATTGAGCCGTTTATTTTTAAAGTGGCCTAAGTCCATTTATACTTAAATTGAGATATTTAAGGGTTTGTGTTTCAATGCAATTAAAAATATACGTACAGAATACTAATGAGTCATACTGCTTAAGTGTATCTAAAAGTGTTAAATTTATAGTTCCTATTAAAATAATGGCAATTATTAAGTAAATAATATGCGTTTTCTTACCAAGAATGGAGTTAGGCCACTTTCAAAATTAACAACCAGATTCGTTAGAAAATTTGAAGGAACCCAAGTCCATTCAACATAATTTAAAATGCTTCAAATTGAAAAAAACAATACTCATTTTATTTTACATATCTTTACAACACTTCAAAAACATTATTTATGCGATTCAAAACAATTCACTACTCATCTACATTTTGTGTGTGTGAAAGGGATTTGAAGAAATCATGATGTTCCGGTGGTATATATTGTAATAGGTCAATTATGTCCTTAAATTTTGCTGTTGTAATTTGTCTGATATTTTTATACAGTGGTGTCAATACAATATTTTCGAACTTTTTTGGTCTACCCCGACGTGGTAATAAATTCAGGACTTTAAAATTTTCGTTCTTATTCATTGATGTCTTATAGAAAATTTTATACGGTTCAATTCTCTTTCTTTTTCGATTTTCTTTGAAATCATTAGTTACTAATTCTTCTTCACTATCTGAACTAAATGGTCTTGTCGTTTTGTTCTTCCCCATGGGTGAAATAATTTCTAAAATTTAATATTAAATTTTAAGTTTTATATTTAATTGTAAGTACATAATATGTATATTGCGTAAATTTTGTTTAACTGCATTAATTAAACGTACTGATTATTCAACTAATGCAATTGTACAAAAACTGAGGTTAACTTGTTAAATACTAATTAATTAAAATTACCTTCATCACTGCCTTCGGACATTATCAATGATAAATATCTTAATTTAAGTATAAATGGACTTAGGCCACTCTCAAAATAAACGGCTCAATTATTGAACTCACTCTGAAAACTTATGTGTCCAGAATTATCGTATTTACTCGGAATATAAGTAACCTTAAATGCTTTATTGATAGATAACTTGAAGTTGTATATGTAACCACGGGCAACCAGAAATAATTGACAAATAGACTTAGGCCACTTTCAAAATAAACGGCTCAATTATGTGTGATCGACTATAAGAGAAGTTTGCTGTTATTTGTTTCTGTCAACGATTTCTTTCATTCTTTTCATGCAATGTTTCATTTAAAGTCATAGTGCAGTGTAACAGCGTAAACGAAATTAAAAGTATGAAATTAAATCACTCTTACATTTCGAAATTAACGATAGTTCTTGCATACAAATTAGAATACCGTTGCGAAAATTTCGACTTTCCCAAACCTTGAATTTAAAATGAAATATTTCCTCATGTATATTTGAATGTGAGTAAAGCTACCTACGAATATCGTACACATTTTTCTTTTATGAAGCAAAACTGTTACATGCGCGCTGAATGTTATAATTACTTTGTATAAGAACCCTTCGTAACATCGAGCTTTATTTAAATTCGTCCTCTAAGCACGAAAGTTTCGATTTCAATCATTCGACGAACTCGAAAATGCTTTTAGCAATTTGTTATTTCGCAATTAATATGAAATACAAGCGTTAACGTTGACACTCGAATCCTACCTTGTTCGTTATTGAAATCGATTGCTGTAGACAACGATAATAAAAATTTCAAATTGATACGAGTTTATAAAATATATAAAAATCGCCTACTTCTGCATCGAAACGTATTTAATCAGTCGCATTAAATGGAACAATTTAAACACTGATATAAACTACTATAATAAATAATTTAAAAATTTCGTATTACTCATCTGATAAAACGAAAACTTAACAACCTACAAAACAATGTTCGACACTATCAAAATCGAAAGATCAAAGCATTTAGATGCACCGTCGCAGCGAAAATTCTCTACGGTTGTTCCAACGTGGTTTTCACAACCCTCTTTCAATTAGTATTCTTTTTAGCGGCGGCCATTACGGTGCGCCATCTATTTCTTGGCGAATCTTACCGTTTCCGCTCTGAGACAAGTACTTTAATTATCCTGGCCTTTGTATTCGTGTGCGAATTTAAAAAGCACGAACTGCTTTCTCGCTCGTGCCTGAAGAGCTTCAATTATATTGAAAAAGCCGGCGCCACTTGCCGCAAACCACGACTGACACTTTCGCTCAGTATCTGATCCTTTTCATTCGAGCTGCTTCAATGACAATTCGTGCAAAAACCATCGTTCGCTTTGTCATACGAATTCGTCTCGCCTCGATCACGTTCCGCAGGACCTAGAACACGTTTTCGTTTTCGCTGCCGAGCATGAAATTGACAAGTGTACGTTGTCTTATTAAAATTACACAATTTCATTCATTTCGATTTTGTACGAAATTTTATTATAATATACGAATAGACAAAAAAAATGTATCGAATTGATTTCTACGAAGGCAATTTTATAACTTCAATCATTGTAAAATAAAAAATCTTGGAAAGATTGTATGATTCAACTTGATAGGTTTTTGTCGGACATAAAAATTTCTACGTATTCGCGAACATTAATACAACGATTTGTGATTGTTGCACAATTACTGTGTTTTTTTTTTAAGTATATCAAGGAGAGTCAAACTACCTTAATCAGATTTTTTATTTTACGATTATTCAAGTTATAAAATGACTTTCATAGAAATCGATTTAATAAATTTATTAGGTGATATTATGTAATAAAAATTGCACAATTCTAAATATATTGAATCACGCAATTTTTATAGGACAGTATACACTGGCCAATTTTAATGCTCGGTAGGTTCAGTATTTTATCTAGTTCTAAAATATTTATATTTAATCTGTAAATATTGTTTAATATTATCCACAGTATGTAAGTGCGGAGTGTATACTTGTTTGAACAGGTTATATAGTATAAAACACTTATTTGTTATTATTTCTACAATAAGGAACTGCAAGCAAGTGGATATTGTAATTGAAATATTAAAAATTCAATGTTGTTTTATTCTTGCATATACGATCATGATGTCTTCAGAAAACCGTACACTAAATGTCACGTATGAAATACAATTACTATATTACAACGTAGGATAATCGACTAAAATGTTGAACGTTGAAAAATGAGTGCATCATTCTATCCACGGTAATGATTCGATACATGTACAAAATTCGAACACATAATTCTTTGCTCTCTTACTACTGGCATTGAACGTAGAAAAGTGTTGTAACTATAAAACCTTGATAATGCGATTCTAAACTATTTATCAACATATTCGTCACACTTTTCACATTAAAACGATATCAAACATGACAACATGCAATTTGGATCGCATTTACTTGTTTAACATTAAATCTACCACCGCGGTTCAAATGATCCTCCTAAAATTTTTTATTTTATAATTATTGAAGTTAGAAAGTTGTCTTCATAAGAATCGATTCGATAGATCCCTTTATTAAATTATACTTTGTAATAAAAATCGCAAATAATCCAGAAAAATTAAATCTTGGCGTTTCTATAAGACAACACACACCGGGTAATTTCAATTCTCGATACGTTTAATGTTAATACCCCACGCAAAACCTCGATTATCCTAATCAATCCATATATAGAATAATTAAAAATTGAGGTCTCGTTGTAGTTAATTACACAAATACGATCCAAATTCTACACCTAGTTTGGTCTAATTTTAATTTAAAAAAGTGTCTAAAATATGTTGATATTTAGGTTAGGTCTCATTTAAAAATAGTTACAACCAAAAGAGTTGTAGCACCGAGTCGTGTTATACCTTTCAACGAAGCTTCTAGGTCCCTGAAACGGTACGAACCTCGATAGTATTATAGTTTCACGTGTATCGAAGCATTCCCGGAATCAATGACCATGAGAGACAATTTGCAATTTGCACGGCATTCATTGCTCCGCGCAAAGACGAAAGAAGATCCGCGAGTTTATGCTTCACCCGTTAATGCCAGCACCCGCAGCCTGATAATTGCTCGAACTCTACAATCCGGCCAATTATAGAGGTTTAACTTAATGCGGCCTGTCTAAAGATCGTCCCGTTTGGAGTCGCGTTGAATATTTCACGGTTGACGTTGATCATTTTCGTTTGTCCCGTAAATAAATACGCTGAAAAACTGCTAGGAACAATTGAAAGGGATCCTTCCGAGACGAGGGGGCCCCGTCGTTGTCGCGACGAGAATACAATTCCTTTTCATCCCCCTTCTAAACCTCCCCCAGCCCATCCACCCATCCGCCCATCTCTTGCCCTGCCAGTTCTTTCCGTTTGTTTCGTTGTTTTCATACGCGGCCGATTGTTCCTCAACAAATCTTCGTTTTGTTATCTCCGCGGGAACGATAATTGCCTGGCTTCGTGTCTCTCCGAGATGAAATAACAACGGCAGATGAACTCCAGTACCGTCATTTTTCACTCCGACTTTCAATCTCTGTTCCGTGATTACTATTCCAGTTGCTCTTCCTTTTTTCCCTTTTTTTTTTAAAGAGCGGTCCCAGTGTCAGGGAACCGGATCGCACAGATGGAAACGTGATTTTTGCTCTCGTTGCATGATACTTCCGGGCGAACCGCCAATGAACTTCCGAAGAAACATTGCAACATAGGCGACTCGATTTAGTCGTTAACCTCTTAGGTACGATGCGCCCCACTGTAGAGGCATTCGAGGATGTCCGTGTTTTAAAATATGTCACACTAGATCGTTGTTG
The DNA here is from genome assembly GCA_028453745.1 of Agapostemon virescens. Lineage (NCBI taxonomy): Eukaryota > Metazoa > Arthropoda > Insecta > Hymenoptera > Halictidae > Agapostemon > Agapostemon virescens. Next base: position 12,943,479 of record CM052090.1, on the reverse strand, counting down.
CGACGGCAACATCGAAGGTTGTACGTGCCTAACCCTGTCCTTAGAAATTTGTAACGCATAAATGAAAATCAGGCAGGAAGTACGAAATACGACACTGCGCCGCACGCGAACAGATTTACCGAACGAATTTCAAGTGCAACGCACTTGTAGACACGCAAATCAGATAACTCTGCAATAAATCATGACAATCCCTCATTGACCGGTTCCCATTCCTTCAGGTACAAGCTATCGAGCACACTCCATCCATTATTCCTACAACCAATTAACACGTTGAATGCCGAGCGAATTTTATGTACTTCAGACAAATTTAATTTATTTCATTCATAGAAGTGATCTGTGTTATTAAAAAGAATTGTTAGTTACCGCATAAAGAAGTTCTCACCTCATACTACAATCTGGTTAACTTCCACAATAATAAATATATGTTCAATGCCTTCAATTTAATTATAATCATTCTTAAACGACGCAATGCTGCCGGTCACCGGTGACCACCGTGGCATTAAACGTGTTAAATAACGCTACATTCCTCCGCGTCACACTACTCTTAAGCAAGCACGACAAAACCGAGGTGACGACGGACAGAATGCAACAAGACTCGTCAGACGAATACAGAAATCGCGAAGAGATAATACAGAAATAGCGAAGAACACAAATATCAGACGAATACAGAAATTGCGAAGAACACGAACATCGGACAAATACAGAAATCGCGAAGAGACAATATCGAAATCGCGAAGAACACAAATATCAGACGAATACAGAAATGGCGAAGAACACG
>CM052090.1:12908332-12942221 GCA_028453745.1 Agapostemon virescens | reverse complement strand
TGTTATGTCGTGTTTTTTAATGAAATTTCAAAGTCACCGATGTTTTTTTTAAATGGAATAGTATATTTTCCTTAAGATAGCATGATAGACAATAAAAACCTGAATTTAGTGGATACCACCTTTTTGACCTTGAAATGACCTTAAGCAAGAATAATCATATCGAAGCGGATGAAATGTGGAAGTTTAAAACTTACGTGTTTCAGCAAAGATTGAGCGTTGTTTACGTCGTGTTGACCTTTACATATCATAATAAATCATACTAAATCATAATAAATGTTCGAAATGTTGACATTTATGCAATGTTGCAATCTTTTAATAAATGATCTGTAGGCATTGTCGATTTCCTGAGATGTAATTGAAGCACATGCTGCAGTAATCCTTTGCCGCATATCTTCTGGCGTTGTGGGTTTCCACTACCGGTATTTATAAATTGTTTTACCACGATGGAAAATGCGTGTAACAAAGGACAAATACGATTCACAAATTTTTCACGATACAAACGTACTGCTTGCCTCAAAGATTGGTGGCTTTCGCCATAATTGAAAACCATATCGATTCGTTCCTGTACAGTATAAAGCATTGTTATCACTTTCACGTTTCGAACTCGAATAATGCAGAAGGAACAACGTACTTATTCTAATCAATTAACCTTCTGTTAACGATCTCAATGATACATACTCTAACATAAACATACGCTATTTACTATGAAAACTACTTCGAACATTTATTATGATATATAAAGGTCAACCCGACGTAAACAACGCGCGATCTTTGCTGAAACACGTAAGTTTTAAACTTTCACATTTCATCGGCTTCAACATGATTATCTTTGCTCAAGGTCATTTCAAGGTCAAAAAGGTGGTATCCACTAAATTCAGTTTTTTATTGTCTATTGTGCTATCGTAAGAAAAATATACTATTCCATTTAAAAAAACATCGGTGACCTTGAAATTTCATTAATAAACAAGACATAAAAAATTTTTTTCTTCACCATTATATTGTCCCCCTGCAATAGTGTCACTTTGTCCTGTGAATTTTTCTGATAGGACTGTAAATACGAAAGATATTTAGGTGTTCCCATTTATGTGGGACACCCTGTATAACACAAGCCAAAAGAGTGAGACATTATAAAGCACGTAGTATTAAACCAATAAGCTTGTAATAATAGATAAACCGTTGTTAAAGTAAATTATTCAAGTCAAAGTATATGGCGCCGCGTTTATACAACTATTACAAATTATTCATTATTTACAGTAAAATACAATACGGATTAGGTTTATCGACTACTCTCGATTTTCTGTCGCTGTAACGGATCCGTGACAACCCCTATCTTCTATTATTATTTCCTTAACATTAGAACTACCGAACAATAAATCCAACGATATATATTGCTCTGTAATAATAACGAGACTGCATCTATTAAAACTTCATACAATACTTATTGTAAGGTATACATCATTAAAGAAGTACAACCGAAAATTTCTGATGAAAACATTTTTGTAACTTCAATAATTGGGAAAGAAAAAACTAGGAACCAGTCAAAATGACTGGTTTGGTAGTTCTAGTGTTAAGGGTTGTTCACCTCAAAGTAATTTTTCATTATTACAATTTCATACGGACAGCCGCCGTAACGATATTTTTAATAAAAATTGTAATTTAGTTATAAAAAAAATGCATTGCAATGTGCTCGCGTGGAGAACAACATTACCCGTCACACATTGCAGTGCTGTATCGTTTACGCGTGATTCGCGCCAAACTTTGCCGTACCGTGAAACAGCCCCGCGTAAAATACAGCCGTACCTGAGAGGTTAATATCAGATTTACGTCGCAATGGCGGGTTCTAATGTTTTCTAATATTTCGTGTAAGCAAAGTTTCAGCTCCTATGCAGGACGTATGAATGAATTTGTCATTCGCCTAATTTCATCGAAGTAACGTAGAATTAATCGAAATTTAAAATGAAGAAATTAGCGTCGATTTTCGCGACGATGAATGCACAGACGTTTCACAGCGCAACGCGATTTTCGCGGGCGTGAACGCGAAACAATCCGGTTAATGAGACCGAAAAGTCACGTTTGCTTTAACTTTTTCAATTAGCGAATTGAATATCTGTTTGATCTCGGTTCCTCTGATGCGTTTTATGAAAATTGGTATTTGCAGAGGCGTGCACGACCTATCGATGGTCTTATGCACAAATATAGACGGTAATGGCGAAAACGTGTTACCAGGGATCAAATAATGAAATCAAACGTTCCGAGTGTCATATTTGATACACGGTTTTAATCACGGAACCGTTTTGCGGCCGATTCTTGAAACGTTGTTCCCTCACTGGCCCCGAATTCGCGGTACTCGTACCATCAACGACGGTTCCAGGAAACAACAAATTATTTCGAAACGAAAGCTCGTGTATCAATCATCGTTACTATGAATCGCTTCCACTCTACTCTGAATTTTTTCGACTGAAAAAGTTCGGAACGTTGTCCAACTATTATTACTACATGTTACAATGCGCTCCCCTTGAGATTGGAATTCAGTTCTATATCGTTTAACTGTCTGTGAAGTATAAGTGAGAAGCGCAAGTGCGTTGAGCACGAAGTTTGAAAATATCTGCTGTGAAAATTGATGCAACAATTTTTTTGACGTGGAACAATATTTCCGAGATCACAAATTAAAAAAGAATTACAGTTTGGTAATTAAAAGGGCAATCTACAATTTTTATAAAAATTGAAATTTCAAATGTTCAGTACTTTTTCATATGGAAACCCTTGACTTTTATTGCAAGGATTTTTTTCGGTTGATATTTGTTGTGATGTGAACGAAATTCTTTGGAAATTTTCGTTTCGTCGAAAACGATGCGAGTGTTTAATATTTATGAAAAATGTTTTAACTTAAATATTTCTCATGACAACCCATCAAATTCGCATAAAGGTTTATTTAGGTTTGTTAGACTGTACATGAGTTTCTAAAGAATTCTGTGGAAATTTATATTGCAAATACAAGGTATTAACCCTTTGCACTCGAACGGTGACTGTGAAGGACCAGTAAATATTGTCATACCATATTTAAAACGGTTATCATATTATTAAATTCGTCTGTATTTTATAAATTGTTAAAAATTCAACTGTTTTATGAGCAAGTATGATTAATATCGGGTGCACAGTGTAAAAAGGATTGCACGAGATAAAAATGGTCGAGGTTGAAATACATCTCTTAATTTGAGAATTAAAGTTGCTTCGAGTGCAAAGGGTTAAAAATTAACAAAATTGTTTCTATACAAATATAGATGCAATATAAAAATATAGATGAACAACTAAGGTATTCTTCTATAGTTTATCTTTGCTGTTGCAAATAAAATTGGAGAAATAAGACAAATTTTTTGAACTATTCAAGAGATGCAATAAAAGGAAAACATTGGTCAAAAAACTAATGTCTAAATTTTCGAAAAAAATAAATGCCAATATCGCTCAACGAATGGTACAACGTGGCCATTATTTTTAATCGGATTGTCGATTTAATCGTTAACAATCTCGGTAGGTCTGTCAAAATGTTTATCATCAATAATACTAAAATCTACATCACGAAACTTTTCGAACTATCACTGCACCATCCTTCCATGCACAGCATCATTACCACGCACATTACAAATTTCGTTTGTTGCTACATCACATTTTTACCTTTGCAAACATAAAATAGAATAATTGCACAACAGTGCATCTTCTCGTTGTTCATCCTCAAACCAACCATCAAAATCCTTTCATATCATCGCTGAAAGGATTACAAATACTGAAATACCAAGTATCACGAGCTTAAATTAAAGTAACACAACTTTTTATCCAGGTTTTACAATTTCTAAAGTCTACTTATGTTAATTCTATTATTTCAGTTCTAATTCTAGATTTTAATTCATTATTAACATTCCATACACTGTTTCCACCAAAGTTGTCAAAAGACATTTTGCAAAATTTCAAGTAAAAATTGATTCAGATTGCAATAACGCATTCAAGGCAAATTATTCGATAAATCCACTTTATTTGATATATTTCAATATATTATTAAATTATTAATTTTGGTTATTGAACAGCCAACGTGTTGCCACGGCAACACCAAAGGTTGAGCGTGCCTATCCCTGTCTTGAATTCCGAAATCGTGAACAGAATAGAACTTGAAACCTAAAAATCGTGAACTAACAAACTAACAAGTATTACAACGCGAACCGATAGAAACATAGAAGTTACAACACAGAAATCCCGAACATTCTGAAGTTGAAAATAAACAAAATCACAACCACTATAATCGTGTAGTCATTACGCGACCAAGGTGTTCAGCGACATTCCGTGTACGCTGAAAAGAAGGCATCATCGATGTGACACCTTCGCACAACACGAAGTATTAAAAACGTCCCTACCACTAGCATTCAACAAATTTCCCTAATTGTTCCGTATCGAATGATACACAAACTAAAATTTGCAATGTACCTTTGTGCAATTCGCCTTTCAAGAAGACGAAACAAATTTTCACATTACCTGTGGAACGAACTAATTGCTTACAGTGGCTCACAAAAATATTCAGACACTCTTCAAACTTAAATAAGTTTTTAAAGATTCAACCAAACAACTTGACTTTTCTGGAGCAACTAGAAGCATTGATTTACTAAATGGTACGCAAGACATTTTTAAAAACATTTTTATTTAACTCGCAACAAAAATTTAAAATATGCGACTTGCAAACCTGCCTTGCAAAGAATTTCTGTAGAATAAACAAATTAACAGAGAATCATAAAAAATTGTGATTTTCACCATTTTCAATGGCAACTCGTGTGTACGTCGATCCATTTCAATGAATTTTTCTGCATGTGTATAATTATCTACGAAATGGGTCTTTAAAATTTGTTGTACCTGGTATCAAATGAAAAATATTTAAAAAGTGCTTTTTATATTTTTCATGTAATTCATACCAATTGCAACTGTGACAAAATCCTTTTCGCATATCATTTTGTAAATCAATGCTTCTAATTGCTCCAGAAAAATCAAGACGTTTTGTTCAATCTTAAAAAATTTATACGAATTTAAAAGATTGTCCGAATACTTTCGTGAGCTACTGTACGAATAGTGCATTATTTTGAAAAGAGCATAAATAATTTCTTATAGAAAAGTCCGACATTATTTATTGGCCGACCGTGTAGACGTTCAGAAATATAATTTGTTGAACGGCGAACAGCCGACCCCGATTTCGCTGAATGCTCGAACAACACGGCTTCGAAGTTTGTACGGTGTTTCCGCGGGACAAGGATCTCCCATCAAGTGTTCTCCGCTCCTGTGGGCATGGGTGACGAGCGCGTTCCTCCAACGGAATAATTCACGCTAAGAGCAATTGATTTTCTCATGAAGCCAGGCCCGCTAGACACGCGCTTGCGAGTATTTGTTAGCGCGAGGAGATCGCGAGGATGCAACCGCCGGCGAAATGTTCGTCGCGATGCCGCGTCGAGAGAGTAATCGTATTCTCTCAATATTCGTTAATGATCGAAAGTTCGCGTACGGGTATCATAGTTGCCGCATTCCTCGCATTCCGCGAGTGGGCTCCCCACGGTCGTTCGATCAATCAGAACTGGAACAATCGAATTTTTGACGGCGAACTTCCAGAAATTTGTCTTTTTATTTATCTTCCGAATTAATCGTGTACGATCCGTGCCACGATTCCGTTTTTCTTAACCCTTAAATGGTACATTCGTCAAGCAAATTGCGAAATTACGATCGACCCTCCTGTGGTGCGATCAATTTCACACAGCGTTAGAAGAAACTCCGGAATTAGTGCAAATCAGGTCGAATTGCCATTTATGCTTCGCGTTAGAAGAAAGTTGAAACTAGTACGAATCGGGTCAAACTAAATTAAATTAGAAACATCGTTGTGAGAGGGTTTACTGCATCGCACTTTTCTAAAATTATCTATAGAAACATGCGCGAATAACGTGTGTTATTTTGAGATTGGATTATCTGAATGTTTCGAAACAGTGAACGAATCTGGATATTTGCTATGATCGTACAATGCAATGGCGGAAGTTAGTGTGCAGAAATTTTGTTGAAGTCTCTCGAGAAACTCCGATGTACCAGTTAAGGGTTAAGTATTCGCGAGTAACGAACTTTGGTGCAGCCATGTATACTGCTGTATAAATGTCTTAGGCCATCTTACGCGGTTTGATTTTTAGTTAGAACCATGCAGCACCGAAAGTGCTTAACCCTTTTAGTGCCAGGCATTTTACGGAGTACATGCGAAGAATGCCACGGGCCGATTTGATACACGCGCTTATATGAATAGCTTTATAAGGAACGAAATTCCAATTTTTGTTATTATAAACCAAACTTTCTGCACTATCTTTTTGAACTTGGTCTACCATTATTAACCGAGGTATTATTTCAAAATAATATATGAACTGACTAAAACCAAATATTGGAATAGAAAAAATCAGGAAAACGCTTCGACTTTCACTAACTGACGCCAGAGAAAGACTGAAGAAAAACCAAGTGAACCGAAGCATGGTGTGGTCTATACTATTGGCATCGGAGATACAGTGACTCTTATTAATATTCGGACACTGTGCTATTCAAAAAATTGTTGCTAGTTTCGATCATTTGCAATAGTAAATTTGGAGTTATTGTTTTATAATATAACAGAACATTCATTGTAGTTTGTAATAACATAGATTTTATATGTTTGTTGCATATACTTTTCTTAATACCAAACAGTGAACTAAATTATGTCGAAATTTATCGTCGCAAAAATATTCGGACACATAACTGATTCTCGCATTTCTTGCGAATAACGACACACCTTTGCCGTTTGTTTCCAAACGTAATGTCGAGCAAGATGAAAAACACTCTTCACGATATCAGTTACTGTTCTATAGCCGTTAGGATCAGTTAGAAATTCTAAATATGAGATGAAAAAGTAAAAATACTTCATTTGACGCACGACAATTAGTGATTTTACACAGAGAAAAAGAGAAAACGTACCGGGAAATCGGTAATCGTCTAAAATTAAGTAAGATTACCGTAGTTGATATTATACGGAGATATAATGAAGAAAATCGAATTGAATGAATTCTTCAGAAAGGCCGACGACAGAAGCTTGACCACTAAGAGAAACGTATTATTTTGAGAAAAATAAACGTGATCCCTGGTTTGAGTGCTCCAACATTAAGTGCTGAATTATTTCAAAAGATAGGAAAGAAAGTTCATCCAGATACAATACGTCGGGTGTTGAAAACAGATGGATATAATGCTAGAGTAGCGCGCAAGAAACCGTCTATAAATGAAGCGAATCGCAGAAAAAGATTAGCTTTTGCAAAACAATATGTTCATGAGGAAAAAACTTGGTGGAATAATGTAATTTTCATTGATGAAAGTAAATTTAATCTGTTTAACACTGATGGACGAAAATTAATATGGCGAAACGAAATTAAGAGCTTAACCAAATAAATTTAAATCCAACAATAAAGCACGGTGGTGGAAGTATTATGGTGTGGGGGTGTATTTCATCTAAAGGAGTTGGATAACTGGTTTCTATAGAAGAAATTTTAGATAAATTTAAGTATCTAAATATTTTTAAACAAAATCTTAAGAAAAGTGCGATCACAATGGATATAGAAGACATGTTTAAATATTATGAAGATAATGATCCTAAACATAAAGCCAGAATAGTTCAAGAATACCTTTTATAATTGCCTAAAAGTATTACATCCGCCACCACAGTCACCAGACTTGAATTCCATTGAAAATGTATGGGATTTTTTGGACAGGAAAATTCGAACAACACCGATAAGATCGAAGGAAGAATTAAAAAAACCATTAATTGAAGAATAGAGACGTATACCGCTAAGTTACTTACAAAAAGTTATAAACAATATTCCTAAGCAGTTACAACACGTAATTAAAGCTAAAGGCTATCCAAGGAAATATAAATTATTGCTTATGTTAATAATTTTCATGTTTAAATGTTATCGTTTGTCAAGCGTACGAATATTTTTGCGACGACAAATTTCGACATAATTTAGTTCACTGTTTGGTATTAAGAAAAGTATGTGCAACTAACAAATAAAATTTATATTATTACAAACTACAATGAATGTTCTGCTATGTTATAAAACAATAACTCGAAATTTACTATTGCAAACGATCGAAACTAGCAACAATTTTTTGAATTGCACAATGTCCGAATATTAGTAAGAGTCACTGTAAGGACTAATAATATAATAAGTATTAGATCTACCGGAAAGTTCTGTCCGTTTTTGGAATAAAACAAAATACAAATTTTTGTTACCGTCAATAAACTTTAATAAATAATGTAATTGCCATTATTATTAATGATTTCTTGCCAACGCGAGGGCAATTTCTGCATCCCATTTTCGAAAAATGTTTCATCTTTTGATGCGAAAAATTGAATCAGTGCTTGTTTGATATCTTCTTCATTTTTGAATATTTTGCCGTTCAAAAAATTTTGTAAGGACAAAAACAAGTGATAGTCGGAGAGTGCCAAGTCCGGGGAATATGGTGGATGCAACAGAATCTTCCAGCCTAGTTCTGCAATATTTTGACGAGTCCCCAAAAGACTTAGACTGTCATTATCACGATGCAGTATAATGGTCTTTGCTTTTATTTTAGTTAATTTATTCAAATTAATTAATTAATTAAAAAAAACTTTATTTTAGTTTATTTGCTACGTCAGTATGTATACATTAAGTGATAAAAATAAAGAGGCAGACATGCACCAAATAAACATGTGCTTATGTGTCGAAACTTGTTGCGATAGAAACAGACAGAACTTTCTGGTAGACCTAATATAAGCGAATGCCACTTGACATTAAGAGAAATAATGATCTGAACGTAAAGAACCGAGCCCCTTCAAACGAGGCTGAGAAAGTCCCTCAGCACGTAAGCCCGCCACAACGCATCGGCCCATGGCAGTTTTCGCATAATAAGACAGTTTTCGCTGGCACTAACAGAGTTAATTTACATTGGATTCTGAAAACGAGTGGAATATATTTACCCAGATTTTTAACAATTTTTAACGATAATGTTGGCGAGAGTATCGTTCCAAAAATTTTCTGACTAAATGTTCGAGGATTTTGAAGTCTTCCTATCGGATGTTGATCAGGAGTAAATTATTTGTTTATTATATTTAAAATTTTCATTGTGTTTCACTCGAACACGACACTTTCCATCGAACCTGTGATGCTCTACAACGTTATCACGCGATTTATTTTTCATTGTGAAACGAAATCACTTGCATGCAACAATTCTACACATTCGCAAAATCGCTTTCGCTAGAAATGGAATTAGAATATATAGACGTTCTTTGTTCACATGTATAGATCACATGTGTACAGCGACGGTGAAATTTCACACAGCCAATAGCAACGTGCGTGATTAATTACACAATGGGCTTTTCAACCGAATCGAAATCTGAGAATATAAACTAATTATGAACGAGGAAATCGTTCGAATCGCGATCTTTGAACAAAGTTGCGTTCGTTCGAAATTATGTAACGAAATTGTTAATGGATGCAAATGGAATATTACATTTTAAAGCATCTGAATTATTCAGGGAATAACGATTTCATCAACGAATACAGGGCGAGCCATGCAATTAGAAATGTTTATAATAACATGTGCATAAGTTGATATACATTCTATACCATAACGGTGCGTCAGGAGAGAAAGGTTTCATACGTAGAATGAATAATAAAATCAGAATACAATGCACATATTAATTCCCATATACAAATTGAATAAACAATTTATCAAATAGCATTCAAATATATATTTTAAAATCGATATAATTGAATAATTCCTTCATTGAGAATTATCTTTTAAATAAAATTTAATGTCAACAGGTGTATTTCATACTAATGTTTCATCTTCTGTGAACTTTTGTAGTTATTTATTAAAGTAGTCGGTGAAAGTTGCAAAAGACCTGCAATTTATGTTAACGGATTGGATTAATATCGCATATTCCAATACTACATCGTAGAAAGATCCTGGCAATTTTGTATGTTTTTTTATCGGAATTATTCTTAACATGTATATACACCTATGTTTGCGTAACATTTTCGCTTATTGTTTATTCGCTGAAAGTACTGTCAGTGTTTACCAGGAATCCTGCATCAGGGATTACCCAAGCATAACTGCTATTTTAAAAAAAAATATTTCCATGTTGCAGAAGTGCGTACACGGCGGTTTAAACGTCGCACTATTAATTTCATTAGATTTCCGACGAATCGTTTGGAATTATCGTAAGAAAAATTATTGTTAATAATAATGTGCTATCGTCGTTTGTTTTAGCTATTGGTCTTCATAATTGCAATACATTGTAAAATGAAATACACTCTGTTACCGAAATATGATGCAAAACGGAGCAAAGAAGTGTAATTCATTTTTCGAATATTACGCCACGCATTATGATTTCAAGTGCAGCAACGCATATCAAATTAATTTGACTCTCTTCGCGTGAAATGCGATATCGCGATCGTCACACATGCGTGGCAGACGTGCTAAATAATTTACGTGAATTTTACCGAATTTTTCTGGTTGCCAATTTGACGCGTTAATTACGCTTCTGTTATTTAACGCTTCTTCCATTTTCTACGTTCTTGTAGCTTCGCTTAGGCGAGCGTACGCCTGACACGCGAAATATATTTTTAGAAAATGATGATTTTAACCAGTTAGCAGTGTTTGACGGGTATAGTCGTTATGGAGAATTGGCAGTATTTTGCGTCAAGGCGAGTATACTCGTTATGTGTAAAATTTAGTTAATATTAGCTATTTTAAATTGCAATTTTAGCAAACACTAAAATGTATTCGTAAATTTCAATATGTCTAGAATATTTGGAGGTGAAGACGAAATAAAACGAACAAATAAAAAATATAAATAATTTCAGACGGATTCATGCATCTCCGTATACTCTGGCTAGAACTCTTGATTTTCGCGACACACATAGGTGCCTGCTTTGAAAAGAGGTCGCCACAATAAACTGGTTAATAGTACATCACTTTATTTGATCAGAAAGGATTTTCGCGTACGAACTTATTGCGCGGTTATCAGATAACATCTTTGCTTCGTTTTTTATTTTCTGTTCGATTAAACTTCTATGGAAATCATTTTTGAGAAATTTTCTTCGATTTAACGATATACTGCAATGATTTAATTTCCTGAATCGATTATTTCCATTTTCTGTATTGGTGGATTTCCTGCAGCAAAAAAATAAAGATATATTTAGCTAAAAGTACTTTTTATTATTACTTTTTCTCGGTTGAAAGAGGTTACAAACTTTAACTTGACATAATTCATAGTTTGAAACGATTACTCTTGATTGGTTATTCCAGGGAGAAAGATTAAGAGTTATTCATGAATTGTATACAAAGTTTTCCATGTTATTCACAAATTGAAAATTATAAATTGATTAAAGATATTAACTCGAAATAATTCAGTTACTTCAAACGTTGTTTTCTTTTGTTTTATTCCAAGAGCATATTTTCAAAATGAATGATGAAATTCGCACAAAATAAAATCTGTTGTCCTATGTAATTCACACAATAAGAATAACAAATTGGTTAGAGTAATTCAATGTCTTAAATGGTTGCTTTTTATTTAATTCCATGACCACATTTTAAGAAGAATTGGACAATTTTGCACAAAATAAAATCGATTTTCTTATATAATTCATAAAATAAGACTGAACTGTTACCAGTATTCAATTTCTTAAATCGTTCTGTTTTATTTAATTCCAAGAGCACATTTTTGAAACAATGGATGAAATTTCCGTAAAATAATGTCGGTTTCTCTATGTAACACACAGAATAAAAGTGACAAACTGATTAGAGTAATTCCATGGTTTAAAACATTTTCTTCATCTAATTCCACGAGCAAACTTTAAAAATATTTGATGAAATTTGCATAAAATAAAATAGGTTGTCAAACGTAGTTCGCAAAATAAGAATAACAAACTGGTTCGAGTAATTTAATGTTTTAAATCGTTGTTTTTTGTGCTCTAAGTGAAATGAAATTTGCCCAAGCCCTGTCTGGATAAAGGATCGAATAATTTTAATTCGAATCGTGTGGCTAGCCCAGCTGCAGCCTTCTCGATTGCGGCGGGGCAGGCGCGCGTAAATAAATACGAGCACTTGGAGATAATAAATATAGGTGTGCTGAGTAAAAAGCGCATTCAAGGACTTGAAAGAAATACTACCTCGATTCGCCTCGGAATCCATGTGGCCCAGCGTAAGCGACGAATGCCATTGTTCGGTTACCAGTCACGTTCGACAGGTTTCGCTTCGGTTGCCGCTAAGAACACTTGACGCTCGTTTTCTTCCCTTCGTTTTCACGTACTTCCCTTTCGACCTTTGTATCTCCCGAATTCGCGGCATTTGTATTTTACACGTGCTCGGATCCCCTTCTGGCCGTGGCCACGTGAACTCGTTAACGCGATCATAAACGCCGGCGGAATACGGACCTGTCCGTTTTTTGAGATCCTTGATCTTTCTCTAGTTGGCTTTGAAAATCAATTGCTCGACGCACTGCGCATTCCATCATCAACAAAAACATTCGTTCGTCCACAGATAGAAAAGTAAAACGTAAAAAGTAACCAGAAAAGTATTAGGTGTCCACATTCATTTTTCAACCATCGAAATTTGTAACTTTAAAAATTAATCAGTTGCAACTTTATTACAAACTCAACTTACAAGGGAACATATTCAGATACGAAAATCCAATTTTGATGAAACTTATGGGAGCTTATAGCTTTATTGTTTAAACAAAAAACTTTTGTTAAAGTATTCTTGCACGACTACATATCCCACTCAAAAACACACAATTTAAAAAGAAATTCAAATTTTTTCGCCCTCTAGTTTCCGAGATATCTCAAAAATACCCCCAACTTTGAGGGCTGTTTTCATCCCCTTCAAAGTGGATGGTTGCCGATAAAAAAAAAACACGTGTCAAATATTTTTCAAAGAACTGTAAGCTCCCATAAGTTTCATCAAAATCGGATTTTTGTATCTGAATATGTTCCCATGTTAGTAATAATCATCACGCTCAACTTAGCATCAATCAACAAGCTAATAATCAACAAGCTCGCGACGAAAAGGCATTAATTAATTTGTACACCTAATATTATTCATCCAGAATCGAAATAAACATAAGCGCTCGTTTGTAAATAATTCTGTTCTGTTCAAAAATTGTCAAATATTTTAGAATCTATATAATAAAATTGATAATTCACAGGGAATTACCGAAGTAGTGGTACAAAAAGTGTGAATCTAAATGAAAAGAATAAGTCGTAAAATAAATCTCAAGGTTTACTCCTCAAAAAAGTCGAATTTAAAAATTCAGCGATTACGCGTGCCTTTAAGGTATTATACAGCATTAAACATTTACTTATTTGCCATTAATATTGCACAATTCATTTCGTTTCGAAAATGAAGCATCAAACAAAAAAAAAATTATTCTTTCTTTTCGACTTATGTGTAATACCCTGTACAAGTTCCACGCGAACAAATTATTTAAAAAAATTTAAAACGAAAGGTATGCTTGCAAAAATGGAAACATCAGTATAGTTCGAATCGTGTATAATTTAGGTAGATATTGAAGTACTATTTGTCTCCTGAAAATGTTAATTCAGCTGCAATAGTTATTCAGTATTTTTATAAAACGCCACGTTGAATATCGTTTTACACTTGTTACAGCGGTAAACGAATCTTCAGTTTACGATTTCGCGTTCTCTCGAATGAAATTAAACGCGTCGGTGTTGGAATTGCTAGGAAATGGTACAAATACGAGTGTAAAATGCAAAATAAATCGTTCTCGTCTAAAACTTCAACTCATTTTGAAAAGTTTGCGTGGCCCGCACAATTACCAGTACAACGTCCAGGCGTGGCCGGCGAATTTTCGACTGTTCTACTTAAAACGACGTTCCGTGCCACGCCGCGGTGCGCCGTTTCGGTATTACACATTTCCTGGCGATCTCTCTATTAATTTATACCTCATTACGGTATGCCAATATTAACAAACGATCACTAACATTTATAAATATTAATACAAGTAGAAATAATCAATATATTAATTCGTGCGTGCTCGATGAATATGAAATTAGGCTTCATCGAAACTGAAGATTTTCGCGGTAACAATTTAATTAACATTTTGATTGCGATAGTGTACGAACAGCGATCTAGATAATAATTATCCCGTACATCGTTCTTCCTCCGCCGGGGAAGAGATTCATAAATTCATTGAATACCAAACATTGCTCCCATGTTAAGTATATTCATCGTCGAATCCTGCATCGAATTTATTTTGACACATGACAATTATACTTTTAAAATATCCTAGATTCCAACATTATAAATATACTATTTATCTGAATCGAATTTGATGGGTTTCGTATGAAAAGCGAATAAATTCAATGCCTCTGAATCGCTGCAAATGAACAGCATTACACTAGGAACATTTAAACGCCCGAGAGCTAGTATCAACGGCTCTGAACAATTACCAAACTAAACTGGATGCAGTAGAATCTCGGCTAAATACAATTCATCGCTTAATTCAATTCAGTTTAAAGCAAGACTTCAAGTAACATCATTTCGGATCAAGACAATTTACCGTGGATTATATGCTGCGTAATATTCAGCTGCTCCACCGAAGCAAACAAACATTTTAATTTGCAATTACAGCGACCGAGTGCATATCCCATTTTGCAGTAATAATGTCATCAACAACGCGTGATATCGATCTCTTACATAAAACATGAATTATTTCTTCGAGGGGATCTAGAAGACAATCCAGAGTACCGAACTATACTTTCTTTTAAATTGCAGGCTTCCACTCAACGCTCTTTTCCATTACCGTTAAAAACGACCAGCTTATTCAGTCGAATTGGAAATTTCGAATGGTAGAAGAGTTCGCAAAATTCGTCTTCGAAATAGTTTTCAATGTTTTTTCGTTGCACTGAGAGTGCAAGAGAAATTAATTAAAATAATGCAGTTCGAATAAGAACGAATCCAGGCTTACCCAGACAAACGACGGATTCTTTCTTGCTACACCGACTTGCCTTTCCTTTCTCGAAATTTTAAAAAATTGACCTGACACTTTTCTAATCCTCTCTTTTTCTCTCTGTCTCATTCTCATCCGTTTTTCTTCATCTCTATTACTTTCGCTATCTCTCTCTCTCTCTCTTTTGTCTTTCTCTTCTCTTTGCTCTCTCTCTCTCTCTCTCTCTCTCTCTCTCTCTCTCGTTCTTTTTCTCTCTATCTCTGTCTATCTTTTCCTCTCTCTCTCTCTCTTCGAATTGCGTAAATATTCGTTTCCTTTGTATTAGATTGTTCTGCACAATACACTCACATGCGCTGTTGTTTCGTTCGTTCGCTTCGTACTGTTATATTTGTGAAGCAATATGTCGCTGTCATATGAACACATTGCGAACACTACCGCATACGTATCTACACAAAGGTTACATTGCCACGAGGCAAACACAATTATCGTTGGAGACGTTTTCTGATAATCACATTCGCCGGGAATAAACTCCGATAATTAGAGCATTAACCGCTGCAGGTATTACATCGGCAAACAAGCGAGTACCATTTTCTACTGAACGAAGATCTACGGTAGCTCGTTCGTTGCTAAAACATTTTTAACCCTTTCGCTACGGCAGTCCCGTCCGCCGAAGTGTCGTTACTGAACGGAAAATCGCGCCATAAATATGCACAGTGCGCGTAGTTTTTGTATGTACGTTTTTCTAAGTCTTAAATAACAACTGTGCTGAATAAAACGAGTGCAATTTTAAGAAGTGATTAATCCAATATGTCAATAAAATGAACAGAAAAATGTTGTCATCGACTATACAGGGACGTCCACGTAATTGTTTCAAGTCATAACTCCGTTATTATTGCATTTACGAAAAAATGCCACAGGAGAAAGATAAATGGTTCGAAGAGCATTACACTGTAGGCCTTTAAATTTTTTTAGATGCAGCAGTGCATGTACAATTAACAATTGCATCATTTCCTCAAATAGAAATGCATATTTTTTTAGACAGATCGATTCTTCTGTTCATTCTACGTAAAAAATGATTAGAGGTACCATAGAAAAAAATGATTAGATCTTGAGATATTTTGAAAAAATATCTTTTGGCTTCGGTAAATGCACCATAGTGTTGCAAACTGTTATTCAATTTGAAAAACAATTGTCGCGATGGTTGTCGACGGTTTGAATATTTTTCCTGGTACAGTCTTGCAGCGGCATTCGTATTTTTGTCACACAACACAAAAGTGTCGTACATATTTAGTTTCTCACTGTTAGTAAAATACATTTTTTTGTATTTAGTGAAATACAGTTACACTTTTTCAAATTCTTAGTTTTCGTACTCGAGTTACGATACGTGAATTGCTACTGAATGATGAAATGCTTACTCGTACAAATCAGTTTCTGTTATGATAACAATGTCGAAAGGGTGTTTACCTTTACAACATAGTCATGAAGTGTTTGAGTATCTTCTTCAGTAAAGACATTTTTTGAAAATATCTCGAGATCTAATAATTTTTTTGCCATAGTACCCTAATCATTTTTTACGTAGAATGAGCAGAAGAATCGATCTGTGTAAAAAGAAATATACATTTCTATTTAAAGAAATGATGTAATTGTTAATTGCACATGCATTGCTGCATCTAAAAAAATTTTTAAGGCCTACGGATGTAGTGCTCTTCGAACCATTCATCTTTCTCCTGTGGCATTTTTTCGTAAATGCAATAATAACGGAGTTATGACTTGAAAAAATTGCGTGGACCACCTTATAGATGGCTCTTGTATACACATCATTTGGATGCCGCATATATGTGGCGCTCGGAGCGAAAGGGTTAATACTCGTAGAAAGCGAATGTTCATTGCAAACAAAGCGAAACAGAAGGTGATGAGTTCTCCTTAATTATGTACATCGTAATCGTCGCGATAATTAGCATGAATTCGACAGAATTTCACGGTGAACTTAGTATTCGATAGTATCGACTGGTCGATAGTGGAATAGAAATAGGTATATTCGATTGTAATTAAATATTGTGGTAGAAAGGTTGATTCAAGAGAAATTGAAAAACGACTTACCGTAAAACGGTTCACAGAGAATTACCAATCGACGTGAATTTGATAGAACGTTGCTTAATATAAACGCACCATGAAGTTTCGTGGGAATCGGTGTTTATCAGTTTTCACTTCATCAAGTAATGCATCGAACCTGTTAGTTTAATTACTGAGAACTTCCTAGACTTCAGAAGTTTCTGTAACTAATAATGATGGTATTTTAGTTACAACGGAGATCGTAATTTTGCAATGAAGCTTCCTGTTAAATTAACGTAATATCGACCAATTCTTCTCATTGAATTATTCATATAAACATGTATTAAAATAAGTACCGAAGGTGATAAATGAGAAACAAGTTTCAGGTTTAAGAACTATAACCAAGTATAAAATTGTTATTCGAAAGTATAAAAATTCGAGAGATGAACACATAATATTGTTCTATATATATTGTATTAAGGAAAGCAACAAACATGATAGAAAAAAGGAATTAAATTTCAAAGAATTGAAAGCTGTAAATAATATTAAAATAATATTGGAAAATAATAATAATATAAAAATTAAAATTGGTAAATAGCTTCTAGAAATGTGTAACGCAGAAGTTAACAGTAGAACTACCGAGTAATAAATCCGACTAATGTATATTGCTTTGTAATAATGACAAAATTACATCCATTCGGATCTCGTAAAATTTTTATTGTAACGTGTGCTTCAATGAAGAAATTTATTCGAAACTTTCTCGTAAAAATGTTTTCATGACTTCAGTCATTTGTTCACCGTTAAAACCTATAGAAAATCCAGATTGTCGACAAAGCCCATTATCTTTCGGCTGACACCATTTAACTTAACGATTTCATTAGTCCGGCAAGCACATCATGCAATGCACTCCGTCGTAACAGGCAATTCTCCGAAAAGTCATTTCTTCCCTTAGAATCTTAACACACTGTCGGCGGGAAGGGTATTAATACCTATTATGCAGAACGTACGCTAAGTGTCAGTAAAGCACTTACCAATGCTTGCTTTTTTTTCATTTAATGAATATTTTGTTTTGCACAACTCTTTGTAAGCAACCTTCAGGTTGTTTTGGCAGTGAATAAAAAGAAAAATTTGACTTCTTATATGTGTAAGTTTTGTCAGATTCCCCTTCATAGGGGTGAGTGTTTTTCAAAATACCATACATTAAAAAAATATTACAGTAAATAAAATTACTATGTAAGAAACTGAATAATAAAATATTCCTAAACATTATTACGCTTTTCTCTTACTTGATGAACTCTTAAAACTTTCAAAAATTAACAATTATTGTTTGGTCCATGTTATACATTAAATGAAGTACTAGAAAATTAAATTAAGAATTTAATTTTTTTTTTAATTTCATCTATATCTCTGAAATACTATGTGATACGTATATTCCAAATTTCATTGAAATCTTATTGTCAGTTGTGAAGACATTACATGTTTTCTAAAAAGTGCACTTTTTTCATACTTCACTAATTTTCGCCTGCTAGACGTGTGAGTCGAAGTCATGGTATAACCCTCCAATAGTGTGTTAAGTACTTTATTTCTTTACGGCCCACAGTTGGTCACCAGACATCGAATCACCATCAATAACTTATTGTTTTGGATTCCCCGCGCATCACTCACATGTACAATTTGCACCTTCGAGTCGACTTTGGTCTGGACTGTCACCTTACCCTTTCTCTGCAATGTTAAAACCAATCAGCTAAGGTGATCGTTCCTCACACCAACCCTGGAAAATTTAAAATCATATTCCTACCTACACCGAGATTACTTGTAATCAAACTAGTAACACTCGAATTCACTTGAAAACCGTCTTTCGAAGAGAAGTACTCAAACACCTATCGACAAGACACCTCGCCTGTAATCGTTGCGAAGTTTTTCGGTTTCTATTTAAAATATAGAATTACGTTTGTTGTGAAAATTCTCCAGTCATTTTTACAAAGTATCATCCCTATCATCCGAGAGAATATTGGGGAATCGTTTTATAAAAATTTGATTTCACTATCCGCGCCATAACGCGATACGAAATAATAAATTGTAAACGGAAAAATCAGGAATCAGTCATTTGACTGGTTCGGTAGTTCTACTGTTAACATATTGAGCGCCGGCCCCGCCATAATGCGGGTTTTGCAAGTCTGCCACTTGAATTGAATCCGAAAGCTTGAACGATTTCGTTTCTATTAAATTGTACATGACGAATATTCAATCGAAATATACTATTTCACGAACTGTATAAGGTTCTAAATATTTTCTTCAGCTACTCGTTGTTCAGAAACAATCACATGAGCTCATAATTGTGCCCATAATTATGAAAGTGGTGTAAGTCATATATTTCTTGTTTCGAGATATTTAATGAATTGCATTTGAATGAATTAAAACATATTTTTACATTATGCGACATTGTAATTGATAATTTTATTAGTCTTGATTAATGGAAATTTATTAGGAATATGAAATTTTGTATGAATTTTATACGAAAATGTTGTTTTGAAAGTTTCAACTGAGTTAGACCATTTTCAAAATTAACTAAATGTCCTATAAATGACTTAAAGTAATAATGAACTATGAGTTTTATTTGAAACAATAACTTTAATGAAATAACTCATGAACATTTGTTAATTATTTTTAAAAAGTAATCCATTCTTATCATTTCGATTTTTTAAGATTCTTAAAATGTTCCTGAAAAACTGGAGGGATGTATGGTAGTAAACACGTAATATCTTTATGTTTTTCTCCCGTTACTGGTCTAGTGGTGGTGTATAATGGAACTAATGTAATATTTCCGTATATTTTTGGTCTTCCTCTTTTAGGTGAAAAATCCAAAACGTGGAATTTAGAATTAAGTTTTATAGAACATTTTATAAGGTTCATTTTTCTAGAATCTCATCCATTGAATTTTCAGCCAAGAGACAGATTCGCCCGCGGTATTTTTTACTCTTTTTGTTATTGACTCTTCTAGTGATTTCGTTGAAATAAAATCCGGCTGCGACATTCGTTTTATCGAAAATGTATTTCTTCTTCTACATTTTTCTATCAATTCATAATAATGCTCAGAGTTGTATAAGTAATTTGCTTTTTTTATTTTCATTTCTATCAACCCAAAATCACGGTCATTCGGTAAAAAGGAATGACTCGATACCAAAAAATTTGTGGTCTACTGTTTCAATATTATTATTTGATGACTGAGCAATTTTCATCCATGTCAATGCTACTTTAATGTTACGATTTTGGCCTGAACAAGCATCACGTGTTTTTGAGTAGCTATATCCTCCATATACAGAGGGCCACGAAACATTTTCAAGTTATGTTTATATAATTTCTTTAAATTTTTGACTTAGACCACTTTCATAATTAACACTAAATGAATTACATATAATGTTGAAATTACAACCACTATCTAATGGTTCATTTTTGACGATATCGTAAAAATTACATTGAATAAATTTAGTTTAAAATAATGTGGTGTGAAATAACTGATAAACTCTTTTTTTTTTATTGTGACTTAGACCACTTTCATAATTATGGGCACAATTAATTGAATGGCTCATATATCGCCGGCGTTCAATGTGTTAATAATCTACCGCCGTAAATATCGACGAATTAGCGTCGCGAGCATGCTAAAAATGAAATACTGACGCAGCTGCTGAAGCGTCAGACTTTCGTTAAATCGTGTCAATTTGAGTGTTTCGGTGCACCTTCTTCGAGTGCAGATAATCGAGTTATTCCGCGGAACACTTATTCAGCGATACGCAGAGATGCAACGCACAAAGAGAGACGAACAAACCTCCGCCGGCCTTCGCCGACTTTTCGGTAACGGTAAATGACGCTAATGAAACGCAACGAGAGTGCTTCGAAGCTTCGTATCTTCGTGATTTCTTTTATTATCTCTTGGTCAATGCTAACCGGCAGATAAATCGAATTAGTATCGCGATGCCCTGCCACCTGTTAGGGTCCGTGCAACAGCGCGTACGTGAAAGGTTTTAAATTTTCACGATCCCTAATCGCCTGATCGAATACAGCTCGACGTGTGACGCATCGTAATTCCACAATCGAACTTCCGAGGAGAATTCGTACGACGCGCATCTTAGAATCGGAGCAAACTTATATTCTATTTGCTGTATTAGAGATCATTTTTCAGATTAGGTTTACGGAGCACTACAAGCGAATGTTTTACGATTACGTTATAGAAATAACGAGAGCGCGATTATTCAAATTTTTCGTTATTTTTCAAATAATGCATAACCAAATAAACGAAACTATTGATTCCTCGTCGATGCACTTTTACAACGTCGGTAATCATAAATAAAAAATATTAGGATGCGCCATTTTGACGCCTTCGGTAAACCTAGTGTTAAATATAACGTTAATCAAATCAACTTCAGCGAGATTCCATTAAATGTTTTCCTTTTAAACTGCTGAATTATTATTCATTCACTTTATTCGATACCGTAAAAATATTTATTCATTCTAATTACGCATTGATTTCTTGTTGCAACACGATTTGAAAACAATGTTAGTATTAATTACTCGCGTACTGAATGAAATTCAATTACAGATTTTAAACTGCTGAAGATCTGTATCTTTCATTTTTGCAATTCTACGATGATCTAGCAGACGTCAAATTTTTTCAATCGTTACGCGTTTTAACATTATCGCTTGGAGTTTTTCATGGCCCCCGTGAAATTTACTGCCCACTAATTCTTGTGTCAACTTTGCGTTAAATTATTTGCAATTAAATTTGTTTAATTTCCGCGCATATCGGTTTTGCAATCTTGAGCTGTGTTCCTGGAGGTAGTTTTAAGGATGTTCGCTAAATTTTTAAGAGGATCCCAGCGAACTTTGTCCTGGTTAATGAAGCTGTTAATAATACGTTGTTATGAGGAAAAGCAAATGGTGAAAGACGCGTGTGAAACCAGCTGGAGATTTTGTTTCGTTTCGGAATTGTATCGTTTCGTAATAATTTGTTTCGGCTGTTAAAATTACAGGTTGTTTGGATAGGTTCGTGTCTACTCTCTCAGCAACTGAGAAAGATTGCTACACAATTAAAAGAGACCAGTGAGGCCGCAATAACAGAAACTCGTAAAGTAGATTATACGATGCCACCTGAAATTTATTACTGCATCGTTTACGAGAAGCATTGTTAGTATTAATTACTCGCGCGCCGAATGAAATTTAATTACACTCGAAATTCACGAGACGCGGCGTTTCGCAACAACAAAATACCGTTGCGAGTGTAAACGATGATGTTACCGTGTCTACGTTGCGTAAGATACATTATGCTATAGTTATCTGAGATATGAAAACAACTTCACTTCGTGGAAATTTACTCGAATCCGATTAGCCCTATCTTCTTATTCACAAAGAACAGTCGGAAAATTGCAAACTAGTTTGCGTTTATTGATTTACTTTTATTCGAGACCGTAAAAATATTTATTCATTCTAATTACGCATTGGTTTCTCGTTGTAACATGATTTGAAAACACTGTACGGGTACTTCAAGCTATAAAATTGAGAAAATTAAAATATTCGGCGACGAAGATTATTATTACAGTTCATATAAATGTATAACAACGAAACTCAAGTATTGTAAACCTATTGTGCAGGATGTAGAGAAAGCCATGGTACTATCTTAAACGATTAAGAGAATGGAACGAAAATACGAAGCCTCGGGTGAAACAGTTTTTAGAAAAAATTTTATGAAACGTGGATAGCATACAAATTATATTATTAAC
Organism: Agapostemon virescens; assembly: GCA_028453745.1. Taxonomy (NCBI): domain Eukaryota; kingdom Metazoa; phylum Arthropoda; class Insecta; order Hymenoptera; family Halictidae; genus Agapostemon; species Agapostemon virescens. Next base: position 12,919,361 of record CM052090.1, on the reverse strand, counting down.
GTTATTATGCGAATTACTATAACCAAGTACACACGATAAATTAATTTTAGAGCAAATCTCCTTCGACAAGCTCGAAAAGCGGCTGAAAAATCGTTCAAATTTTTGTCCGACTAATATTTTCAACAATGACGCGTTCGGCTAAATGTTTAATCATCCATACTTGAAGGGGACAAGCGTAGAAATTTATTATTGCCGCTTAAGTTTTCAAAAAACCGTGGAACTCTCAACTCGAAGTCGGCGAGAGCCCGGACACGTTTGTTCGCGCTTTTGTTGCTCGGCGATGCCGAATCCATCTCGTTTATTCGAACGACAGGAAAAATAACGGTGAATTCCAGTTCACAATGAATTCGCACGAGAACCCTCGACGAAGTGACGTTGCCGGATGTTTTGTTAAAATTATATCGGGCCGAAAAATTCGTTTTGCGACAGGCTGTCGCTTTGGTGGCGGACGGCTAGAGGCGGCGGAGGCATCGAATAAAAATGAATTCGATGTTAAATACAAGCTCGAGGCGACTCGTCGCCAGTGAAATAGGTCAGGGTAACGTTGCAGCTTTGAGTAAGACAAAAAAAAGATTGAATTTTTCGCTGTACTTCGTCGCACTTGCCCTATTTCCCAGGTTCTATAATGAGGAAAGAAAAGACGACGTTGTTTCACTTGGGAGAGAAGGTGCCTGTCGGTTTGGATCTTCAGCGGCCAGCTGCCTAGAAATAATCGATGCAAGAATCATGTCTCATCTTCGTTAAAATTGTAATTACGTTCCCCGAGACGATAGACGCTAAAACGTTTCTCTCCAAAATTACTGTTCTTTGTGTCCGCCTTCAATATCCCTTTGAACCGTTCCGCGACTCCGCGTCACAGATGAAAAGATTACCGTCGGAACCAATCGTCCATGCTAGCAATCAACCTGACCTGTTACTACGAAAATTAATATGTCGTAAACACGCGCAACGATAAATATAATGTGCATCGAAACATTCATTAACCTATTAACTGGGTCTGACGAAATATTTCGTCATACACGAATTACTACTAGAATGCTCACGACGATATTTTTCGTCATGAAAATTTGCCGTAATATTTAGAACACATTACATTTTATGTAGTTCTTATTCAAGTAAATCAATTATATAAGTTTACAATCATACAGGGTGAGTCACCAAACATTTGCACCTCAAATATCTTTGTTGTTTCTAAAGATACGTAAAATATGGTAAGGACAAAGTTGAATGGTGCAATGGGGCTGACATGATGATATAAAAAAAATTTGTTTTTATGTCATTTTTTAGAGATATCAAGGTCACCTTGACTTTTTTTAATGGAACCACCAATTTTTGAACACCTACAATGATAGTCACTTTCATTAGGAATTCAGTGACTATATTATTCCAAGGTCATTCATGGTCAAGGACAGAAAAAAACGTATAGAACTAAAATATGGGAGCAGAATACCTGTATTTTATAAATGTTCGAAATGATGGCCACCTACATCGATACATTGATGTAAACGAGCTCTGAAGGAATATTGAACTTTGATAAGTACATCCGAGGTGATATTTGTACATGCTGTGATGATACGCTGACGCATATCTTCAACTGTTGTTGGAGCATCCATGTACACTGTCTCTTTTAGCAGACCCCATAAAAGAAATCCAGTGGATTTAAATCAGGCGAACGTGCTGGCCATGAAACAGTTCCGTCTCGTAAAATCCATTTGTTTCGAAATCGTGATTCCAACGTTTCTCTAGCTACTCGTGCATAATGAGCAGGACAACCGTCATGTTGGTACCACATACCATAACGATTTTGTAAAGGGACATCTAACAAAATTGGCAGATCTTCTTGCAAAAATTTAGCGTATTTCTGTCCCGTCATCATTCCGTTAACAGAATATGGTCCAATTACTCTGTCGTTCAAAATACCACACTACACGTTTATGCTTCATTGTCTTTGATGATCAATTTCTCGCAGCCAGTGCGGATTATCCACAGACCAATAATGGGCGTTCCGTAGATTAATTGAGCCATGATTAGTGAATGTTGCTTCGTCCGTAAACAAGACATTAGAAAAAAATGAATGATTTTGAAGCAATCCCCACTGACAAAAGTTAATTCTATATTGGAAATCATTCCCGTGCAATTCTTGATGGAGCAATATGTGGAACGGATGAAATTTATGTCAGGCCAGAATTCGTATTACGCTACTTTGACTTATGCCTGCTTACCGGGAAATTTTTCTCGTACTCACGTGAGGATTGATAGCTATAGTTGCTAAAATATTAATTTCATTGTCTTAATTGGTCGTGGGATTCTTCCGTTTGTACTCTCTTGCATGTACACTTCCAGTACTTCGAAACAACGTGTACATATTAATGAAAGTCTGTCTAGAAGGAGTGTTTCGCTCGGCGTACCTTTCTTCATAAAGTAATCGAGCCTGCAGTGCATTTTGTCTACATTCACAGTAAATCGTGATCATATCACACTTTTCAGTCATTGAATAAGACAGCGGAATCGCGTTTGGAAACATCTGATAGTAAATAAGAATGCTGAATAACAGTAACATTGAAGGACCTTAGTATGTTTATTTTAATTACGACCATAGTATGTTTACTATTTACTACAAGTCTCAACCGTGGTAAACATATTCTGCTTTCATATTTTAAATCTTATACGTTTTTTCTGTCCTTGACCTTGAATGACCTTGGAATAATATAGTCACTGAATTCCTAATGAAAGGGACTATCATTCTAGGTGTTTAAAAAAGGGTGGTTCCATTTAAAAATGTCAAGATGACCTTGATATCTCTAAAAAAATGACATAAAAACAAAATTTTTTTATAGTATCGTGTCAGCTCCATTGTACCATTCAACTTTGTCCTTACCATATTTTACATATCTTTAGGAATAGCAAAGATATTTGAGGTGCAAACGTTTGCTGACTCACCCTGTATATGAACAATAAGTATTAACCCTTAACACTCCAATGGCTCCTCTGAGGAGACACTAAAAATTACTATACTATTATCCGAAACAGCTTTTGTATCACTATATTTGCGTTTATGAAGTCGGTAAAAATTCAAGTATTGCACGTACGAGTTATAGTAATAAACTTTCTGTGCACAAAAGGAAATAAAGAATGTACAATGAAAATATTGTATATTAAAAAATATCTCGATTTTGGAATTAAAATTGCTTGGAGTGTTAAGGGTTAAAAAAAGAAAAAAGTCTCTTTGTGAAACGAGTCGAACAAAAGTTTATTCGCCGGTTAACAGGTTAAATATTACCCAAAAACGAAACACGATCTAAAAACATTATGCGGACGAAATATAATATAGAACCACGCGAGACAGAGTTTCTATAAATCACGATTGGAAATAGCAATTCCATTTGGTTAATGAATAAGAAAACACAATGTAAAACCACGGAAGATAAATGTTTGTACGCATCGACAGGACTCAAACGAATAACAAACGTTTTATTGGTTAACAGCTATGAATATGTCAAAGGATATTATTCGCGGAAACTTTGTACATCACTCGCTTGAATTATTTAGGAATTTAATCGTGCGGATTGGCTGTATTTAATGATAAACGATAATAATTGATCTGGTATTTCAATTAACGTGCAATATGTTATTACATGATTGCCACACCGTAAGCAATTCTGTCGAATTCACAGTTAAAAATTTGGTAATTCTATTGGAACACGAACGACACATTCTAAGTACCATTATCTTCTGTTTCTGCAGTGATGTATATTTTCTATAAAATATATTTTCAAGAAATTATATTTACGCTGTTAGATGTGTGAGTCAATTAATTGTTAATGAACAATTATACGACGTAGATTGAAGTTCATTAAATTGGTGGATCGTTGATTGCAAGATCTAATATCAAAGCGTGCTCAATGAATGCACATTATTCGAAACGTCGTCCAATTTCGCAACACTTGACCGTAGGTTCATCGAGATTCCTCGATCGTTTGAACGTCCACCATGTTGGATGTGTGGTGACGTTCGATGACGTTTGAGAAAAGAGAATTCGCGAATGAAGCACACGCTGGATTCGATCGGATTCGCGGTGACGTTCGCCGTAGGAAAGAATCGTCTCTCTTTTATTCATTTGTGCGCTACTCGCATCACGTATACTGCAAAATAGTTCTGAGGATCTTTTTGCTCACTTGCATGTCGTCGTGCTGTGCTACTATTACTACTAACATATTATTTATTTACTGTACTACTAATTACACTGTTTCTCTTTTATTATTATTACCATTAATTACTATTATTATTACTGTTGGTATTGCTCTTATTAACTCGAGACACACTCACTTAGCGTTTGAAAGAAGACACCCAGACTGGTAATTATGTTTATCTTGTTGCTGCTGAAACCACGAACGTTCACGATTATTCATGTATACGAAAGTTTGAAATCTGGACGAGCTTTTCTCTTCTTTCCTGCCGTCTCTCTTACAAGGGAACATATTCAGATGCGAAAATCCGATTTTCATGAGACTTACGGAAGCTTATAGTTCTTTAATTTAAACAAAAAACTTTTCTTAAAATTATCTTACGCGACTACATTTCCCATTGAAAACACACACAATTTAAAAAGAAATTCAAATTTTTTCGACCTCTGGTTTCCGAAATATCTCAAAAATACCCCAATTTTAAGGGCTGTTTTCACCCCTTAAAAGTTAATGGTTACCGATAAAAAACAAACACGTGTGAAATATTTTTCAAGGAACTATAAGCTCCCATAAGCTTCATCAAAATCGGATTTTCGCATCTGAATATGTCCCCTTGTTAGTTCGTCTCGATCTGCTATTGCATATTGACTGCCACGTTAACTAATTGTCGGATATTATCGAACGTTTCTATATTTTACGCCGTTCTCTTTTACTTTCATAATAATTAGACTTTCTTCCGTGCGCCTTCTTACCTGCGTTTTTCGTTCTGTGCCGCCTCCATTTCACACCGTCTTCGACTTTTATACCATTTCCGGTTCTTTTCCTCGCGTACGAGATTCTTTTTCGTTTACTCTTCTCTCGTGCGCTTTATTTCTCTTTTCTTATTCGTTCACTTTCTCTATCTTCCTTTCTCTCAGCTAATCTGAATCTCTGTTCATCTCGCTCTATTTTTCCCTTTCTTTCTGTCCTCTTCTCCATCTTCCTCGCTAATTATCTATTCTGATTTTGATTTCGTCTATGCAAGCTGCTGGCTCATTGGGTTTTCTGAAAGTGCCTGTAATACTCGGACATTGCCTGTAACACTATACGCTTTCCACATCTACGTTAAGTACTTCTACACGTGTAATGTCTTTTGATTGATGTTGGTATGTTTCGTAAGAACGATATAGTATATTATATATATATATATGCAACATACTTCTATGGATAATATATACAATTATATATTTATAGCGTACAGTGGTTGCTGATAATTGTTCGAACGACTCTGAACGTTCTGCGAACAAAATTCTATGATCGAAGAGTGGTAAGCTTCCGAATTCAGTCGATACTCGAAAAACAATTTAACGAATGATTCGATAACTTTCGAGATATTTCTGTCGAATCAATATTAACATTTTCAGTACGCTGTCCTAACCGAAACGCATAATTTCGATTGAATTTACACGAGTTCTATAGATCGTTTTAAAACGATGATAACTGTCTGTCGTTCGGATATTTATGAACGGCGCTGTATCTGTTCGATCGTACCATAAATATATAATGATGTATATTATATACAACGGCCGATTTATGCTGGTTGTATATAATGTGTGCCTTAATGCCGTATATATTATTGCCGCGCGAGTATATACATATTAACTTGTGCATATTTAAGGATATCGAATGATATGATATTTAGAACCAACATCGTGCACGGTATTGCGATACACTTTTATGGATATGCGTACATATTCTGATGCACGCGTTCTACGTTCGCTGAACGAGAATACAAAAAAAAAAGAAATAAAGAAAACCGCAGAGCGCATCGATCGTTAAATATGTAACCGATACGGACGATCGTTTATTAATCGCGATATAATGTGGCCGCAACAATGCACAATGAAATATTTAGCGTCGGTTAGATCGTATGGAAGACTCGCGATCATTTCCTACCGGCTAAACGACCGGAGGAAAAAGGGTGCGGTAGAATGCATTAATGAACAGCATCGGAACGCGATTTTTGCTTTTTTTGTTTTTCAATTCTCTCTAATGGAGCTATCGGCAATGCGAAACATTTTAATGATTCCGCGAGAGCGTATAGACGCGTCGTTCTGGCCGATTAAAAATTGCAACGTTCCGCGGAATATTCTTTACACATTTCGCAGGATCGCCTTTCCCACCCACACCCCCGCTCCCCTCACAATGTTTCTTGAAATGTTAACGACGCCAATTAACTGCGCCGAGACAATTTAACTTCAAAGCTGGAAAATAATTCATCAAAGAGCTGAAAAAGATCAGGAATAATTGCTAACGGTTAAACGAGAAAATATTCTCTGTGCGTTTGTTTGAATTTCATTCTGGAGGAACAATTGTTAGCAAGACACGGAAATGTATCGTCAGTACTGGGGCCCTGTGACATTTTCGTCGTTGCGTCGATTTGGAAAATTGTACAATCGGATCGGAACGATTAAGAAACTTGTGACGTGGATTTGTAGAATCGATTTTGATCGACTTAAAGCTGCTACGTTGATGGATCGTTCATTTGGGACTCAACCTTTGGCGATTTTCAAACCGATGTAGCTTCGTATAAAAATATTTTCTGACGTTCTAACCAGGCTTGTTTTAAAGAGTGAACTCTCTAATTTAACGATCTGGAATTCGATTATTTTAAACGCTTTTTTATTATAAGTCAGTTGGAGAAACTGATACTATTTTTCTTTCGAGATTTTACGAATTACAACTTTGTCGACTTCTACGTAAATTGTTATAAAACCGTGGCATAAAATTACAAATTAACTTTTAGTAATATTCTTATAACTTTTAACTTTCCTTAATAAGAGTGCATTGACATTAAAGTGGAAAAAAATTTTGGATTTCCTCAAGTCGTTTCGATTTGTAGAATTTGCAAAGAAGAGCGACAACCTCAATTTTTAACTCCAATTTATAATAAAAAAAAAGGATTTTAAAAAAATAAGATCGTGAATTTAAATGAGAAGATTTTGAACTTTAAAATGAGCACAGACGGAATGTTGTAATATTTTTTTACACAAAGTTGCAAGAGCTTGAATGTCGTCAATTTCTCAGAGACGAAAAACATTTTCATCTTAATTTTGACATTCCTTTTCGACATGCGTCTTAATAATTTCGTATACTCGCGTTCATTATTGAAAATAAGGGCAATGAAATCATAAAACGTATTCATTAATTGGATACACGATTACGATAGGATTATAAATCTTTATGCATTTATGACATTTGCAAACTTTTTAATACAAGAAATAACGATATTGTTAAATCATTCATTCACGTTTAATATACATCATTCGTAACGATATTCCTATTTTTCTATTCGAAGGAATCTTTCAATTAACGAAATATATACTTTCATTTACTGCAACAATTGCCTAACAACAAATTTACGACTCTTGAGTTCGCAATTTTTTTCATTCGACTAAAATCGTTATTATCATTCGAATATAAAATACGAATTCCATTGAAATTCCATATTTCTCTACCATATTAACCACATTCCTCTAACTGTAGCTACAATCTCTTTCTTTTCTGTATTTGTAACAATGCCGTATCTCAAAGTATAATTTTATGAGTATTTCAACGAGAACAGGAATTGTCTTACAAATAGATGCATTCATGGAAAAAGTATTCCGTCAAATAAATATTAACCTGTTAACTGGCGAAATATTTCGTCATACACGAACTACTACTAGAATGGTCATGACGACATTTTTCGTCATGGAAATTTGCCGTAATATTTTGAACACATTACATTTTATGTAATTCTTATTCAAGTAAATCAATTATATAAGTTTACAATTATATATAAACAAAAGGTATTAAAAAAAGAAAAAAATCCCCATTGTAAAACGAGTCGAACAAAAGTTTATTTCCCAGTTAACAGGTTAACACATTGGTGACCGGTGACAAGTTAACTCGTCATTGCACTTGCATTATCTATTTCAATTTATGAAACCCGGGTCGATATGGAATATTGCAGAAGCTTTGCGCAATATTTTAAAAGTTATATAAAAAATATGTCTAAAGTTGAATTTCATTTCATTCAGTATAAATAAAATTTATCGGAGTTTATTTAGAATGTTTTACTTTACTTCCATGTTCAATTCCAAAATAATAGCCGGCGACATGGTATATTTTCTGTGTAAAATTGCCGGTCAGCAAAGTGTTAATACAAAAACAATTACTATAACACCGTAGCAATCCAAAACAGCTAAACTCTCTCAAATCGCGATTTTTATACGCGTCTGTTGCGACAAAGAGCTATAGTCCTCCCTGATTCCGACATTTACAAGAAAGCCTACGAAACTGGGAATGCACACAAAGATTGCCCGTTTAATTTATAGAACAACGACTGCAGCGGTTTGAGTTTGAATGCTGCCATTCTATAATCAACCGGTGCAGCAATTCACGGTTAAATGTCCTCGATCCACCCCCGGCTCTTTCACTACCGCTTAATACCTGCGAGCTCGGTGGACAAGAAACGAGAATAAATACGGTGCTTCAACGGGAACAGAAATCCTACTCGTGAGAATTTCACTATTGGGGAACGTGGGGCATTCTATCGTGGAGTACTGTAATCCCAAGGTCGGCCAGCTGGTGTCATATCGCGAAGGGCTCTGCGGATGATCGATTATTCTCGAAAGGGGAATCGTTCGGTTCGGAACAGCTTTTGAAACGGGTGGAAAGTTTTGACTTTACTGCGCCTAGGGAAATAATTATGGGAATCGGCCGCAATTACACAGGCGCTTTAATTCAGACTTTATGGACCGTATCTGTCTTTCTCCGTCTTGACAGCGACGTTTAGTGCAATACGCTGCGGCGCCTGCCCAAATTACCAGCGCAGGTAAATGAAATTGGCTCGAACTTCCCCTTTTCTGAGACCTTCCAACTTAGAAGTTCCTAACCATTCCCCTCTCCCTCTCGCTCTTTCTATTTTACTCGCTTCTACTTCCATTTCTCTCTCTCTCTTTCTCTCTCCATCTTATCATCTTGCTTCAGTCTTGATCACTCTTAATTTCTGTGTTCTTTCCTGCTTCCTTCCCCATTGTTCCTTCGAGGCATCCAGAAGACATCTTAACTCGAAGACTTTTATCTCGCCAAAGACCTCCTCGTTCGCTGTTTGCCCAGGATGTCCTGTAACTGATAACGTGGCCAAATAGAGAGCCATTTTTAAACGAAAACGCGAAACAAAGCCTGCGGTAAGCCCTCTTTGTACACATGGGGCTTTCTCTCGAGAAAATTGGTCAGAAAAGTACTCACAGACGCTGATATATCGTGTCCCGAGGGATCTCAAAATTTTATACAAACATAGGCTCGTAAATTCTTGATTAAACTTTCTGGAAAAATGCGAAACGATGCTGGACTGGTTTATCAACGTTCTTGTGTAACTTGTTCGAGCGATAGACAAATCTTGAATGGACTCGCTAAACCAAAATGATGACAGAAACCTGATGGTCGACCCTACCTTCATAAGAACAACTTTGCTGAATTTATATTCGATCTTTTTACAATTTATTCTAGTAAAAACGATTTGCTTTTATCGTTTTCAATTTCTATAAAGTAATTCGTAACGACGTGTATTTACAGAAAGATTTTGCTGTTTGTCATGCTTTTTTAATACTTTTTCTATAAGGACTGCAATCAATCTATGCTGTCATCTTAATATTTACAAGAAACGTCAATTGATTTAGTACAATCTCTACGAAAGAATTTATGAATTTATGGACACTTCTGTCACGTTTACGCGATCATCGTTAAATTTCTAAAATTATATGGCGTACTGGAATTTAACGTCAATTTATTTCGCTATGCAAAACGTTAAACGGTAACTGTGGACCTTTTTGACATGTATAAATAAAATTATGCCTTAAGATTTTGAAAATTTGATACCGGGATAAAAGTATTCAGCCGCTTTTAATGCGATGATCAGTGACGAACGATCGATTAATTTCGATTCGGCCGACAAGAGACGACCCAATAGAATTTTCCATAACCATTTTAATTTCCTTCAATCGCATCTTTATCTCGTTCTGTACCAATACCATTACCCAGAATTCGTGCGTGTACTTTGTGCTCCGCGAGCTGCATATTCTACTAGCCAGCTAATTTCCTTCATTATTAATTCCTTCCCCGTATCGGTTTTCTAATATTAACCCATTAGCACGAAAACCTCATAATAATTTCTCTCATTAATACCACTACTGTCTAGTGCCCGTTTCGGTCTTTGATGCCACACATTATCGTCTTTCCAATCACTCCATTTTCATTTTCAAGCGCGTCGCGCTTCATCCCTTCGTGCTTTTTACGTTCATTCGATCCCCGGCGAGCGTTTCATTTCTACATTCCTCTTCCGCCTGCTGAAACCACTTCCATCGTTTTTCCCGCTTAATCCTCTCTTTGCGACTCTTCATTTCCACCGCAGCCCTCCAGAACGATCTATAGGGTGAGTCGCCTGAGACAAGTCACCTGACTATACTAGAACAAGCTTGGGCAACTGCTTCTCCGCGGTCGCTTCAAGGCCTCCACATCGTCGGTGCCTCATGCACGGTCTCAGATCGAGGCAACTCTTTCCCGGCCGTCGTTTCATGACCCTAGTGTCAGTGTTCTAATCCCCACCACTTTCGGTGACTTCATATTACTTCAGGAACGAACAACTTCTTCCCCGCCATCGCTAACGCTCTCTAACACCAACATTCTGATTTTCTCCACTTTCGGACACATCATATTACTCCAGAAACAAACAGCTTCCTTCGTGCCATCGCTAACGCCCTCTAACACCAACATTCTGGTTCTCCCCACTTTCGGAGACATCATATTACTTCAGGAATGGA
>CM052090.1:12841270-12898332 GCA_028453745.1 Agapostemon virescens | reverse complement strand
AAAAAAAAAACACATGTCAAATATTTTTCGAAGAACTATAAGCTCCCATAAGTTTCATCAAAATCGGATTTTCGCATCTGAATATGTTCCCGTGTAAGTTATACCAATATAACATTAAATTTGAGTTAAAATTTTGTGATAATAGATCGTTTGTTATTTTTGAAATATTAAGAAATAAAATTTAGATGTTTGATTTAAGTTATGGACTAAATTAAAGTTGAGTTAAAATTTTATACTAATATATATTGCTGCATAATGATGGCAAGGTTGTAATTATTCAGAGTACGTATAAATATTTTGTTAATACATATTTTAAGAGAAAAAGTGTATGTAAAAAGTTTTCCTGCGAACATTCTTATAATTTCTACAAATGTCTAATAAGAAGTCAGTAACGAGTCAAACATTTCTTCTGAAATTTTTCGTTTTAAATGAAATTATTTTCATTTTACACAAACTGTTTTACATTACGTATATGGGGTTTTTTACTGTTACTCATCCTTTCAACCATTAAATTTTTAACAATTTCGCGGATATAGAGATAGCAATGGTAATAATTACATTTTGTTAATAATAAGGTGGCAATTTTTCATGACGCCCCAGAGTCGCCAATCGAGTGCTAAGGGTTGATACTTCTATCGAAAACTAAAATTATTGCGGATTTTTGTATCCTTGGATGATCACCGCCTTGTATAAATATGTAATGTAAAAATATATAATATGTTGCATAAAGTGCAACAGTATTAGTTATCATACAAGTTTCGTTATTGACATAAAGGTTAAAATGGAACAAATGTCACGAATCTTACTCGAGGGAGAAGGGATGCAAAAAAATTAGGAGAGGCAATTTATTAAAGAACGTCTAACAAGAATTTTCGGGAAAATTGCTTTTAAAAAATGTGTTTAGCTGTTTCGTGCAAGCTAAAGTATAATTTTCTGAAAAATTCTTTTGTGCGTCGATCACTAAATCATTTTAATATTTATTGTAAAAAGAACTGAAGTCATTTAAGATAATTTTGAGAACTTATTTTGTTACATGAGGTGAAGGGAGAGTTGTTTTCTGATCCTTGTATTTTTACTAATTTGCAAATTTCATACATACATAAAGATTCGTGTCCATTTGATAAATATCATGCGTTAGGTTCGTACAACAGTAATTGCTATTTTAAACCAGCCACTTTAATACCGTTCACATCGTTTCAATCCAGCTTAATAATTATTAATAAAAGGTCTTACCACATCTTGTTAATTCCATAGTCGTTTGTGTTTCTTCTACCATAACATTTTCTATTTTACCACATTAGTTTTAATCACTTTAACGATTTACTTTATAAACATCACTTTAACCAGAAACAGTATATGTTCTCTTTACTTCTGTGATACGCAAATTCTGCACCACCCAGCATATTCATAATTAAAACAATGATTCCATTCCGAATTCATGGCAGTGAAGCATCTTAGTAACGACTAACGACTAACGGCGTTTAGCGTACACATTTACGGTGCCGCAATTTCTAGTTTATAGACATTGAAGACCCGTATCGTGTTCACGTACATATTACTCTAAAGTTTCCATAAGATAGTTTATACCTAATTTTATAACATTTTGTTAATTGATTCTATTACCGAAGATAAATTGATTTAGAGAAGCCTGCATAAGTTATTTCATGTAACCATGAATTTCTGTCCAGGTACATGCAAGTGTAGAATTGAATCGTTTTATAAGAACCAATGCACTTATTGTACACTATGATTCACCTAAGAGAATCCCCTAAATGATTTGTAAATTTTTTTATATAGGGTAAAGTAGTTTCAACTAAAGTTTAACATTGAGACACATAATGTCGCGTAATATGAAAATTGAGTTATCAAATATAAAAATAATCATTACAGAAAAAATTATTTAAAGAGTGCCTTTATAATTATTAGTTCCTGGATTTGTGTATTCTAATAGATTCTTGTCGTCTTTTTAGCTGTTAGGCTCATACATTCGAATGGCAATTTTGTTGTTACTTTTGATCAATATACAAAGCTCAACTGGAACTTTTAATCCTACAGAATAAAATTTAATATCGCAGTTAAAATGAGTTTTAAACACTGTACCTAATTGTTATTATCGTGACCTCCTCTTGATACAATCTATCGACCTTCCCACAGCTTTCTTTTAAATATTAAGTTGGAGAAAAATAAATCCATTATTTCTGCGTTTCTTTCAAACGAAAAAATAATAGATATCTTCCACCCCCAACCTAATATTTTTCATTGAAAGTGGTCGTTAACAATTTAAACCGCACACTCGATTAAATTACCTGGCGTGACAAAACCACATCAAATCTGATTATTTCGATTCACGAACAGAAAATACATTTTCGGGAGTACAAAACAGTCCTGCTGCAAAGAAACGGTAGCCTGCAGAGACTATCCGTACTCGTCACCAGACGTCGCGCGCAATAAACAACAGATTCGCGACGCACGATTCAAGTGGCCAATTTTTCTGCACATCGGTGACGATTATCAACTCCTCTTGGCACACAGAAATCCCGGCATCCGCGAAAAATCGTCCGAAAACAGTGCAAGCGTTCGCTGTTATACAGTGGTAAATCCGTGAGCCGGCGATAGGCGGGTGTAAATCGCGGAGGAACGAACGCGCGAAATCGGCGTGAGCGCAGTTTGCCAAAAAGAATTACTCCACTGGGGGACAAACAATTACTTCGATCGGTACCTTCCATTGTTCCCCGTCCGAGCACCCTAAATTCTGATTCGTCAACGATACACCCTTCACCACCGTCAATCAGTCGTAAATCCTTGACGATGCAAGTCCAACGTCCGCAGTTCGGCCCAAAAACCAATACCAACAAAACAAAAAAAAGACAAAAATAGGAGAGAGAGAGAGAGAGAAACAAAACGAAAGAAAGCAAAAGGGGAAACCGTTTCGCCGAGATTCAGCGGAAAACGTGATCGCGTGATCGCGCGACATGAACGAGCTTCTCGCATGAAAACCCCCGCGTGTCGCGCCTCATGCTCTGCGAAACTCACCGATTTCGGACAAAGGGCTAACACGAGGGACCCGGAATAGATTGGACCACCGGTGAGCAACCTTTCACCGTCTTCCTTCGCGAAAGGTAGCCTTAACACGCGTTTAGTCGTTTGTTTCGATGGAACACGTTCCCCTGTCCATAAGTATCCGAGCACGCTCGAGTTTGCGTGAATTGCGAGTTCGTGTCACGGCTGCTTCCAGGCGAGAATAATGTTTATTGTGATCTTTCGCAAAAGTATCGTTGCGACGGCAACATCTAAGATCGCACGTAGCTCGCCATGACCCTAAGTTAGCGAGCATGCCCGAAAGGGATGCGACGAACCAATTAAATCGGCTCCGAAGGACAGTTTTTGTACCGATAGACGGACACCGCGTGCGACGCATAAATCACGATATCCCTGCATTGACAGTTTCCTACTTCTTCGAGTATACTCTTTTCATCACTCCTATAACCAATTACGGAAAGCTATTTTCCTTTACCACGAGGTACTCTTAATGAATCACGAACAGACTGAGGTGACAACGGACGAAACACAACGAGACTCTGACAGATGTTGACTTACGCGTACCAAAGCCCAACAAACGGAAGCTCTAAGAGACTGAAATCGCGAATAACAAAGTATCAGTTGCACGTCACATTCAAGAATTCCATTATACAGGCTGCGGCATCAATTAGTCCCTACAATTTTTCCAGCCTCTTCGGATGGTCTGATGGAAAAGTGTTTCTTACCAAAGTTAATCATTATTAATCAGTAGTTAATGAAAATAATTTTTAGATCGTTATGTTTGCATCTATGGAATTGGTAAAAGTTGAAATGTCGCACGTATGAGGCGTGGTAATATACTTTTTATGCACGAAAGGAAACGAACCATGAAAAATGTGTTCATATTGGAATTGCTGGGAGTGCAAAGGGTTAAAGTATACAACTTTCGTATCGAAGTTCGTCTACCGATCATTCTGACTATCGCCTTTGCTTTTTGTCGCACCACCTTACACGTGCGGTGAGATGTACACTCCGGGACGAAAAGATAGCACACTTTAAAATTAACGTAATTATTATTTATTTAACTTTACAATGAAGGTTTCCTTTTATACATTCTTGCAAGATACCTTTATATGTGTTATGTGTGTTTTTCAATGGGAAATGTAGTTGCGCAAGAAAAGTTTACCAAAAGTTTTTTGTTTAAACAATAAAGCTACAAGCTCCCATAAGTTTCATCAAAATCGGATTTTCGCATCTGAATATGTTTCCGTGTAAGAGCAGCATCAAATTCTTAGATGACTGCAAGGCAGTCAAAAATATATTTTAATAAATATAATGTATTTTCGTTTAACAAAAATACAAATACATAACACGAAGAAAATTGAAGAAAAAGCCTTGGTTAGACTTTGCGGACGTCCAGAACTCTTCTTTTTATCATAGTTTTCCGGATTTTTCAAGAAATTCGTTATTACTTCTCAACTTCTATTAATAATTTTTGCTATTTTTGTCACCGAATATTGTTCTTCTTCCAATTTTATTATAATGTCAATTTCACACGCACTCGACCTCT
Organism: Agapostemon virescens; assembly: GCA_028453745.1. Taxonomy (NCBI): domain Eukaryota; kingdom Metazoa; phylum Arthropoda; class Insecta; order Hymenoptera; family Halictidae; genus Agapostemon; species Agapostemon virescens. Next base: position 12,893,744 of record CM052090.1, on the reverse strand, counting down.
TTCCGCGATCCATTTTTGATAATATTTCGACTTTTTTGAACATATTCACGACACGAAATAATATCACGGACTTTATTAACTACGTTTCGAGGTTTATGTTCGCAATTCGTGAGCTTCGGTGTAACTGGAAAGCGTAGATTTACTACATGCGCTATCATTTTGTCCCGCTTGCGAATAACAATATTTACATTTTATTGTGTTAGAATCCTGTCGAAGTATATGTCGTGGATTATATTTCGTAAATTTTATACACAGCATGCATCGAGTTATCGGTGAAAGAAAATATGTATCTTTATCAGCTTTTAACAAAAAATATGGAAAAATATAAGGTGTGCTATCTTTTTGTCCCGGACTGTAATAATTTGTGTAAAGTAAAATTTTGATGCAACAATGTGAATGTAAAATTTTGATGAAACAATGTAAAAGCAGTTTGTTAGGCTTCATTTCGTTACAGTGCAACTATTGAAAGTCCTAATACTAGGCTATTTAATTAGGTCGGTAAAGTGTTAATAAATATTGTTACGATGGATGCTCATATGGAGTCATCATAATGAAGAATTACTTCACATTCAACAAATCTTGAGAAAAAAATAAAAGAAAGTGGTTGTCACGGAACTGTTGTACCGATAGACAATCGAGAGCGTCGAAGTTTAGCTGTCGAGCGGACTGGACGGCAAATTGATAGATTTATCCTAATTCTAATCTGGTTGTAAAAAGTTACTAATTGTACAAATATAATTGTAACTAAACGAGATGTCACGTCGTTCGCCGAACGAGGTATAGAAAACGCGCGACAATATATGCCAAAACTTAACCGTTTGAGTCCCAAACAGCGCGATCGCTCTGTTGAGATTTTATGTCGAGAAAACCCAGCACACTTCGAGCATTCTGGACAACTGACAGTGCGTTACCGATTGTCGAAGTCGCGCGCTCAGATTTACTGACGCAAGTACATCACACAGTTCCTTTTAATGTAAATAGTACATTAACACTCTATGGGCCCGTGTAACTTTCAAGTCACATTTTAATTTATCGACATTTTACCAAATAATGGTTTTTTCATGAGATGGCGCATAAATCTTAATACTATAACGTTGCTAAGACAACCAATATTAATATTTATGACCGTTGCTAGGCTCATCAACCTGAAAGAACAAAATAAATGCTGTGCAAACTGTCTGCAGTAAAAATAAGCGAAACCATTTGATCCAATGGATATTATTTGTGCTTTTGCAAGCGATTACCAAACTAAAAATAGTGCACATAATAGCTCTGGGTTCGTATATCATTAACAACCTATTTGTTTGCATTTCAATTTTCAATTTGTTACTGTTTTGTAACTTTGAGGTTACAGTGGGCTATTATGGCAGATTTCGGTACATTTAGGATAAAGCTTGTGCTTTCTCCTATTTTCAGATTTATACATCATATACCCAAAATATGAATACAAAATCAGACAGAAATAACAGAGGAATTAGAATTAGACGCATTAACGGTAATAGATTCGATGATTTCTTATTAGATTCCGAGTCCGATGAAGATGTAATAGTATTTCCCCGACGACGGATAAATATCATTGACAGTGACGAAGAATTTAGTACTCAATCCTCGTCAGATGAGGAAGATGCAGGACCACAAAGAATTGTTTGGCAACCACTATCTTACACGAATAATAACAGTTGTTATCGCTCTTGGAAAGGAGATTGCCCTAATGTCCCCGAAGCACCCCATTCTCCTGTGACTTTTTTTCGAAAACTATTTGACAAGGAAATTTATAAGCAATATAGTTGACTATACCAATATGTATGCACTGCAATGTGATCCAACAAAGTGATTTCAAAAATAAAATGTTTAACGTCGATTGCAAATTGTTTTATGGAATTTCACGCGTAAGCTTTTATGCACAGAAATGCAAACTTTACAGGCCATTGTTACCTGAAAGTCGCATAGTGAATATATTGCAATAAAATTGTTTAAACGGAAAAATTTTTTTCATTTGCATATATAGATTTATAATTTCTGATTTTTCGTTCCCCCAATCTTTTGAATTAAAAACAAAAATTCGGCCCATAGAGGCTTAAAATACTATAAGAATACGTCCGATCACTTTTCAAACTGCAATAAATGTGACGGAGCGATAAGAAATAGACGAGAATCACGTTACCTAACCCATACAAGAAGCGTTATTGCTCCGATTGGGATACATCGATATAAAATAAACAAAGCGCTATCGCGCCGCTTGGTATTTCTCGACATAAAATAAAACAAGCGTCATCTTATCTTAGTACTTATTTAGAGAAAGCGCGGTTGCGCTGTTTGGGATTCTTCGACAGTGTTTTTTCAATACCTCCTGGGACTCAAACGGTTAACCCTTTGTACTCGAAGAAATTCCACTCCAAAATCGAAACAATATTTTTATCTATAAAAACTCCACTGTAGACAGTTCATTTCCTTTCGTTCATACGAAATTAATTATGACTCGAACTTAGAATTTTAACATTTTTATCAATTTCTCAACTGCAAACCTATCGATGTAAAAGTTGTTTAAATAATGGTATAGTAAGTTTTAGAGTCGCCTTAGAGGCGCCATTCGATTGCAAAGGGTTAAATACGTTACATTTCAATCTTTCGTGAAAATCTTCACGAACTTTCCGGCCAACTCCAATATTACACGGTGACCGAAAAGAAATCCGAGACGGAACAAGGACAAGGAGGTCGATGACCATAGACCAGAGTCGGGCAAACTGTTTCTAACCCCTGTTCTCAGAGCTTGCAAACGTCTCGCCACCATTCGAGTGACATCCGTGATTCTCGAAAAGCCTATGTCGATGCGTCATCGGCGATGCCCAAGGACTGTCAGAAGCTAGGAGTGGTGTCAAAGGGTGGGAGAAACGGCCAAGTATTGGTAGAGATCGCACATGTTCGACGGAGAAGTTCCCTGACTCTGAAGACCCAATGTTTAGGCTTTGACGGCACACTCCACGTAGTATCAGTGTCACCAGACCGGGGAAATTCAGGGGGAATATAGTTACCCTTACCCTGTCATTACCGTATTAGCCATGTGACATTATGACACGTTTACGTCGGAGACGAAGCGGGACACTTGACTAGACATAGCCGGAGACATAGGCATCCTCGCTGGAGAACGGAATCGTGGAAGGGGTGAAGTATAGTCGGAAATAATTTTTAATCTGGCGACACCGCATAATATGTATCCCCCGAGCCAATATTTCGTTAGAGTTGGAAATACGCGGGACTCGGGTCGTGTCGTTTCCGCATTCGTTCTGTATACGAAGACGTCGCGTTGATGATACCTTCTTAGTGTGCATCATCGCTGAGCACCTGGGTCGCCTAATAATTACACGAATTACAATGTTTGCAATATCTTTATTCTCGGCTTCTAACTATTCGCGATTTCTGAGCTTGCAACTTTTTGCCGCTTCTTCGCGATTTCCGTTTATGTTACTTCGTTTCTGCCTGCTCGCGATTTCCGTTATGTTACTTCGTTTCTGCCTTTTTGCGATTTCCGTTATGTTACTTTGTTTCTGCCTTTTCGCGGTTTCTGTTATGTTATTTCGTTTCTGTCTTTTCGCAATTTCCGTTATCATATTTCGTTTCTGCCTTTTTGCGATTTCCGTTATGTTACTTTGTTTCTGCCTTTTCGCGGTTTCTGTTACGTTATTTCGTTTCTGTCTTTTCGCAATTTCCGTTATCATATTTCGTTTCTGCTTTTTCGGGATTTCCGTTATGTTACTTCGTTTCTGTCTGTTCGCGATTTGCGCTATGTTACTTCGTTTCTGCCTTTTTGCGATTTCCGTTGTGTTACTTTGTTTCTGTCTGTTCGCGATTCCCGTTGTGTTATTTCGATTCTATCTGTTCGGGATTTCCGTTATGTTACTTCGTTTCTGCTTTCTCGCGATTTCCGTTATGCTACTTCGTTTCTGTCTGTTCGCGATTTGCGTTATGTTACTACGTTTCTGTCTTTTTGCGATTTCCGTTATGTTACTTCGTTATGTTATGTTACTGCAGTGCAAGTTCTGTCTGTGTCTTGTCGCGTTGTATCCGTCGTCACCTCGGTTTTTACCGTGATTGGTTAATGTAGTTTGAGGCGGAGGAATGTAGTGTTTCTTAATTGCTTGTAGGAGTGATTGAAAGAGTGTGCCTAAAGGAGTGGGAAACCGTCAATGACAGATTATCATGATTTATTGTAGAGTTGTCAAAGTTTATTGCTATAAGTCGTGCGTGCCATGCTTGGATTCTTACCAATTTCTGAAATGCAAACATAGCGATGTAAAAGTTGAATAATAGTATGGCAATGCTTAGTGTCGTCTTAAGGGTGCCATTGGAGTCACTGTCCACCTCCATCCGGAATTTTAACAAATAGAGTACACGATATACAAGATGTCCTCAGATATACGCGAAAATTTGAAATGGAAGATTCCTCGGGCGAATCCGAGCAACACTTTCTTTAGCTGGTTTGCGATTGATCGCTTCGTTTTCGACTTACAAGGGAACATATTCAGATGCGAAAATCCGATTTTGATGAAACTTATGGAAGCGACTACATTTATTATTTATTTTAACTTTTTTTAACATTTTCTTGCGCGACTACATTTTCCATTGAAAAACACACAATTTAAAAAAAATTTTAATTTTATTCGACCTCTGGTTTCCGGGATACCTCAAAAAATATGGTTTTGATCTCCAACTTTGAGGGCTGTTATCACCCCTTCAAAGTGGATGGTTGCCGATTTAAAAACCTCTTGTCAAATATTTTTCAAAGAACTATAAGCTCCCACAAGCTTCATCAAAATCGGATTTTCGCATCTGAATATGTTCCCGTGTTAGATTGTCGATATGGATAATACTCCAAAGGCATGCTTCCCCTAAGGGGAAAATAGGCAACGCTAACTAATGTCAAGTTATTAGAAGAAGAAACACATTTTCCAGAACTCCTGGTTCTCGCAATTAACTCCTTGTCATATTATAACGAGTCAGACTCGTGTTGAAGACTTTAAAGAGAGTCTAACAAATGTACGTACAGTAGCTCAAGAAAGTATTCGGACGCTCTTTAAATCCAAATAACTGTGTTAATATTCGACCAAACGTTATGACGTTTCTTGAACAATTAGATGCATTGATTTACTAAATGATATGCAAAAGTAATTTCGAAATAATTGTAACTGGTAGAAATTACATGAAAAAATTAGAAAGACATTTCTTAAAACATTTTTATTTCAACTCATAACGAAAATTTGATAATATACGAAAAGAATTTTGTAAAAGTTGCTATTGGTATGAAATACATGAAAAATAAACAAGCAGCTTTTTCAATATTTTTTATTTGTGCCACGTACGAAAATGGTGAAAATCCCAGTTTTTCACGAATCTTGTCCAGTTTCAGTTTAAATCGCATAAATCTTACATCTTTCTACGTTTCAGTGTTAATCGATTTCCATAAAATTTCAGCATGCGCATAACTATCGCAGATCTGCAAAACGCATATTTTAAATTTTCATTACGAGTTTAAATAAAAATGTTTTAAAAAATCTCATTTCTTTTCAGACAAAATCAAATGTTCTTCATTTGCAGTCAATAATTAAGGATTGAAGTAGATAAATTGTCTTTTCTTTTCTGTAACGTTTTTAGTGATGAAGATGTCATTACTTTTCTTACACGGGAACATATTCAGATGCGAAAATCCGATTTTGATGAAACTCATGGGCGCTTATAGTTCTTTGAAAAATATTTGAAACGTGTTTTTTTTAATCAGTAACCATCCACTTTGAAGGAGTGAAAACCGACCTCAAAGTTGGGGTATTCTCGAGATATCTCGGCAACTAGTGGTTGAGAAAAATTTGAATTTTTTTTTAAATTGTATGTCTTTCAATGGGAAATGTAATCGCGCAAAAGGTTTTTGTTTAAACAATAAAGCTATAAACTCCCATAAGTTTCATAAAAATCGGATTTTCGCATCTGAATATGTCCCAGTGTTAGCAATGAAAAGCGTCGACCAATCGGAGCGCGGAGAGGGCTGGCGTATGGCAGCGTGTCGCCAAGTCTCGAGAAAAATGGCGACTGATCGGAGAGCGCGGATCTTGTAGAAAATACACCGCCATATTGATCATGTTGACACGCGCTAGGCGTCGCCGCGCTCCGATTGGTCCGTGTTTTTCGTTAATAACTGGCAAAGGAAAATGTTGCTCAGAATGGCCTCAGGAATCTCTCGTTTCGAATTTATTTGATGTTCACGAGACACCCTGTACAGTTTCTCTGTTAGATGATAGCCAGACGAAGTATACGGTTTCACTGTATACCGACTGCTCTACCGTCGCAGGCATTGTCGCTATTAGCCGAAGACGACCGTGAACAACGATATTTTATAGAGATCCAGTGAAATGGCATGATTTTATAGCATCGCCGTAGTCGCTAAAGTCTGCGAAGTCGCCGTTCCATTTCTTTGGCTCTCGATATGACCGCTATCCTTCTCAGTCGACGTCTTCGACAAATAGCAACCATGCGTGCGATGGTAGAGGAGTCCGGACAGAATGAGAACGTCGACACTTTGCGAGCCATCATCCGTAGACGGTACCTAGATACGTGATGGACACTTAACTGAGTACACACAAATACCTTCCTTGTTTACGTTTTCACAGAAATGTCCTGGAAACAAAATTGTGCCAATTCAAGAGACGCCTGTGCTTGCAGCATTGAGACTTTATATTTTTAATATTTAATTTTTAGAGAGACCTTTTGCACACTATTTCAGAGTTCAAATTACGCAATTTTCGTAATTACATTTCGAGTAATCAATTTGTTTCGTGTAATCGCCTCATGATACGGATGCGTCGATTCTAACGGTAAATGTAGAATATTAAATAAAAGATATTAATAGAAATTTTTATGATCTAGAATCGTGATATACTTTGAAGAATACTTGATAATAGATATTAATTGTATTAAATGATAAATAATATCAATACAATATTTTAAGGTTTTCACCTCTGTTACATCACTTTATAAAAATTGATAGAACTTTCAAAATATCAAATAGTTTTTTCTATTGGAATTATTTTAGATTTAAATTTTAAGATATTTAGCTTTATTCAAAATTGATTTCATTTAGATTCTATTACACAAATATATTTTACGGTTTGATTTTCTTTTTTAATGAGAATATTTATTTATGTAAATATATCTATCTCGTGTATACATATTTTTATTGATATACCGCATACAGATACTACATCGACATTACATATACATGTTGTAACACATTTATTTATTTAATTTATTTTATTTATAACTGAAGTTATTATAATGTCTTCGTCATTAATATTGTAACAGAAGAGAAAAAAGAATTTATATTTTTTATACTACTACATTTACTTCAACGCTTAAATATCGTTTACAAAAGAATAACATTGCATTTCGTCCGAAAAAGGAAGGCATCGCATTTAAATTTGTTAGATTTTGTTTAACATCTTCAACACGAGTCTGTCTCGCTATAATATAGCAAGGAGTTAATGCACGTTGTGTAAAATCCTATTTACATGTCTCCGGCATTTCACATGCAGTCAACGAAAAACGTATTTTGATGTCCTCGGACAGTAATTGTTAACACTTAACCGTCCGGCTTTTTCAGAGCTAAATTTAATTGTACGACCATCACAATGATGTGTACTTTAGAAGCTGTACTCTTTCCAGGAAAATTAATGTATGTCTCATAAAAGACATATTTTAACAAAATTTTCTGGAAATATCATGAAAACCATAAAACTTACAAAATCGTATTCTATATAAAGTAATGAAGAAATAGAAAAAGAACATGTGGATATTCTGCCGGCCGGTTAACAATTAAGATGGCAAGGTAATGTAATTAATACATGAATAAAACTGAATCCGAAAGACACGTATGCAAAGACATCACAGACATTGTTTTTTAACGAAATTTTCTGGAAATCTGAAGAAACCAAGAAACTTACAAAATCGTACTGTACAGAAAGTAACAGAGAATAAAAGAAAGAACATATGGATGTGCTGCCGGACGGTTGACGACTAAAATTGCAAGGTAACGTAATTAATACGTGAATGAAACTGAATCCCGAAGACACGTATGCAAAGACATAAAAGACATTATTTTTTAACGAAATTGTCTGGAAATATGAAACTTATAAAATCGTATTATATTGAAAGTAACAGAGAAGCAACACATTCGTGTGCTACTAGATAGTTAACCCTTTGCTCTAGAAGCAATTCCATTCCAAAATCGAAACAATACTTTTACCTTTTATAGCTCCGTTGTGCACAGTTTATTTCTCTTCGTACATGTGAAATTAATTACTATTAATCGTACTAAGAAAATTACAATTTTTAACGATTTCTTAACTGTAGAAGTAGCAATATAAAAGTTGTTCAAATAACAGTTAAGATTGCAAGATAACGTATTAAATACACGAAAGAAACTGAATTCGGAAGACACGAATGCAATGCGTTCGGAAATAATGAACTGTCGGATACTTATGGACGTGGAGGTTTCCAAAGACAGCAAAGAAGACAAGTCCAAACCAATAATAGTTATCGATAGCCCCAGAAAAGCGTTCGCAGTGATTCGTAATCCGGCACATTACTTTCTCGCGAAAGCTTAAGCGCATAGACGTCTGATTCCTGGCTTTTATCGACAACCGTGTCACACATTTTGCCAAAACTGAGAGCAGTAAAGGGATTCGGATTGTCCGTTCGTGAAAGAGTCAGTGACAACGCGAAGATAACAATCGTGAAATGTAGAGTCCCTGATATCGTATTTTGTGTCAATATTAACCTTTTAAAAATTTTCCAATATAACGAAGGCCTGTTGGAATTTCAAAGTGATTTTTCCGAAGGTATTGACAAGTCATCGAATTATACGTGACCCATCGTTCGACATTTCCTTCCGTCTCGGTGACAGTCTTCTCTTTTCCAATTCTAATCGCAACTCGTCTAGGATTTTTCTTCGATCGTCGTATAAGTTCGTGTTTTTCATTGTTCTAGTATTTTTATCAATGTTTCAAACGTACCTTCAATGTTTTCGAAAAAATATAATTATCGTTTTGTCAAACTGTTATACTGTCACTGTCAAATTTTTGTGGTTTTTCGTTAACGCGTTGAGTGCGGAGCCATTTTGCTTAGCTTTCGCGTCACGTTTTATTTACCTTTAAACGGAAATAATGCAACTGTGCATAAGCAAAAGACTCTCTTAGCCCATTTGTACTTTTCCGTTTCAATCGAATCTATTGAAATAGTGAAAATATTTCTCCATATTATATAAATTATCTATAACATATTAATTTCTATTTTAATTTCTATTTTAATTAAAAACCGCGAAGGGCATACATATTTCCGCTGCACGGATTTCTGGAAGGACCTAATACATTTTTGAAAAATGTTAGTCAATCTCTTCCATTTAACGTTTGTTTAAAATCTCTCGGTGTCGTTTCAGTCAATAAGAAATTTCGTTAGACATTGTTTAAAATTATCTATAACAGTGAAGATTGGTCACATTGAAAATCGGTATGCATGCATATTTTTTTTTTAAATCTACATTCAGACAGTATAAAATTGATCACGGAAACTATTCATTCGATTCGACAAACACATCGCGTTCGTGTTTCTCCGAAATGCACTCTAATTATTTGCACAGTCTCGACACAGGTGAACAGAATGAAGATAACGAAAAGTACAAACGGTAGAATTCAAAATCGATTAGAAGGATTAGAATAAATACTGATTAAATGCTGTTATCGCAACAGTTAATGTCCAGTCTGGTTCGACGAAATTATTGTTTCAAAGAATTCAACCGGCAATTACGATTAATCGATTATTCTATGATCACAGTGACCAGAGAACGTGTCTCCGAGACATGAAATCGTTTTACAAAATGCAAAAGGCAGATTTTTGCAGCCTATCGGACAAGGGAGACTCCTGGAATGTAGAGATGGGATCAAGATCAATATACTTTTGAATCTAACACGGGAACATATTCAGATGCGAAAATCCGATTTTGATGAAACTTATGGGAGCGACTATATTTATTATTTATTTATTTTAACTGTTGTTAAAATTTTCTTGCGCGACTATAGTTCTCATTGAAAACGTACACAATTTAAAGAAAAATTAAAATTTTTTCGACCTGTGGTTTCTGAGATATCTCTAAAAATGTGGTTTTGACCCCCAACTTTGAGGGCTGTTTTCACCCTTTCAAAGTGGATGGTTGCCGATTAAAAAAACGTGTCAAATATTTTTCAAAGAACTATAAGCTCCCAAAGTTTCATCAAAATCGAATTTTCGCATCTGAATATGTTCCCGTGAAAGTAAATTTCAATAACCAAGGTTCGCTTTACTAATTTCTAAGGGTACACATGTTATATAATTATTTTAAACAATCCGGTTTAAAAATCTATAATAACCACCTAAAACCACACATGCTTAGTATACACACGTCGAAAGAATTCCTATATCATTAACCCTTTAACTGCTAACTGCTCCAAGTTGAAGCTCTCCACATACGAATGAATCTTCTACAGAAATGCAACAATTACAACTGTCTGACTATTAACCCCTTCCCGTATCACCTACAAGAATATACAATAATACTCTAGGATGTACCCGGATTTACAATAATTTAGTAAATTGCACCGAGGTATACACGAATTGACAAGAATGTGTTAGATTGCACCATGATATTCCAGAATATGCAAAATATACTAGAATATCCCAGAATATACTAGAATAAAGCAGAATATACCAACATATGGCATAACATAACAGAATATAGAAGAATATGCTAGGATATACCAGGATATACAAGAATATTTTAAAATGAACTAGGATATACTAGAAATGACTAGAATGTCCTAGAATGCGCCATAATATTACAGAATACACTAAAATATACTAGAATATACCGCAATATACTCGAATAAAGCAAAATATACGAACATATGACATAACATACTATAAAGAAACAAAAATATTGTAGAATGGACCGGGATATACAATAATATACAAAATGTATCAGGATGTACAAGAATCGACTGGAATGTTCTTTAACGAGTCAGACTCGTTATGAAGATTTTGGCTCAAACATGAATATCACGAGTTAGACTCGCGAACAGATAGTCGGATATTTTTGAAACTATTATCCATTAAAATTTATAATAAATTCATAATATTTGTAGAAGTAAAAGGATTAGAGTTTACTTCCTCAATAGCAGTAACGCGCAAAACTGACTGTGTCACAGGTATCACAGGTATTTACATTTTGGCTCGTATTGTGACTCTTCTCGAGCATCAGTCTTGTCCATTTAGCGCAAGTTGACGCCTTCGGCTTGTGCCTGAGTTTCGTCGAGCTAAATGGCACGGGAAGGGGTTAATGAAACGAATTTAACACTAGAACTACCAAATCAGTCATTTTGACTGGTCTCTAGTTTTTTTCCATCGCAATTATTGAAGTCATACAAATATTTTCATGAGAAATTTTCGGATGTACTTCTTTAATGATATACACGTTACAATAAGAATTGTATGTAGTTTTAATAAATGCAGTTTCGTTATTATCACAAAACAATTTATATCATTGGATTTATTGTTCGGTAGTTCTAGTGTTAAGATACGGAGAATGACTGACGAAATAAACAAAATTTTGTTTCTTCTCGTTGCTAAACAACGAGGTACATACAGGGTGGAAATTATAAAGCGTTACAGTCGAATATCTCAGAAAATATTGATTAAACGCAAAAATGTTTCAGACGAAAGTTGTTCAATACCGAGGGGACATCAAGTGGTGGAATATTTATTTTTCCTGGTGGACATTCCAAGGTGAGATGAAGGTCAACTTTCTTTTTTTTAAATGGAATGATACGTCTTTTTATCCACCATCAAATAGTGCATTTTAAGACGAATTTAACAGGTTGAATGCTGAACGAATCTTGTGTACTTCAGACAAGTTTCATTTATTTCATTCATAAAAGTGATCAGTGTTATTAAAGAGAATTGTTAGTTATTGTATGACGAAACTCTTACCTCGTACTACAATCTGGTTAATTTCCACAATAATAAATCGATGTTCGATGCAATGAATTTAATAATAATCATTCTTAAACGACGCCATCGTGCCGGTCACCGGTGACCACCGTGGCATTCAACGTGTTAACGATCTATGACTCAAGGTCATTCAAGGTCAAACTTGCAAGGAAATGGAGAAAACATGTAATCGTTTTATTTGTACTTTAGTTCGTGCCTTCGAACATTCACACCAAAACATAACGTCTGTCGACGTCAGCATTACTCAGGACAACATCAAAATCATTATCAATGAAACGAAAACAAACGTTTATATGTTTATGGTACTAGGAGAATGCATGAAAAATTACAGAATGACTGCTAATTTGTATGCACAACGCTACCCAGATCGACCATCAAAATCCTATCAAAATGATCACACCTTTTCTCCATTTCTCTGCAAGTTTGATCTTGGGTGACCTTGAGTCATAAGTCGTTGAATTCGTCTTAAAACGCACTATTTGATGGTGGATAAAGAAACGTTTCATTCCATTTAACACTAGAACTACCAAACAATAAATCCAACGATATACATTTTTTTATAATAATAATAAGACTACATCTACTCAAATTTCATTTAATTTTTATTGTAACATGTGGTTCATTAAAGAAGTACATTGGAAAATTACTAATGAAAACATTTTTATAACTTCAGTAATTGCGAAAGAAATATGTTGGGACCAGTCATTTTGACTGGTTTGGTAGTTCTAGTGTTATAACAAGAAAGTTGACCTTCACTTCACCTTGGAGTGTCCACTAGGAAAAGTAAGAGTTCCACCACATGATGTCTCCCTCAGTATTGAACAACTTTCGTCTGAAACATTTTTGCGTATAATCAATATTTTTGGATATATTCGGCTGTAACTATTTATAATTTCTACCCTGTATATTTTTTAATGTGCGTTAATGTGCACATGTGCGTCCATAGCAGTCAAAGGGTTAAAATCACCCGTCGCAAAGGAAAGTTTTAATAAAAATAGCCCATCGTTAACGCGCGTCAAGATATAAACATAGCAAACAATAACATCGCAATTTTAAGCTTCGCCAAGAGCCTTCGATTCGTTTAACCCTTAGCACTTCTAGGCTTCTCTGAGACGACACAGAAAATTGTCAGACTATTATTCAAAACAATTTGTACATTACAAATATTTATAATTAAGAAATTAGTAAAAATTGAAGTGTTGCCTTATGATTAATAGTAACGAATTTGATATGCAAGAAAGTAAATGAACCACGTGCAATGGAATTATTCTAGGACAGAAAGACGTCTCGAGTTAGGAATTGAAATAACTTGGAGTGCAAAGGGTTAAAAGATTCAGCGAAATCGAAGAGACGTAACCTTTCAACGCGATTGCCGAATCTGCTTGCGACAAGCTTGATCCCATCTCTGCTCGAAAAGCCGTTCGTCGTGAGAACGAGATTCGGAAGAGGATGAAGGGCGGTCGCCGAACCGGAAGTTCGCGGGGACTCGAAGTGGAGGAAGGAATAGGAGGAGAAGTGTAGTGTTTCCGACAAACGGTGCGAATCGCGGTAACGCGGGAAACGGTCGTCGTCAACGCGTATCTTCGACTTTCGGATCCGGTGAACTGCGAAGCGCCATAGGCGCTCGCGGGCTTCGGGCCGGTTAGGCGAACTTCACAGATCGTGAGTGTAATCGAAGCACGGATCCCTTTGATCCTCGCGAAATTCCGTGGCGGAGCAACGGAATTACATGTGGGACACGTTGCCGGACTGTGTCTGATAAAGTTTAATCTAAAAGTCCAACGTCGCCGGCACGTTTCAATCCGTCGCGCTTCGCCGCCGTGCGAATCGAGATTCGCGAACAGGCGGATTAAAATCGCCCTCCGGAATTACTTCCTACGAGTAATCATGGAATAATGTTTTTGCAAGCGATATCCGGACACGGGGTTCTCTTGTGTCCGTTTCTATTTTCATTTTCGATGTTCCTCTACCCCCCCCCCCTCCTCTTCTTCCCTTTTCCTCGCCCTTGCCCTTCCACGCCCTTTTTCCAGTTTCGCGTTTCGTTGTTCTGACGCGCTCGCCCGTGCGCACGCCCAAACGACGTGCGAGCGACGCTGCGCTCTACGCTCGCGAAAATCGCGAAATTGGGAAATTCGCATTCGTCGGTATTGCTCCCTCTCTCTCTCTCTTTTTCCTTTTTTCTACCTTTCTCTCTCTCTCTCTCTCTCGCTCGCTCCCTGTCGCGAGTTCGCTATCGCATTTCTTTTTTTATTTTGTTGTCGCGCAAACCGTTGCACATGCTCCGAAAGCTTCGACGAAACACAGACAGTTTGTCATGCATCTACGGCGGCACGTGTAGGTAACGAATGTGGACAGTCGTAGACGAAGGGGACGACCATTAAATTTAATCCTCTATATCCTGAAATGTTTCTCTTGCAGTCTTGATTTTTAGTTTTAACGAAAAATACTGGCGACACGCGCGAGTCTCTATCCGGCGAATTCGAACGTTCCGGTACGCGAGACATCGGAGTTTCACGATTTCAGGTTAAAATACGTTTCCCGTGTACATCTCGCAATACTCGTTGTTTTGGGAAGTTCGTCGAATCGGTGTACAATTATCACATGCGATGAGCAACGTCTAAGAAATTCTTTCGATTCATTATTTCGAGATCGAACACGTTCGATCGTTTCAATTCGATTTTCTTCATTATATCTTCATATAATATCAGCTACGGTACACTTACTTAATTTTAGAAGATTACAGATTTCCTGGTACGATTTTTCTTTTTCTCTGTGAAAAATTAGTAATTGTCGTACCGCAAATGAAGTATTTTTACTTTTTCGTCCCATACTTAGAATTTCTAACTGATCCTAATGGCTGTCGAACAGTAACTGATATCGTGAAGCGTGTTCTTCATCTTGCTCGACATTATGTTTGTAAACAAACGGCAAAGGTGTGTCGTTATTCGCAAGAAATCCGAGGATGAGTTATGTTTTCGAATATTTTTGCGACAATAAATTTCGACATAATTTAGTTCACTGTTATTAAGAAAAGTATGTGCAACAAACAAATAAAATTTATGTTATTACAAACTACAATGAATATTCTAGTATATTATGAAACAATAACTCCAAATTTAATATTTCAAACGATCGAAATTAGCAACAATTTTTTAAATAGCGCAGTGTCCGAATATTAATAAGAGTCACTGTACTTCCGCTGCACAAACTTCTGGAACGACCTAATACATTTTGAACCCGAAACGATGAAATTTAATGCCAGTTGAATGTATTAGCCTAACTTCGACACATATCAAAGGTGTCGCGGACACTTAAACTTCCCCTGAATCATTATCTTTCCATACAATTAAATATTCAGTACCCTTCCCCTCGTACAAAATATCGTCCCGTACAAAAACCGACATTTCTCTTTAAAGTCTAAACGAAAATAATCCAGACTGAGCTGCAGAAAAACAGTTTTCCCGGGACACGTTGAATCAGGATGCTCAGCATAGAGCGACTGGGCGGGTAGAGATTAAGTTCGCCGCAAACAGAAAACCGATCGAAATCGTTTCCGGGGCAGACCGGGCACGGATCATAGAGGATTAAAATTCATTATCAGCTGGCTGGCGAGAGATGGCTCAGTGAAAACGTTCCTTCGGAATCTCCTCCCTCGGGTAACAAACCGCCTTCGCCGAGTTCATTAGCGACCCCGTGCCAAACCAGATCAACCGGATCGCCGGATGGCACTGTCATTTGTCCGTGGTGCCTTGGGAATGGTTTGGGGAAGGTCCTGGGGAGATCCTTCGTTTGGTTTGCCGCGAAGGGTTCGATCGCGACGTTTGACACCCGAAGAGAGAGAGAGAGAGAGAGAGAGAGAGAGAGAGAGAGAAAAACAGAATGAGAAAGAAAGAGAGAGAGAACCAGAGAGAAAGAGAGTGCTGAAGAGAAGAGAGGAGACCGAGGGACCAGGAAAACGAGTAGACGAAGACAAAGGGAGAGGGAGATCGGGGTGACAGTCGTGGGGGTGTTCGCCGGAGAAAGGAGAAAGGAAAACTGCGGAGGACTTGGACGGTAATGCTCGCGTGTCTCTGGTATTATGGTCGTCGCCTGAACGGACAAACAACGCGCGCGCAGTCTTGAACAAAAGGAACCTCTTCCTTCTCTCTCTCCCACCCCCCTTTTCCCTTCATTCCTTCCTCGTTTCCCTTACTCGCCTTCCGAGATCCTTTCACGCGGGAATCTCAACGGCTTCGACACAAAACATTTATCCGGAAGCCGACGCGTGTTCCGCCCACGAGTCGCGTTTTTCAACGCGGTTGCACGCGAGGATCGATCCGCGCGTAGATAGCTGTGCACGTATGCAGGAGCGTAGACCTCTGCACGAACGTGTGCAGGTCGTCTACGGTGTGCTGCTGGTCCAAAGACACCGATCAACGGTGTGTGTGTGTGTTTCTGTGTACGATGTTGCAGGTGTGACGATCCTGTTGTCACAGACGGTGTTTTCCCTGCTGGTGGCCCATGTGTTGACGCGAACCTCCGAGGCGGTGCCACTTATAGGTACCGATACATCCACCTTCTCCTAGATCACCTTTGACCTCTCGCGAAATCTCACGCGCGGCCAGGAGTTTTCTCGACGATCGACAACCTGTGCCGGTTCAGTTTGTCGACAGTTTTGTCCTTCGGTATCCTGCGAGAGAGTCGCGGATGTGCATGATTGGCAAGAAGTACTCAAGAGAATTTTCAAATTGTGAGAGATTCTTGAAGTTGAAGAGAATCAGCTGTTTTGCGTGTTCAGTTAGTTTATTGACCCCTTGTTGGAGCATTTTCTTTGCGACTAGAGTCATTGGATCGTGTTTTGTTGGAGGAATTGTTGCAGAGAAGCGAAAACATTTAGTTTTCTTGTACGGATTTGTTTAGGGGCGATGCTTGCGTATCGATAATAAGAAGATTATATGAGCCGTTTATTTTGAAAGTGGCCTAAGTCCATTTGTCAATTATTTCCGGTTGCCCGTGGTTACATGTACAACTTCAAGTTATCTATCAATAAAGCATTTAAAGTTACTTATATTCCGAGTAAATACGATAATTCTGGACACATAAGTTTTCAGAGTTAGTTCAATAATTGAGCCGTTTATTTTGAGAGTGGTCTAAGTCCATTTATACTTAACTTAAGATATTTATCATTGATAATGTCCGAAGGCAGTGATGAAGGTAATTTTAATTAATTAGTATTTAACAAGTTAACCTCAAAAATATCAACAAAATTATTAGAAGACGCAATTTTTAAAAGGGTAAAGAATTCTAACGGAGAATCAATAAACTGGTTAAAAATATGTTGGATGCGTTTTGTCAGAAATGAACCGTATAAAAATTAAATTTATTATTTTTTATTATATTAAATTTATTAATTTAAATTATGTTGAATGGACTTGGGTTCCTTCGAATTTGATAACGAATCTGGTTGTTAATTTTGAAAGTGGCCTAACTCCACTCTTGGTAAGGAAACGCATATTATTCACTTAATAATTGCTATTATTTTAATAGGAACTATAAATTTAACACCTTTAGATACACTTAAGCAGTATGACTCATCAGTATTCTGTACGTATATTTTTAATTGCATTGAAACACAAACCCTTAAATATCTCAATTTAAGTATAAATGGACTTAGGCCACTTTCAAAATAAACGGCTCATATTTGATTTTTGTTGAGTTTCTTTCGAATGTTCGAATCGAGTCTGACTCGTAATGTGGCAAAAGATTAAATAACGGGTAAACGGAGGTTTGAGAATATGGTTGGTCGGAATTGCGTAGAAGGAAGTGAAAGTTGGCTGAGCCTCTATTGAAACTTTAATCGATGCGTTTTATGGGATTTGTGTGAATTTATACGCTTGATAGAAATGTCATAGATATCGATTAACGTTGCTGAGAGCAACGAATATTTTAAGATGGAAGATTGCAGGGGAGAGATGCAGATTATCGATCTTGTGTGGTGAATAAATCAGTATTTCATTTATATGGATGCCATTTGGATGCAACTTTCATCGTGGAGATTATTGACGTGGATCTGCAAACGCATCGGTTAATGTTACATTAGAGAGTTAGATAACGTTCTCTTCGCAATTGAGACTAATAGCAATTTTGTCAATGATTTCTTTACCCGCTGTATAGTAAATTAATTTTTCTAACGTGTCAGAAAATTTCAACTCATTTTGTTCCATTTTAAGGATACCATACCATTCGCACATTAGATTAAATATTTTACCTTATAATATTATCTTTATCTTACAATCATGTAATTTGGAACACGTACAATTGCAACCCTTCTGAAAGCAATTTCGGTGACTTTAGTTAAACATGAAAGATAGAAGTTCGTTGTTAATATGTTTAAAATGGAATATTGTTGACTTCGTTAAAGAGATTTCTGAGGACATAATAATTCATAACTAGACTTTGGATTTTATACATTTATGGCAAAACTAGGTGAAATGTTAAACAGTGGAGAAATTAGAATAATTTAAGAATATCAATGCATCTCTTACAACTTGAAAAAGCTACTGAAAATATGTAACTGTTATGGAACTTTTTTTCGAAGTATTTTTTGAATGAAGATTTTTTCATTCTCTGTCATTGTTATTCGACAGATTCTGGTCTCAGAGTTATTCTTAATATTGTGGAATAATATTCCGCAAGTTTATCGTCGTAACACACCATGTATCATTCTATGCAAATTCGTGCCTTTCATAAATGCCACGAGGCATTTAGGAAGTGTAAATATATTTTCTTTCTGGTAGCGTATTTTTACAAAGTCGTTTCAACCCGCATATTCTTAACAGAACTGTTTCTTTGATTCCACTATGGAAAGCATAAAACAACGGTTCGTGGAGTGCTTGCTACGTAAAGATAATGGTTCCAGCACCTTTAAAATAGATACTTAAAAACTCGACAAATTTCACAGACAAATAACGTTTTTATAATTTACTTTAATGTGCTCCTCAGAAAAATGTTCGAAAAACTTGATCTATGTGAAAAAGCCGTGCAATCAGTGTTGCAAAATTTCTGGATGCAAAAGAAAGCCAAACGTCGATTATAGAAATCAATTATTCCGATTAAAAGCCAGATTTCTGAGACTGCAATCTGTTGACAGATTTATTCAAAATTGTATCGCCGATCGCATCGTCTCAATTGACTTAATTCTAGCACGAAGATAAAGGGAATACTTTTTTCATCCCAAGTAAAGACTCTTTTCATGGAAAGGTTCGGCTAAAAAAAATCAACCTAGAAAAACGATCGAGTTCCAATAAAAGCATAAAGAAGCGAGCCCAGAAATTAGCTAAAAGAGTGCTTTAAGATCGCCATTTGTTCGCTAAAAGGTTTCCGTAAGTAAGCTCAAGAAAACTCCTTGCCCGCTCTCTTAACCTTACGGTAGAACTACCAAACTGATCTGTCCTTTATCTTTCTGTGTTTCTTCTGTCAGTCGCTCTAAAAGTGACAATGGCTCCCATTGTCGCAAGCATCTTGTATTTCTTAAGACCGAAGTAACTTGCTTCCAATGGAGTCACGCCGTGGAAGTGGTCTTCCTCGCGATTCTACCATAGAATATACGTAGAACTCGCGTTCTGGACAGTTCGTCATTTATTCTATCTCTGATCTGCTTACACGTAATTCTTCTCAGTAGCCTAAATTATTTCACCTAACGCTCCCACGTTTTCTTACCGAACACGAGTGCAATTCGGCTTTCGAACTACTCGAAAAACCGACTCTTCGTACATACTTTTAAACAATTGCCAATCGAAAATTGAAAGTGTCGTTTCTTCAGAAAATATTCTTCGTGACAACTAGAAACTAATAATATTATGTAATGTAACGTTCAATAATTGAGCAATGCCACGCACAAAATGGTGAAAATCGAAACAGTCGACTATCGAATTAACACTTTGACTGCCAAGCTAACAGCCACGAAAATTCTAGAAAATCGAAATGAGTTGTTGAATGAAATAAAAATTGAAAAAATAAAATGTATAAAGTAGAGTACTCCTGCCACCTTCTTCCACATTCTAGATCACCATCAACTTTGACACTTTGACACAGTCAAATGAAACAATGTGCGTAAACTTCAGTTATAAATTTTAAGCGAAAAAAATGATGAATAAATATTCTTGGGTATTTCTAGAAAAGATTTCGTGAAAACTAAATTTTATTTTCTTCAAGATTAACAAAAATGTACATCCAGCATAGATAAACGTAAGAAATAGACGCACAGAAAGTATTCGTACGTCTCTCATTTCTTGCGCTTACTTGAGACAGAAACATAATATAAACTTCTGAATTTGACGAATAAAAACAAAGATGATTAGTTTGTACATAGTACTAATAAAAGCAAATGTGAAATTTGTAATATACTACAACATGGGTCAAAAAAGGTGTGAAACGACGGAAGAAGAGCGACAAATTATTATTCGATTACACAATCAATGTAAATCACTTAGTGAAATTTCTTCCATAGTGAATAGAGCAAGGTCTACTATTCAAAGTATAATTGACAGATTCGGAGAACGAAAAACTGTTTCAGATAAGAGAAGAAATGGCCGTCTGCGTAAGATGAACGAGTACGATCGACGACTAATTATTTGTAAAGTGAAACAGAATCCACGTATAACTGCCCAACAAATTGCAACAGAACTTAAAAACAACAACGGCATAAGTGTGTTAGCTAGTACTGTGCGTGACTACTTAAGAAGTAGAGCAACATGTTAATACACTAGTCGAACATTGGAATAAAGTAATTTTTACTGACGAAAGCAAATTCGACATATTTGACTCTAAAAATAAATTTACAGTGTGGAGGAAGAAAAATACAGAATTCAGAAAAGAAAATTTGCAACCGAAGGTAAAACACGGCGGTGGATCTGTATTAGTTTGGGGTTGTACGAGTGCAAATGGAGTGGGATCTCTACATTTTATTGACGGTATTATGAACCATACAGTTTATATTGACATTTTAAAAAAACATCTCCATGCGAGTGCAAATAAAATGGGTCTTAAAGATAATTTTATATTCACCCACGACAATGATCCAAAGCACTCTGCATATAATAGAACACAATTGGTATTATGCAACACATCAAAATTCTTGGAAACGCCGTCTCAATCGCCAGATGTCAATCCCATTGAACATCTATGGGAGTAGCTTTAACAAAAAATACGTAATCATAATATTTCATCGAAAGAAAGTTTAAAAATCGCTTTATTAGAAGAGTGGAAGAAAATAACACAGTCTGTAACATCTAACTTAGTAAATTCCATGCCAAGAAGACTCGAAGCCATTATAAAATCCAAAGGCAACCCTACAAATTATTAAAATATAAAAAATATATTTTACTTTTATAGTTTATTTTTCATTATTCATAACTGTACGAATACTTTCTGTGCGTCTATTTCGTACGTTTATCCATGTTGGATGTATATGTTTGTTAATCTTGAAGAAAATAAAATTTAGTTTTCACGAAATCTTTTCTACAAATACCCAAGGATATTTATTAATCATTTTTTTCGCTTAAAATTTATAACTGAAGTTTACGCACAGAGTTTTATTTGAAATTGGTCACTGTACGAATATTTTCCACACCGACTGTATATCGACGTTAAAATTCATTTAGAAACGATATAAATAATTCCGTCACCTATATGTATATGGGTGACATGGCAGTCAAAGTGTTAAGTACAGTTCTGCAAGACATAGCAATCTCAAATGACGTTGCACTTGTCCTATGTGAATCGCGCTAAAATTATGTAACTATTATTGTGCTTGAACGAACAGACGAATATTGACTTGCACCACTTTTGTACGAAAACAGCTCGTCGAATGTTAACCTCCGGTTAATTAAATCGAGCCACGGTAGTTTCGAAATAAGTCACGATTTCGATGTATTTTTTAGCAGCAAATTTATGCCGCCGTTATTTGTTTTAATACG
Source organism: Agapostemon virescens (assembly GCA_028453745.1). Classification (NCBI taxonomy): domain Eukaryota; kingdom Metazoa; phylum Arthropoda; class Insecta; order Hymenoptera; family Halictidae; genus Agapostemon; species Agapostemon virescens. The sequence continues at coordinate 12,871,707 of CM052090.1, read as the reverse complement.
CTCCGTAAACTAGCTTAAACGCTTTGCCCTGGGAGGAATGTTAAAATTCTATGATCTAATGGGCAAAGTTCTGAGTAGCGAACCTAGCTCATCAATTACAGATTAACTTATCCGACATCCTGACTTTAATTCATAAAATATTTCGTAAACCGGTATAGTCGTAATATTTTAGCTTGCGGTACGGAATAATCAATATTGAGAAATTCCGTTTTCGAAAAGCGAAAACTTTTCCTCGTTACCGTGCATAATATTACTACAAAACCGCCTATTAGCCTCTTTTTTTTACTGGCACACTGCGGATGCTTATGCAAACTCGTTCGCTCGTGGCGGCAGCTGGAAAAACGATTTCAACCACAGCAAATTTCGTATTTCTGCCAAAAAAATAATATAGAAAATTCAAAAGAATCGAGTCTTATCATTTTTTCAAGCGTGAAGTACATTACAAGGGAACATATTCAGATGGTTCAGATGATTAAGAAAAATCAAATTTTTAATATCTTATTTAAAACGTTCATGCCGACAGCTGGAAAAATGATTTCAAGCATAGAAAATTTCATAATTCTGCCAAAAAATAATATAGAAACTGCAAAAGAATCGAGTCTTATCATTTTTCAAGGGTGAAGTACATAAGTGTTGTGAATGCTTTCTAATTCACAACCAACGGAAACTTAATTCAAGACGAAAAACGGTTCACACCTTTCATTCCTACCAAGTTCATACTTGGTCCAAACACTTACAAGGGAACATATTCAGATGATTCAGAGAAAATAAAATGTTTAATATATTGTTTCAAACGTTCACACCGGCGCGTACCACCGGTGGCTCGCACAATGATAAATTCAATTAAAAATTCTAAAATTTGTCTACGTTATCTCTACCTGTGTTATTTACTACTAAAATTGTTAATGCGAAGGAGAACGATTAAAACAATTGTTAATTGTTAATTTCACTTTGAAATTAGCTTCGTGAAATTAGAAGAACTCACTCTGAATTAGCTTCCGTCCGATAGAGAGAAGTGCTTTAAGTGTAGCCGCCTCTGGGAAAGAAACGTGAAATACGCCGCCGGCGTGAACGTGTTAAACAAAAAACCTTTGTTAAAATTTTCTTGTGCGACTACATTTCCCATTGAAAACACACACACTTCAAAGAAAAATTCAAATTTTTTCGATCTCAGGTTTCCGAGATATTTAAAAAAAATGTGGTTTTGACCCCCAACTTTGAGGGCTGTTTTCACCCCTTCAAAGTTGGGGTATTTTCGAGATATCTCTGAAACCAGTGATCGAAAAAATTTGAATTCTCTTTTAAATTGTGTGTTTTTCAATGGGAAATATAGTCGCGCAAGAAAATTTTAACAAAAGATTTTTGTTTAAACAATAAAGCTATAGGCACCCATAAGTTTCATCTGAATATGTCCCCGTGTTAGTTAAGAAGAATATGGCGTGATACAGACAATTTTGACACTGCGTCAAAGCGAGAAGGTGCAATATAAAACAATTAAAAAATTGTTAGATTCTAAAGAAACTGTTACAATATTTCAAGACAGAACATATCTTTTCAACTCCCATTTGTGTTATATTCACGTAAGAACAGTTTCCATTTTGCCAAAACTCGACAGATTGGCGATCGCAAAAGCGTTTCGCCTAGTCAATGAAAGCAAACTGTCGCGAGACAACGTCTCGATAACTTATAGACAATAGACACACCGAACATATTGATCTAGGCATTGCATAAAAATCCGCAGTCTGTTTCGAATTTTCCGATTGTCTGGTCGGACAAAGAGGAAAGGAACGAGGCGCGGATGGTCGGGGAATTTTTCGGAAAGAGAACAACGAACTTGTAGAAGCCGGCGTTGAACAAAGGGAGCGTGGTTGAAACTAGATATGAAAAGGGCCGAAAGGGCCTGCAACCGCGGTTCGTGTTCGGTAAGGAGGCTGCCGGAGTAACTAGAAAAGAAGGTGGCACGAGGAGGAGCAGCTTTCTTTCTGATCTCCTGAAACGCCCTTCGCTGCGGGCTCATAAAAATCGCGGGATCGCGCGGCGATCCTTTCTCCTCGTGCTGCCTAAATAAAATGGAGAAAGGGACGAGTGAATGGTGCATTGTGAGCACGCTCGGTATAGTTGATGGTAAGGGGTGTCTATGGTCGAATCACGCGCGAACAAGAACACACGTGCCCGTGGTGCTCGCGTTACAGGCAATGTTTGACAACACTGGTCACTGCTCCATCTCAAAAAAATAACATAAAATAACACGCGAATTGTAACATTTTACAATTTGACTGCCAAGCCAGCAATCTCGATAAGTAAAATTCAGATAAAAGAGAACGGGGTAATCGCGATCGCTTAACTCTTTGGTGCACGGTGGTGTTAACCGTTTGCACTCGGACAGTGACTCTGAGGCACCACTGAAAATAGCTGTTCCACTGTTTAAAACTAGAACTACCGAACAATAAATTCAACGATATACATTGCTTTGTAATAATAACGAGACTGCAGCTATTAAAATTTCATACAATTCTTATTGCCACGTGTACGTCATTAAAGAAGTACATCTGATAATTTCTGATGAAAACATTTTTATAACTTCAATAATTGCCAAAGAAACAACTAGAAACCAGTCAAAATGATTGGTTTGGTAGTTTTAGTGTTAAAACAATCTTTACGTCGCTATGCTAGTGTCAAAGAAATTCGTAAAAATTGAACCGTTGCAAGGTCGAGTAGTAGTAAACAAATTTCGTATGTATAAGATGAAATATATTGTGTAGAATGAAAATATTCTAGGTCAGACAAAATGCTTTGGGGTTGGAGTTAAAACAGCTTCGAGTGCAAAGGGTTCAAAGTGCCCCACTTTTCCATCGCGCGAAAGTACACCAAAGGGTCATTTTTTTACCGTACTCGAAATTTTGCAATCGTTATTTTATTTTATAAAATTCCGTGCCTCAAAGGGTTAACATGTTCCGTGCCGCGTGTACCGCCGATGGTGCACGATGACTCATTTATCTAATGCGCTACAAAGTTATGTTTTGCATTAAGCTTACGATTGAAGAATATATTTCCTCCGTAACAACGAGACGTTGTTAAAAATTCGATATAGAACGAATAAGCTTTTGACAATACAGGGTGAGTCACCAAATGTTTGCACCTCAAATATCTTTGTTGTTTCTAAAGATACGTAAAATATGGTAAGGACAAAGTTAAATGATACAATGTGGCTGACACGATGCTATAAAAAATTTTGTTCTTATGTCATTTTCTTAGAGATATCAAGGTCACCTTGACTTTTTTAAATGGAACCACCCTTTTCTAAACAACTGCAATGATAGTCCCCTTCATTAGGAATTCAGTGACTATATTATTCCAAGGTCATTCAAGGTCAAGGACAGAGAAAACGTATAAGATTTAAAATATGAAAGCAGAATACGTTTATCACGGTTGAGACTTGTAGTAAATAGTAAACATACTATGGTCGTAGTTAAAGTAAACATATTAAGGTCCTTCAATGTTACTGTTATTCAGCATTCTTATTTACTATCAGTATGTTTCCAAACGCAATTCCGCCATGTCTTATTCAATGACTGAAAAGTGTGATATGATCACGATTTATTGTGAATGTAGACAAAATGCAGTGCAGGTCCGATTACTTTATGAAGAAAGGTACGCCGAGCGAAACACTCCTTCTAGACAGACTTTCATTAATACGTACAGGTTGTTTCGAAGTACTGGAAGTGTACATGCAAGACAGTTCAAACGGAAAAATCCCACGACCAATGAAGACAATGAAATTAATATTTTAGCAGCTATAGTTGTCAATCCTCACGTGAGTACAAGGAAAATTTCCCGGGAAGCAGGCATAAGTCAAAGTAGCATAATACGAACTCTTGCCCGACATAAATTTCATCCGTTCCACATATTACTCTATCAAGAATTGCACGCGAATGATTTTCAAAATAGAATTAACTTTTGTCAATGGGGATTGCTTCAAAATCATTCAAACAAACAAATACCACCTTGGATGTACTTATCACAGTTCAAGGTTCCTTCAGAGCTCGTTTACATCAATGTATCGACGTAAACGGCCATCATTTCGAACATTTGTAAAATACAGGTATTCTGTTTCCATATTTTAGTTTTATACGTTTCTTTTGTCCTTGACTTTGAATAACCTTCAAATAATATAGTGACAGAATTCCTAATGAAGGGGACTATCATTGTAGGTGTTTAAGAAATGGTGGTTCCATTTAAAAAAGTCAAGTTGACCTTGATAACTCTAAAAAAATGACATAAAAACAAAATTTTTTATAGCATCGTGTCAGCCACATTGTACCATTTAACTTTGTCCTTACCATATTTTACGTATCTTTAGAAACAACAAAGATATTTGAGGTGCAAACGTTTGGGGACTCACCCTGTATGTATATCGGTCTTTGACCACGTTTGAAATGACCTGATTGAAAAGTCGAGCGGAAACAGTTTGGCACGGAACGTGTTAAGCAATGATTATCTGAAAATGAAAATACAGTAGGGCCTCGATTGTCCGAACATCGGTTGCTCAAATATGCTCATATTGTCGAAATATTCACAAATTGCTATGACAGTGATATGACAGAATGGTTTGACGGTAACGAGATTAATGACATAAGTGAAGACGAAAATTACTGGAAGATGTCAACAGCTTCGAAACGAAGGAAGCAATGGTAAAAATGATTCTGAAGCATTCTATTAAAAACGATTGTCAGAAGGTATGAAGTCCAGAAAGAAGGTACTTGCACTGAATAATTAACTTTATGAAAAATGTGCGATTTAGCAGTAGAGAAAGATTGGTAGAGCAATGATGATTAAAACAAATGCAAACGGAATAAAATATAACGCATCCTATACGCAATTATCTCGGATAATCGAGGTCCTGCTGTACAGGATGAAGTATTTAACCCTTTTAGTGTCGAACGACGATATACCCGATGTCGTTTTACTATTCACATTGTTGTAAATGGTCTAATTTCATTGGAAAAGAGTTTAAAACATTGTTTTTAGGTTTAACACGTTGACTGCCAAGCGAATTTTGCATGCTTTGAACAAGTTTCATTTGTTTCATTTATAGAAATGATCAACGTTATTAAACAAAATTGTTAGTTACTAAAAACTAAAGTTTTCACCTCGTACTATAATCTGGTTAATTTTGGCAGTACTGCATTAATGTTCAATGCTGTTAATTTACTGATACCCGTTCTTATACGATGTAACAGTGCTGGAAATGTAACTTGTTGGAAAATAAGGTTCGCTCTGTGAAGGTTCTGGGATAAGTGCCGTGAGGTTCCAAATCTTTGCAAATTTGTTAAATTGGCCCGGTATTTTTCGCATAGGTAAAATATTTTCGCGCGGCACTAAAAGGGATAATATTAAACCAACCACAGACGGTCAAATTACTGTTCTCAGATTGTTAATTTTGCACTTATCGAAGTCAGAAAATTGTTCCTAACTTAAATGAGTTAAATCTTGCCATTTCTATAAGACGATATGCACCTTACAGACCTATAATTATATAATTTAAAATTATTTACGAATTTATGTACTTATTGCCGTAAAAAAAGCAAATTTCTTTCGTATTGGTGTAAGCAGTCAAATTTGTAAAAATAAACAAGATATCTTTCACTAACTCTCGGCATACCTCTGGGCAGTAGTGGTCATTTTGCGGTCAATGATGGTCTAGGGACCTCTGCAGTCTTCGCATACATACTCTACGGATGAATGCCACCCGGAACATTCCGAGTAGGCCCCAAAGGCCACAAGAGATGCACCGAAACCATATTTTCACTTTCGAGATCAAATTGATAGCACACATTGCATTTATTTTCCATTTCGGTGAAAAGAACATTTGTACATTTTTCGTAATAAATTCTGAAAGTTAGAAATTTCACAAGTTTCTTTAACACTAGAGCTACCAAACCAGTTATTTTGACTGGTCCCTAGTTCTTCAAAATGTTTTCAACAGAAATTTTCCAATGTATCATTCTTTAATGACGTACACGTTATAATGAGAATCGTATGAAGCATAGCTTCAGTCTCATTATTATTACAATGCAATGTACATCGTTGGATTTATTGTTCGGTGGTTCTAGGGTTGAAATGAAATTTTTGGAGAAAAACAAGCTGGAGAAAAACAATTTACTGATTCGTAGTCGGCGGAGTCCTATGCTAAATTCATTCGATGCATGCACCAAAGTAAAAAGAAAGTTTCATTTTGTCGATCAGTGTAAGTAAGTGCAATCGCTGTTTGAAGCTGGTTTCGCACACGCTCGTTTCCCGTTGAAACACTCCAGAATACAGAAAGAAAACTCATTCAATAAATAACAAACAAACTTGATCCTGTTAATCTTCTGTAGCCGATTTGTTTGAAGTCTAAACAAGAAATACTGTGTATGAACAATTGCATTTAAATAGCAGCTTCATAAATAGCACGTACGACTTGAATGACGATTGGAAAAACATATAAAGTGCTTTATAACGGGTGTCACTCGTTTCAAAAGTGGACGAAAGCAATGAAAACAATTTTACAGTGTTATTCAATCTTACTTTTAAATTATAACCCAACTTTTTACGTTTCGAGCATTCGCAAATTGCTTGTCTGGACACAAAGTCCAAAAATTACCTCCGTTCGTGGTCTGCTAAGATTTTACGCGTTCACGGGATTCTGGTTAAAAGCGTTTAAATATTTTTCAAATTTTCACACGCACCAAAAGTTACAGTAACCCGAATTGTTCGCAGTATTACGGGGACGGTCGTGCAACGCTAACGCCCTGCCACGTCTACATACCTGACATGTGGCACGAGCATTCCTGGCAGAGACAATTCATACTGTTGCAACTTTTGATACGTTCAATATTTTAAAAACGTTTTGCAACGTTGTGAAAGTTATGGAAATAAAGAAAAATTCGGTGTACTGTTAAAAAATTTCGTTCGAATATTATGAAACCTTTTTGACTCGCTGGTAAAAACGGTCGTGTATTATCAAAGCTTCTCGTTGGCGAAAATTCACCGAGCAAGATCGACGCGCGTTATTCTCGAAACATTTTTCATTGTTTTCGTGTCCTGTATCCTTTTCGAAATCTCTACGTTCGCAACGAAAATCACGATAATAAAAGATTGAAACTCCACGCAAACTTTACTCATCTTTCAGGATTAAATAGTTCAATCGTTGAACACAGAAAAGACCAGGCATTCAAACTCTTTCCTTAAAAGCGACTTCCGTTTATTCCCGAACTGTGCATATCCACTGTCTTGCATCTTGAATCGTCACTAGATTGCATTCATATATCGTAGATTACATAAAGATATCGTTTAACAAGAGCACTGTTTGCCCCAGATCACCGTAAACATTCCTTAATGCACCCGCTACCATGTCTATTCGATTAGGTTGGCAACCAAGTGATTGCGGATTTTAAGTAAGAATGAAAATTCAAATTTTTTTCTTAAAAATTGTAAGTTAGTATGGGCGAACCAGGAATTCGAAGACGACAGATAAATCATAGAGTACACGGTCTGATTAAAACACTTTAACCAGTTAACTGTGGCGATCACTTTTTAAAGAGCGCATTTATGTGTATCGCGAAAATCAAAAGTTCTAGCCAGAGCGTACAGAGATGTACGAATCTATGTCAAATTATTTATAATTTTCATTTGTTTGTTTCATTTCGTCTTGACCTCTAAACATTTTAAACGTATTAAAATTTACGAATATAATTTAGTTTTCGTCAGAATTACAATTTAAATATCAAATTGTAACAAAATTTTACGCATGACGGATATAATCGTCATGATACAAAATTCTGCAACATTTCCATGACGGATATAGTCGTCAAACACACTTAACTGGTTAATAATACGTCGATCGTCATCGATCCTACTTCTTTCAACTCTTAACGCAAATATACATATTTCCGCTGGCCTTCGAGGTTTTAACGCGTCCTTGATGGTAGGCGTTTCTCGCCTCCGCCAATCAGGTGTTTCTCAGGAAAAATGCGCCCTCGATCTTCCCCTGCTAGTACAGGTCCTAGAGGGGAAATTCGCACCTAAGCGCATCGCCCCTTGCATTTCGCCACGCAGACCAGGTTTATGATGCGGCTATTCCGGGCTCTCGGGTGGTCAAAATCGAAATACCCATTGTCGCTGGAATTAGTCTCTACTCTACGGAAAAACAACCGGTATCACGTCCGGGTCATAATCTTGGTCACCCTCCTGGTCGACTCGGCTGTTGGACATCTGGCCGCTAGCATCAATAAATGCTGAATTGCCTACATTTCTTAAAAATATAACTTTATTCAATTAGGTACTGTCCATTTTTGTCGATGACCTTTTGCCATCGTGAAGGCAGTGTCATAATTCCACGTTTATAAAATTTCTGATCTTTACTACCGAAAAACTAAATTAAGTGTGATTTGACATCACTAGCGTCATTAAAAATTTTACCATTTAAGGAGTTTTGCATGGAACGAAATAAATGGTAGTCTGAAGGCGCAAAGTCAGGGCTATATGGCGGGTGTGACAACACATCCCAATCCAGATCCAATAATTCTTGGCGAGTGACCAGAAATGTGTGGGGCTTTGCCTTATCATGGTGGATTACAACGCCCTTACGATTTTCCACTTCTGGCCGCTTTGCTTGAATTGCATCGCTCAGTTTGGCGAGTTGTTGAACATACACATTTGAATTGATCGTTTGGTTGTTTGGTAAAAGTTCAAAGTGCAGAATTCCTTTATAATCCCACCAGACTGACAGCATAATCTTTTTTGGTGAATCTCTGGTTTTGATGTCGTCTGGATTGGTTCATTTTGCATCACCCACGATCTCTTCCGATCAATGTTGTTATAAACTATCCACTTTTCGTCGCCAGTAATTAGTCTTTTCAAAAATGGATCAATTTCGTTGCGTTTCAGGCGCAAATCGCAGATGCTAATGCGTTGCACCAAATGAATTTCCTTAAGCTGGTGACGGATCCATAGATCGAGTTTCTTCACATAGCCAAGCTTTTTTAATTTTTTTTCAATATACGTTTTCGATACATTGAGCTTCTCTGCAATGTCACGTGTTGTGCTATGACGATCTGAATCGATAATGGCCTTGATATAGGTCTCATCGATTTTAACTGGACGGCCAGATCGTTGAGCATTTTTCAATGAAAAATCATCAGAACGAAATCTGGCAAATCAATTTTGACACTGCCTTTCTCTCTAAGGCTTCATTCCCATATACGACAAATACAGTGGCTCAAAGTAAAACTCGGACACCAATATATTTTCACTTTCTGAAGTTATTATTAGTATAAGATAAGAAATTAAATGAAAAACAAAATTATTTTCAATATTTTACTCTTAGGGTCATATAAAATTTATTAAACAAAGACAGAAATTATTCACGATAATTTAAAACAAAATGGAAATGTTAAAAGTCATGAAAACTAGCCTCAAACTGAAACTTGGATAGTTGGTAATCCTGCGGGAAAAACAAATGAAACGTGAGGAATCACCCTTCATTTTTTATACTTTTATTTTATGTAGGTTTTAGTTGACGTAAGTCGTTACTTTTTGTAAAGTTTTGTTTTAATTTCTCAAAATTGCTAGACAATATGGACAAACATCGTTAGAACTCCGGAAACTTGTTATAAGTCAATTTAGGGACGGTTTGTCTGTACGAAATATTGCACAAATAGTGAAACGCAGTCTCTCTACAGTTCATGAAATTATAAAACGCTTTAGATCCAGAAATAATGTGGGAAATAAACCAAAACTAAGTAAACGGAAGATCTTCACAGAATTCGAGGAGCGTTGAATCGTACGACAAATTAAAAATATCCATAATTAAATGCCCCGAAGTTAGCTACCGAAGCTAAAATATATTTAGGAAAAGATGCTAATCCAGAAACAGTGAGGATTATATTAAGAAAAAATAATTTTAATGGGAGAGTTGTAAGGAAGAAACCATTTACGAGCAAAATAAATCGTTCAAAAACATTGAAATTCGCGAAATTGTACAAAAATAAAGATTTTTCATTTTGGAGGACAGTTTTATATACAGACGAAATTAAATTTAACATTTTTCGTTCCGATGGACAAACTTATGTTTAGAGAAAACCTAATGAGGAATATAAGGATAAGAATTTACGACCTACTGTTAAACATGGGGGAGATTCAATAATGGTGTGGGGATGCATGTCATCTGCTGGACCAGAAAATCTCCACATTATTGACGGGATCATGGATCAGATAAAATATCTACAGATTTTGAAAAACAATTTAAGGGATAGTGTGGAAAAATTAGGTATTGCCGATTCTTACAGTTTCTACCAGGACAATGATCCAAAGCATCGGGCTCGTAATGTTCGTCTGTGGTTACTTTATAATTGCCCACATGTAATCGACACTCCCGCTCGATCACCTGATTTGAATATAATCGAACATCTATTGGGGTACTTAGAAGAAAAATTGAAAAGCCACATTATTTCCAATGCTAAAGATTTAAAGAAAGCATTAAAAGAGGAATGGGCAAATATTGATCCTTCGTATTGCGAAAAACTAGTACGGTCCATGCCGAATCAATTAAAAGTTGTAAGAGCAAATAAAGGACTACCAACAAAATATTAATATCAAATAAAAATAGTATAAAACATATGTACAGATCTACAAGAAAATTTTCTACTCTCCGAGTTTTATTTTGAGGTCAAACTCCATTTCTTTTTAAACTTCGTTTTTTTATTACTTAATGTAAATAAAGTTTGTTTTTGTTTTTAGTGAATTTGTATAACCTTGAATAAAGCTTACTAAAAGTAGCTTTATTTTTTGTTTATATTCTTTTCTTACACTAACAATCGCTTCATAAGGCCCAAAAATCGCAGTGTCCGAGTTTTACTTTGAGCCACTGTATGTCTGGAGTGCACGTCTTGTTCTTCCATATTTAAATTGGAATAAAAACAAAACTAAAGAACCAATCGATATAATTTTTTTACCAAATGAAAGGTAAAAGTCCAAACAATAAGAAAACAATATAGGTTAAGTACTTTGCACACGCTAACGAAACAAAGGAATGTGTAAAATCCATCTGTCGACAAAATCCGCAATCACTTAACTGCCAACCCAATACTTCACACGAATCACAAACGGTTTCAAAATATCAAACTCAAATCATACACGTTGCCACGGAATTACGAGCAACCCTTCCAACATATTCACACGACAATCGAAAACGGAAAATCAACCGAAAAACCACATCGCGCGTTTTTCTATATTATTCCTCTGAATAATTAATGCGCGGCTGAGCTATCCGAACTGTCGTACGTGAATCCGTGGAATCGCAGCAACCATTCGAATCATCGAACAGAGCTGAGCGTAGACAAATGAATCCTCCGCCGTTATCGAATCGTCAAACGCTGATCAGATCGTTTCGAAAGCAAACTCGAATCGACTGGTTACCAAACGAAGTTAGCGAGATGCGATGCCAGCTGTTGCGTGTTATATACCGAGACACGCACACACACCGGTGGCTTGGTCGCATTAGCTCAGATATTCAGAGATTGTAAGTCGCGTTCTGAACAGCAGAGGGACCAGGGAATCGGGGCCGCTAGAGCTCCAGCAAATCTCCTCTGGGGAGCTTCATCAGCTGGATCATTTGCAATAATAGGTGCATTACCTTAATACAGGCACCTTAAAGTCAGAGGTACTTTGTTATTCGAAATCGATACTAATTGAGAAGGATCCCTCGAATCGTCTGGCTCGACAACTTACGATCTCTGCTAAGAGGATTCGCGACGTCACCGTCTCGCGCCATTTTCTCTGATACCGTCGCGATTTGACCCGATGAACGGTTTCCCTGTTCTTCGGATTGGTGTTGATCTACTCGGTTCGACATCTATACTCGGCTCAACATCGCGCTTGGTCGTGGATCATTGCGAAAAGATTGTTTCACTATGAAAACCGAGCGAACGGTATGGCGTTTTAATGGCGGTTCCCGCGAAGTCGCACTTCTACTTCCGTCTCTGTACTTCATCTTTCTTGTCCGATTGTTTTCCTCTTTCTCTTCGTTTCTTTCTTCCGCGCGCTCTCTTTCTCCCTTTGTCTCTCTTTTTCTCTTTATCTTTCTATTTCTCTGCCTCTGTCTCGCTAGCTCGTTGTCTGACTCTACTTCTCCTCTGACGCTGTCGGCTACTTTGCGATTAGATTTGTTAGCTACACTGTCCACGTACAGACACGATGCATTCACGACACGTTGATAACATTAATCTTCTTAGGTCTCGGCACATCGGCACGGTCGAGACGTCCAGGTTCTGAGGAAAGAGAATAGTTTAGTCTTGCGAGTATTTTGCGAGTTTTAAGACGGGTTTTCAAGTAACAGGCTACGTGTAACGGTGACGATTTGAATCGACTGTGTTTGAATCCTTTTTGACAAGAAAGAGAGCAATGAAATTAATGATTGACTTGATTGTTATTTAACACTTTACCGACCGGAAGCCTAATAATAGGTCTTTCAATAATTGCCTCGTGACAAAATGTGGCTTAGAAAACTGCTTTTACATTGTAATTTGTAACGAAATTATTAGATAACGTTATTTAGGAGGCCTTGTTGATTTGCAGTAAAAGTTGCAGTCAGCTTTGAGGGAAGTTAATTCAAAAATTTTCACTGATGGATTATGAACTGAAAAGATTCTGAAATCATCGCCGGTCGGTAAAGTGTTAAGTATTGATATGTTTTAAGGCGGTTTTTCAAGTAACAGGCTACGTATAATGTTGACGAGATCGACTGTGTTTGAATTATGTCGAATCGTTTCTGATAGGAAAACGACCAACGAATTTAATGATTGTTTTAGTATTGATATGTTTTAAGACGGGCTTCAAGTAACAGGCTACCTATAATATTACCCATTTGATTGACTGTGTTTGAATTATGTCGAATCGTTTCTGACAGGAAAGAGAGCAACAAATTTAATGGTTGATTTTATTGTTAATTTAATTTAATTATTGAATTAGTATTTATATGTTTTACGACGGTTTTTCAAGTAGTAGACTACATATATTATTGACGATTTAATCGACCGGGTTATCGAATACTTTAAATGAATGAATTAGAAAATTGCAAGTCAACATTGAACTGATTAATTTAAAATTAAAATAACAAATCTTAACCACTTAAATGTCTCACACACTTAAATTTGAACGCCTCAAAACCATGCGGTATCAAGTGAAACAATGAAACATCTTTCTCTTGACTTTCCATTGACAAAAATCGACGTAATTTACAACAATAACGAATGTCCAAAAGTGTCCAACTATTAACACTGTACTAAAAGGAGTCCATGGTGATTTAATACTTGCAAAATAGTAGATGTCAGAATGTTCATTACGATTTTTCCCTTGGCCCTAAGTTAATTGTTAACTGTCCTCGATATCGTAACGTTATACTACATGTTTCTCCTTTGAGAACAGGATTAAACTTGAAAAACTACATCCGAATAAAATCGCAAATTTTCCAACACTAAATAAATATGGTGGAAGAGAGAAACTATAATTGAGTTAGCGTACGAGGATTTTTTTTCAAGGCTCCGAAAATCGTTTCAATAAAATTGCATTCTCGTCTCTTTTACTTTCCATTCTAGTTAGTCATATAAGAATGGATTACGCTCCAATTAAAGAATAATCCTGGGGATAGAATCGTATTCTCTGAGTAAACGATGGATTCAACGTGAGGCGAGAATTCCGAAGAGAAGCGCCGTAGTTAACCAGAAAAAAATGGCGTACATGCGAACGACCATATTCCGACGGCAACGATTGCATTCACGAAACTTGGATAACGAAAACGTGAAAATGTACTGGGCCGGATTTGTAATAGAGTGCAAATATTATATTTCCTTGAATCCTTTAAATTTATCTTTCGAATCGTTTGATGCAACCGACCATATATTTTTCTTTCGAAAATATATCGAAAATTCTCGTTTGTGTATTTCTAAAAATTTTTCATCCACAGTTAGAATTTCTCTACGGTTTTTTAGTGAGACTTTTCCAATCGAGGAGACCAGTCTTTGTTTTCTAAACTAAACTTAACTTAACTTCTATTGACAATCTCTTTTATTTATAAGCGCCATTAAGATTACGTCATAGTTCTACATTCTTCTACAATCTTCTAGGTTCTACAAAAACACAGATGTTAGACAAGCTTTCAATCGTTTAACTACATATTGGACCGTTTATTTTGAAAGTGGTGCAAGTCCATTTTCTTCTGTTTCGAGAAAATTAAATGTTAACAGATCTGACAATTAAAAAATATAGGTTAATTATGTGAAGTCTGGGAATGTTTGTACTAATTTATGAATATGTAATTTGATTATATAAATTTCTTTTAGGCGAATTTAACTAAAATAATATATATTTCCAGGCTGCAAATGGACTTACACCACTTTCATAATTAGTCAATTGTAAATATCAATTAATTTCAATTTTGAAATAACAAATATCACTTAAAATATATTTCATATTCATTCAATTTTGTTTATAAGTAATAACAAGAAATAAAATAGAATAAGTATTTTTTATTTTGAACGTTAATTATATTTATATATTGTTAAACTTAACACAAGATATTGGTATTATTAATTATTTAATGTCTTCATGTAGCAGTGTTTTGAAATATTCATGATGCACAGGAGGTATATAAGGTAATAGCTGCTGCATATCCGTATATTTTTCGTATGTAATAGGCCTGGCATCGTGATACAAAGGTGCCAGGGCGATTTTTTCAAATTTTGGCGGTCTTCCCCGACATGTAGCTAATAAATTTAGAGTCTTAAATTCTGTGTCCTCCATTGATGTTTTATATAAAATAGTATACGGTGCACTTTTGCAAAATCTCATCCAACATATTTGCAACCAATTTACTTTTTCTCCATTAGTGTTTCTGCTTATCTGTTTTTTAATTGCGTTTTGTAGATTTTTTATTGAAACGAAATTCTCTCGTTTCATTTCGTGTAAAATAAATTTATTATGTTGTCTACATTGGTTTATAACGTCATAATAATCCTGTGGTGTGTACAGGAAATTCTTTTTTCGTAATGCAATTTTTTTGTCTATGAAAATTGGACTTACACCACTTTCAAAATAAACGGTCCAATATAAATATTAGAAATTAACTCTGGTTTGTGATTAATAAAGACGAACAAAATAATATTAACCCTCTATGGGCCTGTGTAACTTTCAGGTTACATTTTAATTTATCGACATTTTACCAAATAAGTATAGCTTTCTTCATGAAATGGCACATCAATCTCAATTCTATAACGTTGCCAAGACAACCAATATTAATATTTATGACCTTTGCTAGGCTCATCAACCTGACATAACAAAATAAATGCTGTGCAAACTGTCTGCAGTAAAAATAAGCGAAACCATTCGATCCAATTGATGTTATTTGTGCTTTTGTCAGTGATTACCAAACTAAAAATAGTGCACGCAATAGCTCTGGGTTCGTATATCAATAACAATCTATTTGTTTACATTTCAATTTTCAATTTGTTACTGTTTTCTCATGAAACATTTAGTATAAAGCTTGTGCTGTCTCCTATTTTCAGATTTATACATCATATGCCCAAAATATGAATACAAAATCAGATAGAAATAACAGAGGAATTAGAATTAGACGCATTAGCGGTAATAGATTCGATGATTCCTTATTAGATTTCGAGTCCAATGAAGATGTAATAGTATGTCCCCGATGACGGATAAATGTCATTGACAGTGACGAAGAATTTAGTACTCGATCCTCGTCAGATGAAGAAGATGCAGGACCACAAAGAATTGTTTGGCAACCACTATTCTAGACAAATAATAATTGTTGTTATCGTCCTTGGAAAGGAGATTGCCCTAATGTCCCCAAAGCACCCCATTCTCCTGTGACCTATTTTCGAAAACTATTTGACAAGGAAATTATAAGCAATATAGTTGACTATATCAATACGTATGCACTACAATGTGATCCAACAAAGAGATTTCAAATATAAAATGTTTAACGTCAAGTACAAATTGTTTTATGGAATTTCACGATTAAGCTTTTATGCACAGAAGTGCAAACTTTATAGGCTGTTGTTACCTGAAAGTCGCATAGTGAATATATTGCAATAAAATTGTTTAAACGGAAAAATTTTTTTTCATTTGCATATATAGGTTTATAATTTCTGATTTTTCGTTCCTCCAATTTTTTTCGATTAGAAATAAAATTTCGGCTCATAGGGGGTTAAACAATCAAGTCCAGAAAAAGGTGAAACGATGTTTTAAACGTTTAAGAATAATAAAATCTGCACAACTGAATTAAAATAATTAAAAACTGGTTGATTCGCAAGGATTAAGTTCGATAAATTATTGTATGTGAAACGATTAAAATACAACGTTCGAAACAAGTTAAAATAGTTAAAAACAAATTGAATGAATATTTTCTTTCGTAGCTGTACATATTCATATTTTTATCACTCGCACGAAATAGACACTTGACAGTATGGAACAATGTAATCAGAATTATTGTCGCGAGTATGACAGTCGTTGAAACGAATGGAACATAACATTTAACCATTTAATAACCATTTTACCAGACGTTATTTGAACTCTGACGCTTAATGACGTCCAAAGAGTCGCGCGAGCAAGAAAAGTTAAGGAGCCATAATTCCGCGAGGAAAAAAGTTTATACGGTTATAAATTGAAAAATGTCGACACTACGGAAGGCAGTGGAACGAAAAGTGGGTGATGAGGTTATAGATGGTGTCGTTATCGTGAAATTTCGCGTGGCCACATATCGACAATGGAGACTCGAGTTTCTTCATTGCATTATTAACTGCGTCGCTTCGAGTTGCAGCACTTCGACGGAATACATTTTCCAAATTGCGTTTAAACTTTTCATATCAGCTTAAGAAATTTAATCGGGTCAAGCGAAACTGACTAACTGACAACCAGTAACCCCGGAAGTTGGAGATTGAACCATGGGATTGCCTATCAATTTTGCAAACGTTCACTTTCGAACCGCAACGGATCGTTTTTCGTAATTTTTTCGGGCAGAGAATGGTGTCGTCGCTCAGCGGCTCCACCGATCCCTAAAATCTATGCACACAACTTTCCGTTTGTAAAAACCATAAACCGACTGGTCGCCTAATTTTGTACATTTCTCACCTGCGAATGTTTACAGAACATTGCGCTTTAAAATGCGCAAATTGTATATTCTATTAAAAATTTAATAGCGCAAGTGAAGTTCATGTGGTTCCTGTTGTATACTTCTCCTAAAATCTGATTCAAAACTTATATTCATGATACTTACAATAGGCTGACATTTTAAACAAAATTTCATGAGAATTTGGTAAAATTATTTAATTAGGGCGCCGCCTACTATGAACAATTGCTAAATTCATTTGAAATTTTTTTTAAAACGTCAGTGAGTCGATAAGGTTACCGGTGAAAGACAAAACTTGAAAAATGTTATTAAATTTAATTTGCATTATAAAATTAGATGAGATCATAATTATGAAAGTGGTCTAAGTCAAAATTTAAGAAAAATGAGTTTAACAGCTATTTCACAGCACATTATTTTAAACTAAATTAATTCAATGTAATTATTACGATCTGGTAAAAATGAACCATTAGATAGTGGTTGTATTATAGTTTCAACATTATATGGAATTCATTTAGTGTTAATTATGAAAGTAGTCTAAGTCAATTAAAACTAAAAAAACAACATTTTCGTATGAAATCCACACAAAATTTTATATTCATAATAAGTTTCCATTAATCAAGACTAATAAAATTCTAAATTAAAATGTTGCATAATATAAGAATATTTTTTAATTTATTCAAATGCAATTCATTAAATATCTCTAAACAAGAAATATATGACTTAGACCACTTTCTTAATTATGGGCACAGATAATTTTTCTTATTTAAAATAGTTTCCTAATAGAAATCGTACGACATCGTTGTTTGCGGTAAAACGTGACATCAGTAGGAAATATATAAAACAAATTTTCACACGAGTAAAGTCATCTACATAGGAAGCACTGAATCCGTATTTCCCGTTGTCGCTCCACTGAATAATGTCCTCCTCGAAATATGCATTTATATTATTGAAATATAAATTGTTTCATGCGTCGTATACATTCTTTCATTCGTTCACATTGTATTTAATCCACTAGTTTATTGGAGTCTAAAATGTCAACACTCGTTGCTTCAAAAGCTTCAACTCCACGTTTGAAAATATCCATGATTATGTAATTTCACTTATGAATATCGGTTTCACGTACCTTTTATCGAGTATATTCCAGGGCATAATTTTTCACTCACTTAATTTGCAAGAAATCGTTCATTTATGACGCGACAATAAATTTTGTTCTTCAGATTGTAATAATAACCCGAATGACAAATCGTATAAATTCAGACACGACAAATTTTTCATTTTTGACTTGATATCTCTGTTGAAAAATTACTGCAAGACCATGCTACCAAATTTATCTCTGTTTTAAATAAACGAGGAATAATGAAAATTCGCATAGCAAATACTGCATCTAATTAAACTATGATACGTGCGTGGGACGAATAAATATTGATTTAACAGTATTCGTAGAAAATCAATATAGGAGCGTTAAGAGAGTTAGAGTTCTCCTTGGCATCCATTTGATTTCTATTTATTGTATCAATTAGTTAACCGTCGGTTCTATGCTTTTATAATAAAAATTAATAGGTCAAATACAAAATTGTAGAGACATTGCGAGAATTTAAAGATGCTATTTCATTATATTCGACTTTTAAAAATAATTAACAAAGAAAATATAATTTCATTTAATTTCTGTGTTTTACTGTTAACTTGGATAAAGTTTATTTTGTTATTCTGTTATTTGTTCGCGAATTATTTCTGTGTTGAATTGAAAGGAAATTTGAGAAATAGAAGGCACGAAACTTAAGAGCAGTGGAGACGAAAAGTTATTAATAACAGCAGTCAACCCGTTAATGCAAAGTGATTTTAATTCTGTTAGAGAAAGATAGGGGAGGAAAATTTTGTATTCATTCAAGTGATGATTGAGAATATTTAAAAATACTAAAACGTTGTTTAATTAATCTTTCTATAATAATGAAAATTAAAAAAATTATTCTATTAAATGAAATAACTTTAATGCGATAATAATATCTCAGTAGATCAATTATTATTAATTTCTGTTGAGTAGATATTTATTTTTTGCACTATGGTCACCGAGTCCAGTTTGATTTTATTAATACGAAACATCCTTTTCACGAACGAAACCACGCATAGTTTTCACCACTGCATTTATAAAAGAATTGAAATTTATTAGAAACATGGCGTCTGCGTACAGTGATACGAAATACCTTTTTCAGCGTCGCCCTAAATGACGAATGTTATTCAATTTGCACGAGTTGTCTAAACAAACGTTGATTAATTTTGTAACGTTTCCTGGGGTCCGTAGCTTTCAGCTAACGAAAGGATTTAAACAAAAACCTGCATCGATGGTAAAAAAAAACTGCGCACTAAAGGAATCATTATTTGCGTAAAAAATCTCTACATTTTTCTCCGTTTTTCGAGAGACATGACGATTTATCGAAAAAAGTTAAAATATTTGCGTAAAAAACACGGATAAAGTGTGCAATCACGGCTATCGTTTTGAAATAAAAAATAATTTATTTCGAAAATACCGCTTTCAAAATTGCCACTGAAAGGTTCGATCTGCGCAATTGATTTTGTTTAAACTTGCGCGGTATCGTCAATTCGTTTGAACATCAGTCGAGGATATATTTGACGCGCAGCCGTCCAATAAAAATTGTTACAAACAATTAAAGGAAATCGTCAGTTTCGATATGAACGCGTAAATAAATGGATATAAAATGACTATGGGAACCTTTTATTTGATACGTCCAACGGAAACTCGAATTTTTCAATGACAATATATTGCGGTCAGTTTCCGGAGCCATTCACTCAATTTCGAGGACGACAAGTATTATTGTATTGTCATGAAATTTTACAAGTTTTTACTCTACCGTATTATATTACGTTATATTGAGCGCGAATTTAATATACGAGGTCCGTGTCGACGCGTTGCCTTGCTTGCGTCAACCATTTGCAATTGCTGGTCTTGATTTTTGAACATTCGCGGAACTCTGTTTGTTACTTACAAATTCATATTTGTGATAAATTCACGATTGATTCAAGAACAATTCTTTTTCGCAATATGAATATTCGCAAATAGCGGTGTCATCTGTTTTTAACAATAGTTTGATCACTTCGAAAATTATTACTTATCGAACTGCGCCTTCTTTCAATTTAAATTAACTATTTATTAATTAATTATTAACATAAGAAAACAAAATATATTTTTTAACGACAGAATCGTTTTTTTAATGCAGGACAATTGATCGGTGAAATTTGCTGCAATGATTGCAAGAATGTTGTGTCAAGGAAACATTGCAAATTTTTTTTTCTCTAAGCCGTTCTCTTGTTAACCAATATATATATAAAATGAAACTTCTATAAAAAATCTAAAATGAAACTTCGCGCCTACAACCTGCGAAAGATTATGATTTTGTTTATGAATATCTGTAGACAGTTAATTACACGATGGATCATTGTGAGAAAATGTTTTTACAAATATTATATCTCGAGCAAAGAAATTTTCGAATTTTCACTATTTTAGCTGTAATAGTAAACCCAAGGAGTACAAAAATGGACTGGTAAATATTGCCTTATATATATGTATATATATATCTTAAAGTGTTTGTAATTCATAACTTTCAGATTGTATTTCTAACTAGAACTATTATTTCTAACTACAACTATTATTTCTTCTTTCAAGGATTGGAATACTGTCACGTTATGATATCAACCGAAGGTGTATTTATTATTTTTTAACATAACACGTCAGAATGTGCGTGCACTGTCAAATGCAACTATACTGCAAGCTTCAACGGTTTTTGGACTGGCGTTAGCAATCGCCCTGCGTTTTAGCGAGACGCATTAAACGGTTACACACACTGGCTTAATTATTATTACGGGTAACGAAACGTCCAAACCAGTCTGCGTTTCCGTTCCCGAAAATCCTGTAACGCGTTCCGGGCGTAAATTCGTACGACGCGAAACCGATAATCAGACTCGTTCGTTAGTGTTTCATTCGCTGGACGACTAGTGACCCTGTCGCGAAATCAGACTCCATGTACGGTGACCAAGTCAATTATGACTAGACTAGTTGTTTCGCACATGCGATTTACACACTCTTGTTCCTGAACAGAAGTTCCAATCATTCTTCCTACGCAGTCAAACTGCTTTTCTTACTTTTGGATACAGCTACAATATTTTTCACTTGAATGACGCGTTTCTTCCTTTGACACTAAACCTACCACAGTGGGCGAAATGACCCTTTTTAGATTTTCTATCTTACTATTATTAAAGTTGAAAAATTGCATTCATAGAAATAGATTCAATAGATTTTTTTATTCAGTCATTGTAATTCAGAAATAATTCAAATAAATTTAAATCGTGGCATTTTTATAAGACAATATTTACCAATCAATTTTGATATTCGTTGGGTTTAGTATTAAAACTAAATTAGTGAAAGTTCGAAAATTTCTTTGCTTAAGATATAATATTTGTAAAAACATTTTCCCATAATAATCCATCGTGTAAATAACCCTTTAAAAATATTCATAAACAAATTCGTAATCTTTCGTAGGTTGAAGGCGCGAAGTTTCATTTCAGATTGTTTATATCATAATTATTGAAGTTTTAAAATTTCCACTATAGGAAAAAATTCAGTAGATTCTTTTATTCAATTATAAATTGCATAAAGTATAGATTAATTAAATCTTGTCATTTTTATAAAACAATGTAGACTAGCCAATTTTAATACTCTATAGGTTTAGTGTAAATAGCATTAGTTTATCAGGGAATTTGGGGAAACTGTTTTGAGACTGTGCAATTTATTTTTGTAAGATCATATACACTAGTCGATTTTAATGCTTGGTAGGATTAGTATTAATATAACATTTACTGATTCACGTTGAATTAACAAAAACATGCAGAATTCTATTCTAGTTTCGGGAGAATAATAAAAATTGCCTTTTAAGTCAAGAGTAAGAGAGATAGGTGTACAAGGGGGGATAAAATGATTGAACTCAAGAGTAGTGGTGGACGGCTTCTTTCTTACTTGGGGCGAATCAAAGGAAAACTTTTCACTTTCTGGATTGATTGACACTTTGTCTCGAAATATCGTGTGCTATGAAAACTGTTACGTGTTCGTTTAATGTGAAATATTTATAAAACGATGTTAATTGTAATATTTTAATTAACTGATGACAGTAGACGGCTGTTTTCTTACATTTGAGGCGAATCAAGGGAAACCATATCTACGTTAAATCTTAATATGTGAAAGGATTGTACTTTTTCAATAGTTTCACGAGAAGCTTTTCCTCTTTGAATTGCTACAAAGCAAACAGCGCACAAGCTGTCGCAAAAGATCAAAGGGAGAATGAAATTCGGGCTCTTTTTGCCGGAACCTTTCGCACATCTCATCCATATTAACGCGCGAACGCATCAAGTTGGATGAAAATGTGTGTTGACTGTGAAAATCGCTGAAGAATATGGAACTCCGTTCATAAATAACAGCTGCGCAACCGAATTTCATCAGAAAAGAGCCACTCAAAAATATATTAGTAGTCTCTCTTACACAAATAAACAATAAAAGTCGAAGTACATATTTGAAAATTGCTTTCGTCTTTTAAATAGCATCCTATCGATTTATTATTTTTTCCAATCGAAAACATCAATGATCCATAAATTGTATCGAAAATTTTCGCAATAGACGGCATAGATTTCGGGAAACAACGATACCAGAAATACTTTTAATAAATTTCTTTTTTATAAAACGAAAAGAAAGACTATTCTCGTAAAGCAACGCCAGTCAAACTGGCTCTTATCATAGCAAATCATGGGAACTCCAATTTTCCGGTGGATCGCGGTTATTGAAAACGGAAAATATGAAGTTGGGTTTAAAAGTAGTACGCTTCTATCCCTAGAGATGAACTATCACAAATTTTTAAAAATCCTCGGTGAATCATAGGATTTACCTTCGAAATAGTTACAATATCAATTCACTGTGTAATAAAAATCACGTTTCTTTCAACATTCGTGGTTTTGACGTTTTTAGGAATTTTTCAAACAATATTTCCATCGAAAAAAATGCCTCGATACGAGATATTTCTAAAACATACTTTCTAAAAAAGATTTACCCAAAATTTGTCAATGGAAAGTCACTATACCAATCAAATCCTTCAACGAGACATAAATGGATGTATTAATTTTTCTCAACTCCTTGAAACAATTATATTTCAAACAAACTAGTAATAAAAAGGCAACTAACATAAAATCGAAGAAATAACATCAATAATTTGTAAACGTCTATTAAAAGATTAAATAATAATAATAATACTAAATCATTTGAAATTAATATGAATGAAAAATCTTTTATACCACGATGATAATTTAATTTTAAACAAATTCCTCGCTGGTATAATTCCGGCGCTAAATGCTGTAACCGTTTCTAACATTGATTATTGTTAACTCTGCGTCATTATTATATTAAAACGGATAATTTCCTAGTAAAAGAAAAAAGATCGCGAGGACAGAGAAATGCAACGCGAAAGAGGTGCGAAATGCGTCAGAGTTTATGTAATTTTATAATTTATTCCGTCGGCGAGGTGTACGCGATTTCTCGAGCCAACTGAATCACGAAACATTTCGAACGGGAAATTATTTCTGCGATGCACTGGGTTTGAATCGATTTATTTTTCGCCCGCAACGATATGAATTCGTCGAAAATTGCGAAACCTACGTAGCCTCGAACCATTTTAATTCGAACACCGTGCCGCGCGCGCGATAAATATAATTGCGTTTGCTAATCACTCATTTTATTAACAGCGAAATCATTGATTCTAGGTTTTAACAGCTAGTTCGTACTCCGAACAGAATATTCTTATCGGATACGTGCATATCCACGCTCTGAAATGCAGATTCGGAAATGCGCATACCTTGTTCGAAAATAGACATGCCAATTAATTAGCGATTAATTTAAAATATATTGGTAAACACTAAATACAGTACTTCACAATTTTAAATACATTTTTATATTTTCTTTTCGATATATCCTCACTGTTTTTTTATAATTTACTGCAGGAGATGTGTATGTATTTCGTAGACCGGTCGAAGTGGAACATTTATCAACCCTTTGCGCTCGAAGCTGCTTTAAGTAAAAAACTAAAGCATTCTGTTTGACCTAGGACATTTTCATTCTACAAGACTTACATCGTTTTATTTTTATGAATTTCTAAGGTACAAGCATTTTCAACAGTTACATTTTTATGAATTTCTAAGGTACAAGCATAGTGATGTAGAAATTGTTTTAAATAGTGGGTGTAGTAATATGTATTAATGCTTCAGAGTCACTATTCGAGCACTAAGGGTTAATACAAATTACATTTATTTAAATAACTTACACAATGCAGAGTACTCTACATATTAGTATGTAAAAATTAAAATTCTACAAGAGTTCTTGGATTTTCTAAATATTTCTATTACGTTGAATCGCGTCTGTCCCGTTCCGCCAAAAATGCGTAAACTCCGCGGTCTAATCATTGGAGTCGATGACAATTAAAATTCGTGATTTGAAAAAAGGAAAACCAGGTAGACGTCCCTGCAGGTTTCAAATTGATTTCCGGAACGATAATAAATATAAAGTAGCGTGCCGGGCGGCGTATCACGTCCGGTATTCGTTTTTTATTTTCCGAAGGGAGCGCGAGCGGCCCGTAAAACAAAGTTTTAGTGTCGCGGAACAGCGTCACGCCGTAAAAATCGCCTACGTACGTTTACCCTAATCGCGTATTCTATTAATCTTTCATACGGCGCCGGACGTAAAGTTTTCTCGGTCCCGCGTCGTTAAATCAACAAAGTTGGATTGCGATGACACGGGAAACGGCGGGGCGCGGCGCAAAGTGCATCGGGTGTAGCCCCGGCCCCGTAAGATTGCATTAAGTTTCGAGTTACAAAGTTATCGCGCTACAAAACCGGGCTCGGCTCGTGCATTTCCGGGCAATGCAACTCCGAGGCATTTTCTCCTGTCGCAGCGTGGCCTCCCTCCTGTCTGCATGTCTTGGTGCAAGGGTTCGCCGCGGACACGCGTTTTATGGAACGCCAAACAAATTTTTATTTCCATAATCCGGGGACAAATCGTCGCGCGCACATTTCAACCTCCGCATCAACCCCTGTCACGGACCGAGCAATATTTCCGACGAATGCACATCGGTATATGTTTACATGCACCGCGCGGAAGATACTTTGAAACATGATCTAGGACACGCGAAATTCGTTTTCAGCCAATGGAATTCTATACGCGGATCAATTCTCTATAAGGCGCACGAATTTTCGTGAATTCAGTTCGCTCGTCGTTCGAACGAAATGCGACATCGGAGAACGGGTTGGCTATTTAATACTAAACCTACTATAATTGGTGAAACCACCCTTTTCAGATTTTCTATTTCACAATTACCGATGTTGTTCTCTTTGTTCCATTATAGAGTGTAATCAAAATTGCACAATGGCCAAATACATTGATTCTTGTCATTTTTATGAGACAATAGCTGTTCACTAGGAAAATTTACTGCTCGGTAGGTTTAGCGTTAACGCTTTATTGACTGTTTTCGTATATCGGAGAACGTTTACTATTTTTTAAATCCTGAACCAAATTTGATTTGCTCCTGACACTGAATTCCAAGTTTGGTTCTGTAAATCTTTTACGGCGAACTTTATTTATAATATTCTAAATTTGGCGATAGTCCATTCGAATTTCAATGAACTGATTAAAAAAAGAAATTGTACGGTGAATGTTGAGAAGCTTCGATCTTCCAATTTATTATAGAATCATTCGAAATAGTTTTTTAAAATATTTTTACAGACATTCGAACATATTTGAGAATCAACGTGTCCTCGGTTTTTTCTGTTTTCTAGATAAATTCAAATTTATTATTGTTTTATTCTTTTTAGAGTAATTATTACTGTTAAAAAGTGCACAATTTTTTGAGACTACCAAATATAATGTTCAAATACTTTTTAGATACACTGTACGCTTATTTAAATCGTTTCAATCAAATTAATAAAATCAGTTTGAAAAATAAACGAAATTATTTGCAACACAAATTTATTCCTTATTCATTTAATTTATTTAATCCTGTAGTAATGAAATTATTTGGCAGAGTTTACGCAGCGATGCGAAATACAGATTGTCTTTTATTCTCTTCGTTTCTTTAAATCTGGCGTGAGATCGTTTTCAAAAATCTACAGAGTTATGTTCAATACAGACTACTTCCTTATTTTCTTTAATTTACGAAGTCCGAATGAAAGAATCCGTTTAACCATTTAAGAAAGTGTACAGAATCATGTGGAAACATTTGCGACGTGAGACGAAGTCGCGATTAAACCGCTATTTGGAATTTATAAATAATTTCGTATCGGTTGTGTTGATTTTTTGACGTTTCACAGAGTCGATTCGGCACTCGTTAAAAATACTCTCGTCTCTTCAAACGTGTTTCGTCAGCACCAATTCATGGCGAATACAAACAAATATCTTCTACCTATTGAATTATAACTATTTTTCATTCAGCACGTTTGACGGTACTGAACGAACCACTTTGCTAAAATTTAAAACGTAAAATCGATTCCGTCTACCTCGAGGCAAACATTCATTGCTTCTTCGTCCCACTTTTGTTACATTACATTTAAATAGCCAGTCGAATTTTTAACGTTGACATTTCCTGCTCTACCGGATTATCTGCACAGAAATATATCATGAAAGTGCGCGGTGTAGATTCGGATTTAGGTTGCTGTTATTAATATTGACGACTTCTTCAGCGACTTGATTGACGAGAAACATTTCTATCGTTCGATAAGCCAGGAAATTATCCGGAACAAATGAAACGATGTTAAAAATAACTGAAGTAAAATTTATTCGCTCGACGCGATTCAGGGATTTATACCTCGTCGCCATTTAACACGATGGATTCAAGCATACATGCTCGGTTTGACACGTAACGACTGAATCGAATATAAACTGAGGTCGTTCTTGCGCTGTGAATTCAATTTCCAATCATTTCCTAGCCACGGAAATACCTCAGCCTTTGCTACCTTGTTGCAACATTTTATTTTAACAAGTTGCTGCGACGTTACCAAGAAATATGGAAAATATGTTCGGCACACGTCGATGCAACTCTCTCGAGCGACCTTAATCCACGAACTCGTTCCTTCAATGCAACTGCAAATTAGTGCTACGTGTATCGTTAATATTGTTACGAATATAGGCTGAGACTATCGAGATATCCGTAAGGATATCGATACAATACAGTGTAATGATCTGACAATGGAACATATTCAGTTGCGAAAATCCGATTTTGATGAAACTTACTGGAGCTTATAGCTTTATTGTTTAAACAAACGACTTTTGTTAAAATTTTCTTGCGTCACTATATTTTCCATTGAAAACACACAATTTAAAAAAAAATTCAAATTTTTTCGACCTCTGGTTTCCGAGATATCTCAAAAATACCCCAACTTTGGGGGCTATTTTCACCCCTTCAAAGTGGATGGTTGCCGATAAAAAAAATACGTGTCAAATATTTTTCAAAGAACTACAAGCTCCCATATATTTCATCAAAATCGGATTTTGGCATCTGAATATGTTCCCGTGTGAGTTACATGGTCGTTTTGGTAACGATATTGTAACTAGACAAAGCAGAGACGGTTATTAGATTTCGATATGTGAGGACGTGATACACATTCCCTCCTCTTGAAATAAATATTACATTTGTACTAACAGTGTTTTATAACGCGTAACAATATTATAGGTATGCATCGAAGACTGGCAAAAAAATTGTCTCTTTACTGTAAGCACTTTCTCCTTCATTCTCTTCAGTGTTCTTCTTCATTCTGTCGATCTGTATCCGCGCGTTTAACCCTGCGACAGATTACAAATTTGTTTATAAATGTTTGCATACGGTTAGTTGTAAGATGTAGTGGATCATTGTGGAAAACTATTTTTACAAATATTGTATCTTATTCTAGGTTTAACCTAAATCTACTGATTTAATTTATTTGGACTATTTGCGATTTTCAATACGAAGTATAATTGGACAATGAGAGCTGTTGAACAGATTCCCCCGAAGGCAATTTTATAACTTCGATAAACGGGAAATAAAAATTCTGAAAAGAGTCATTTGATCCGATGTGGTTTGCTTTAGCGTTAATAGAATTGTTCTATCTGTATTCTCTTTTCAATTGAGATTTCGTACAAATATATATACTTTTTGGAAAATATGAAGCCTTCAGAGTATAAATAAGTTGCATAGTAAATTGAATTTTCAAATTGTAATCTGGCAGGGTTAATGTGCATTTTAACTCTCAAGTGGTAGTCTTTCTCAGACCATCAATTGTCAATAAAATTAATCATTCAATTAATGAATTTAAGTCGCTCAACAATAAGTAAGATAGTACGCTAAGAACACAATCTGTTTTCAGACAGAAACAAATATTAATTTAGGTTTTCATACATTGCGAAAATAGCACGAAACGATGAAATAGCTGTTGCTGTTATACGCAAAATATTTATTAACTCCAATTGTTATGTTTCAGTTATTTTTATTGTATAAACGAGTTAGAAGTTCAATATTATGTTTTGTTCGTAAATATTGCATTTTCTTTCTGTTTTATTAAACGACACTGTTTCAATAATTTCATCCGTTAATCGCCGAAGTTCTATTACGCTATCGATGAAAATCTACAAACCAAAGTGGCATGACTGTGAAGTTTCAGCATTTACATATTATACATAGATGAATATTGCGGTAATATATTCAGAGCAATGGGAAATGATTCTACTTCGATCAATTCGTCGGTCGAAGTTAGATTTTGAACATAGTCTACCTCCATACTATCTATATTTTATCTCTCGAATTAAATCACATTTCTTCATAGTGTTCCGTTCAATTCCAATAGACAATCCTTACATTCATTAAATGCTTTAT
The DNA here is from genome assembly GCA_028453745.1 of Agapostemon virescens. Taxonomy (NCBI): domain Eukaryota; kingdom Metazoa; phylum Arthropoda; class Insecta; order Hymenoptera; family Halictidae; genus Agapostemon; species Agapostemon virescens. Next base: position 12,842,583 of record CM052090.1, on the reverse strand, counting down.
AACGGTTATTTCTATGTATAAACAATAGTAACAAGTATCCATGCTACTTTTCTTTTTTACTCTAACTTCGTCACAACGAGAAGAAGGAAATAAGCAACGACTAACATTCGTTCCAAGTAAAAATAACTGACAATGAACAAGTACAACAATCAAAATATATAGGTATATATATTATTTACTATGAAACTAACACAAATTAAATCTAATCGATCATCAAGCCATAAAACATTTCTAAATAATCGAAAATTCTATACTTTATCCATTACATTCTACATAACATACGTCATTGTGACAACATAAAAAAAATAGTGTAAATAACTAAACGCTACATACAGTGGCTCACGAAAGTATTCGGATAATCTTTAAATCTAAATAACTTTTTCAAAATTGAACCAAACGACTTGTCTTTTCTGGAGCAACTAGCAGCATTGATTTACTAAATGATATGCAAAAATAATTTTGAAATAATTCTAATTGGTAGAAAATACATGGGAAAGTAGATAAGACATTTTTTAAAACATTTTTATTTAAACTCGTAATGAAAATTTAAAATATGCGTTTTTCAGAACTGTGTTAGTTATGCGCGTGCTGAAAATTTCACTGAAATCGGTTGACGCGGGGAAAAATGAGACGCGTAGAAAGATGTAAGAATTTGTGGAGATTAATCTCTTAGGCACGGCTGAATTTTGCGCGGGTCTGTTTATCTTTACGGCAAAGTTCAACGCGAATTACGTGTAAATGACACAGCACTGCAATGTGTAATGGATAATGCTTGATCATAAAATTATAATTTTCCTTAAAGGTATGATACACGTATGTTGAATTTAACAATTTACTTTAATATGTAATAATACAATTATTGTGGTGCGTCGTTCAGAGAGATGGCATCCGGGAAAGCCACTACAGTGGCGCGTCGTACAGAAAGATTACATCCGCGAAAGTCACTATATGTAGTAGCGCATAATCCCTAAGATATTAAGCAGAAACTGATCAAGAATCGTGAAAAATTGTGATTTTCACCATTTTCGATGGCATATAGCTCGCGCGTGTGTTGATCGATTTCAATGATTTTTTCTGCGTGTGTATAACTATCATAGATCTACCAGATGCGTCTTTAAATTTTTTATACGTGGCTCAAATAAAAAATATTGGAAAAGTTCCTTTTTTATTGGTCATGTAATTCATACCAATTCCAATATTTACAAAATTCATTTTGCATATCATTTATTAAATCAATGCAACTAATTGCTTCAGAAAAGTCAAGTAGTTTGCTTCAATTTTTAAAACGATGTTTAGATCGAAGTTATGTAATT